>OY728163.1:965716659-966199159 GCA_963277665.1 Viscum album
TGACACTCTCTTAGGAAAAAAATTATAAAATCAGTAAAATTATTGGAATACCGAGTAGCATCCCTATTATATTGATGAAGGACAAGAAAAACTGTATTGTTAGATAAATAAATAGAATTTCTCCTTCAAAAGTCATTTGAAGTCTTTCCTCTATATGTTTACATTTCTCTATTTCAGATCTATAGTGTCCCCCCATCTCCTACTCGGAACATCAAATTAAAATATAACACAGTCCCCTTAATGGAATCTATAGTATCCAAAAATCAAAAATTCATTAAATATTTCCCAAACATACATACAAATATGGAGAGTCATTAATTCACTTGAAATGTGGTGGTTTTAATTGAAGACACTCCAAGGCGTGATCATAATCTTCATCCATTCAAGGTAACACCTATGGTGTCTGAATTGGATCATGTGCATATCCTTATCCAAGAGCTCTGACCACATATACTATATTCACTACAAGTTTTAGGAAAACTGGAAGGTTCACTCACTATGGTTCATCAAAATATCCATCATAAATCCTAACAACACATCCTATTAAATGGTATAATACTACCAAACATCAATAGATAACATGAAAACATTAGTCAAGAGACACAATAACATCAAAAATATGAATCAAAATACAATTTAGGTATATAAATGTCACATAAAGTCTTAGGAAAAGTCTATAAGTAGATCAAAATACTCTTTAAAGACACCTTTTCTAAACATTACGTGGTAGCTTAAAACTTTCTATCATGAGATATGGCCATACACTCACTCAAATACACCTTAAGTCGTAAATATATTTCTTCCTTTATACTAAATCATCCCAAACTATATATCAACATACTAGAAGAAACTCTACCTCCTTTTATAATATTTTTTTATGAACGAACACAGATTACACATATAGATGGGAAAAAAATGAATAATGACATATCTTGAAGGGTGTTTACGGTCCTCATAGTTTGGAGAATAAATCTTGGGATTCCAAAAACAACAAGAGGCAGTTATTTCAATATATGATCAACCAAATTAATAGTAAAAATCATAATAAAACAAATATTTGGAATAAAAAAACCGTCAAAGTTGAAAGAAACCCCTATAAGGTAGAAAATACATCAAATAAAACATCTCAAAACCAACAAAATCATAGACACCAGATATCCTCACAATAGGTATAAATCGTAATGTTTTCGTCAGTTCCAACTCTCATGTTCTCATAATCAAGGATAACTACTTCGTCTAAGTAGTGCTTTCTATTTTATGAGCCATGACATAAGATATTGTACAAACACACAAAGGAAAAATTTGTGTGTGAGGATCACTACCCCAGTAGGATCCCACCATGCAATTCATAAAGAGTTATTTCACACAAACAATATATTTTCAATTTAAAATAAAACATGGGATGGTATTTTTTAATTTTTTATTTATAATATTAAATTTTCTAATTATTTCAAAGGAATCATGACCAAACCTCCATGGCCCATGAACCTAGTCATCTAAACCCCATGGGTGTCCTATAATACATAGGTTACCTTTAAATATGACATTAGTTTATTACCCAACGGTCTCAAACTAATGAATGTCCGCACAAGACAAAATATGTTATTTTAGTATGATTTCTCTCACCTATAGACACCCCAGAAATCATATCATGTCATCATCCAACCAGTCACTAATCTGGAATAAGCATTCCAAAATATTCATTTCTAATATGGTAATATCTTTAATGGAATGGTGCACCATATTGACATGCATCGTAACATTTAGTATTTGAACTCTCAATTTTTCATGGGTTTTACAATATCCCCCTTTAAATAACTGCACCCTTCTTGTAGAAAGAAGACCTCAAAACTATGTTTTTCCTTTTCATTTTATAATAGTTATTAAATATAATACCATTTTATAGGAATCAAAATCCTTTTTTCCTAAACCTGGTCATCTAAACCCTATAGTCCCCCAATAATACCTTTGTTTCCTTTCTATCACACCATAGGCTATTAACCACTATCACCAATTATTGGACTAATGAATTCCCACACACGACAACACATTTTTTCAGTGTGTTTTTTCCTCACTTAAAGGAAACCTAGGAAACTTCTTAGGAGGTCTCCCATCATGAATATATTATATAAAAGCATGCATAACTATGAAGTTCAAATTAGGAAGTCTACTGAAAACATAGGTGAACCTTGTTGACATGGATAATATCATTTAGTATTTTAAGTATGTCTTTTCTTTGGGTGTTACACTACATTATAACATCCCAATATAGAGTGAACTCGATTGGTTTCCTAACATGGGTTTTCAGAATACCTCAGGTGCATGTCCCTGAATGTGATAGGAGGATGACTAGCTATGTGAAAATAAAGAAGTAATTTGGGGATACTATACCCCCTAAACTATAGTGAGCATAAAAATATAAAGTAACCAAAAATCATTCATCATAGATAAAACAAATGAAAATAAATTATTTTTAAAACATTCAAAATAAATGAAAATTAGTAATGGTTTGAGAAACCTTGCTATACAAACACCTACTGCCCACTCATCCAGTTAAATATACATACCAATCAATCAAATAAAAGGCACTAGCTCCATCAATACTCAAAGCCTCACCTATATCCAGATCTCCTAACATCATCCTAGCTATCCCACTCGACTATATTATCCCCTGACTCAACCCAAACCCATGAATTCAATGACTATATGAGAGTTGTTTGGGTACCCATGTGCAATGTAAGTTCAATAATGGTGGGATTAAAAAAACATACGTAAAGGAAAATATTATCCCATTCAAACTAATATACACATTTATATGTTCATGTGACATTCCCAATATTAAATAAAATAATTAAGAGAAATAAATTTAAATAAAAAAACGATTCCTGATTGGTTACAAGTTCGTTCTAGAGAAAGAGAAATGAGAAAAAGAAGTATCTAATAAATTTTTCCAAAAATGGTGATGGGTAATTGTAGCATGGTTATACCATTATAAATCTACTATGTGTCATTTAATGGTATAGGGTTACCCTTACATGTCCTTTAAAACAAAAGGATTTCCATTATGTGAATAAATTCATACTATTACATTAGAATAATAATATTATACCTACCATTTCACACCCCCTAGCTTATATTTACACAAATAGGGTATACACTTACCTGGAATTTCAAAATTATATCCTACCCGTATGGACACCCTTCACTACCCTTATGAAAAAAGGAACTATACTTTTGAATATATTTTTTACCATTATGTGATTATATAAATACTAGAGATTATCAACATATAACTACCCTTACAAAATTCATGTTTACCCTTACACAGTGTATTGTACCCTTATGCAACACATGGAACTGTTACAAAGCACAACCCTAACATTTCATAATGCATGGTACCCTTATATAGTGTATGTAAAAAAGGTTTGAAACTTATGTAGTGGAAAATTTTACCTTATTTAATTCAAATAAAAATGTTTTTCATCTTATATAGGGTTTTTAAAGCCCTCATTTCCCTATCATAACCCATAAAAATCCATGGTTACCTTTATGTGACACCCAAAAACACATGTATGTGTGATTTTTTTAAATGATTCTATATAATACATCTAAACTATAAAGAAAAGTTCAAGGATAAATTAAAAATTGATAATATTATAATACTTTCCCAATTAATACTTCTCATCCTTGATAATTATCTCAATAGATCTCACACAAATAGATTAGGTCACTATGATCCAACATCAGTCCCATGATCCCATGTCTTCCACTACATATATCCATATTGGGAAAAGATATGGACAAGTGGTACCATCTTTACACACTCTAAATTATAATTCAAGTCTCTAATCCCCCCATAATCTCTTTATTAGATATATCATGATTCAAATCAATGACTTTATATTATATATCATTTATAATATTGGTCTTGTTCCTCCAAGCTATGAAATATGAAACACATAATTTATGAATCGATACTACGGAAGGGGGTATAGATGGTATGAATCTATTCCAACCTACTCAGTTGTCACAATGTGTCTAATAAATCATGGATCTAGTTTCACAAACTTCTAAAAATGATGATTCCCTAATTGAGATGACACTCGTAAAAAAAACCCATCCCCAATAGAAAACTCTGAAGGATATCTCCTCTAACCTGTATATGATCATTGCATACTCTGAGCATTCATGAAATACTTCCTCATTAACTACACACCCTATGAGGTGTCTTACACAAAATTAAACCTAATAATTTCTACCTAACCTAAATAATTTCAATTTAATGGTGATTAGAACATTCATCCATAGAGAGCCTCAAACAACACTATTTGTATAGAATCATGGAAAATGTTGTTATATGAGATATGACTATGGATATATTAGAATTCCAAGATCCACTAAAGTCTAGATCGCATGCTCTTAACATATCTTCTAGTATATAAATCTTCTTTTTGGGGTGTCCATCTATCTAAGGATATAAATTTTTGTTCAATATCTGTTGATTCCCTATGTGTTTATGTAATCAATTAAAAAATTACAATGTGAAATGTAAATTCCTATAAGATAATGTGCTCATGTGAACTCCACGAAATCATACTATACCATTGATAAACATCCTTTTATGAAAATCAGTTGAATACACCTCTCATTTCAGTAAAAGTGAGAAACCTTCATCTGCTGACCAAAAATCACCAAGAATGAGTCACGACTCATGTGTGTCCTCAGTAAGGACATAATAATGTCCACCATTGTGTTCTACCAATTCCACATGGGTACATGATGTGTATTAATGAAACTATTAGGAATCTGTCACTAGTCCTTTACCTTCTGGAAGGTAAGGCACTATGAAACAAAACCAATTAGGTCTCTATGTATAGATGGCCCCTAGAATTGTATCTGGAAGTAATGTTATATCATGGATGTAGAAGTATTTAACACTCATATAGGGGATGTAAATCCCATGATTCCATCATCTCTAATTAAAGAACACTCTAATAATCTCCCATTTACTAGGATCGCAAAATCCTTTCTAAAATTCCACCTAGGAATTAGATCACCACGACGTTGATATTTCCACATCACATATCAATTTAGGCTACTGTCATGTATATCCCTCACCCATTATAATAACAAATATGTGACCACTATTATACAATAAGTTATTGTTCATTGATACACATAAACATCAATCCTCCATTTGAATAAAATTCTCATCAGGTGGCACTGGTCCCCAGATGGATGATCATTAAGACCCCACTAAACCAACATCTCAGAGATAATAGAATCTAAAATATTGTAACATTTACCTAGTTCATAAATCATATCAATGTAAAACAAATTGGGTACTCAACCAATGGCTTCTTCCTCCTGTTCAGGTCCCATTATATGAAAATTTAATTAATGGTATTATGGTTATTGTAGAAAAAAATATCATCAAAAAGAGATAGTATTGCCAACACTTCAAAGTGGTAACCATGGATTCTAGATCTAGGTCTTGAGTCGGGTAATTTTACTCATTGGGCCACAGCTAATGTGAACTATAATGTAAAACCTTTTCCCCCTTCATTATTTACACTCCAAATCTAAGGACTGATTCATCACACTAAACAGAATATACCTTCCTAGGATTGGTATGTATGGGTACATGAGATGTATTCAAACTACCCATTATCTCATTAAATAAATCTTAAAATTAATCTGAGTTATGGAAAATTAGTCCCTTTTTAATCAATGCCTTCATGGGAGCTGATAATCAGGAAAATACCTAGGTAAAATTTAGGTAATCTCCTACTATGATTTAAAATAAAAACATGGCATACATGTTTTGGATATGTTTTTCAGACATAAATACCTTTAATTTTTCTAATTCCATATGTAACACCATAGCCCCAGAAGCCCAGATTCAATGCATTATTACATATCGTTGGCATGATCACAAATATCAAGCCTCGAATGACCAATTAGTTTAGTAGCCTTGGAAGTACTAGATACATTCATAAGGTTTACATTACATCATAAAATGGAAAACTGCAACAATATTGTTTCCATAGACAACACTGAGATCCCATAGACTATACCTTCAGGTCAGTCATAATATACTTCTTCGCATCTTGGGAAAAATAAAACATAGAAAGGGGTGAGATCATATTCTAAGTATGGATAACAATATAGCGGAAACATTCATAAATAAGCATAAAAATTTAAGTCAATGTATAAGACTAAAACCAAATCCTTTTAAACATGAACTTTGGCATAATATGGCAATGATAAAATCAATGTAATTCCATTTACATACTCACAAGGATATTATACTAGTCGAATAATTACATGCAATATCAATAGACACTTTCATAATGATGGAATGCATAATGCCAGACTTTGGTAACCACATAGTCAAGGCCTTGTGCGAAGAATACAAATAAGATTTTGTCAATGCCTTGTGCTAATACACTAGTTTGTCTCATGAGACCGAAAAATGCATTTAGGATCTATAGCGGGCTCCACCTATCACTTACTAAGTCCAATGCATTCCTCATATGAAAAGGTTTAAACATAACATAATCATTCATATTAAAAATAGCATACAAAATGTCAATACATAATCAATGAACCATGGATGGTATAAAATAACAAATCAATGGTCAAACATATTACACAACCTTTAATAAAATATAGAATATTTGTATCAGAATAAATCTACTTCAAACAAACTTAAAATCCATCAAAGAATGTTGACATAGATGAAATCTAAACTTTTTTAGAGAAATATCTATTTCGATTTTAAAATCATTTAAAAGTCACATAATTATAAAATAAAACATTTATATTTGAAAATATTCTTATAATATTGTAAGGGAATCTTCGACGATGTTATAATGGTGGAAAATAGCCACACTCACCGTATAAGTTAAAACAAAGACATTCTTACATTAATTCTGTCGAAGAGGTTAAAAAGGACCTTGTTTGGAAAACAACAGAAAGATTCCTTTATAGAAATATTATAAAAATTCAAACAGGGGTGTAAATTACTTTAACCCATAGTATTTAAATTAGTAATTATGATTTGAAATACATATTTAAGAAACATTGATCTGGATTATAAAGAGGTCTCAGTAGATAATTATGTATAAAAAACCTCCGATAATGAAGAGATTCTGAAATAAACCCTTACCTTGTACTTTTCCTTGGTCGTGGGTAGTTTCACATCCTATATAATGGTGAAATATTTTTTATTAAATTATATGAGAATAATATATATTAATATGATATAATATAATATCTTTTAACATTGCTTTGTTAACAATATCGTTTTATTATCGTCGTTTCAGGTGTTAACTACTTCATTTTCCTTTATATGATTTGTTACATAAGTAATGTTTGTTATGGATAGGATGTATCATATTCATATTCATAATAAAATTAAGTCTTTAAACCTTATTTTTAATCAACTAATTAAAATTAGTCTTGAATGGATATGATGGGGAATGAATCTCATCGCGTTCGTGGAGATGGTAATCTGTACGTATGCACGAGCGAAAATATCATTATTTTGATATTAAAATTATATTTAATTGGATTTTATATCATATATAAAGAATTATAATCATGTTATATTTATTATTTAAACCAATTAAACATCATTATTATACCCATCCAAATAATAATGTATTGAATATCAATTACACCACGACGTGGAGACGGTAAGCCATACGTACGCACGTATGGTGACATGTCATTAAAAGGATTTATAGAATAATGAATATTGTTGTACCATATTTAAAATAACATCAAATTACATATATGATACTATAGTTATTATTTTAAAATGTAAACAATAAAGAAAGAGGGAGTGGAAGAAGAAAGGAACTTGAAATAGGTGATGAAATATTTACCTCTTCTCGGGATCTTCCTTTTGATTTGATCAAAAGGGCTTCATAGGTTGGCTTTATGACTATAGGAAAGACTCTAGGATTAAGGTAGGACTGTTTATATGGTATTTGGGTAGGTTTTGGCTTAGAAAAATAGCATTTAAGGTATTAATTAGAGAGAAGGTGGAGTTCCCTTTTATAAGAGGAGTGCGGGGTACCTTAGGAAAAACTAGAAATATTATTTTATAATAAACAAAATTTCGGTTTATAATGGCTTAAAAGAAGATTATTTAAAGGATATGGATTGGATGGGTCGATAACCACTCAACCAAGGGGTTTTAGACATGCATGAGTCACTATATTAACCTTATCTTTTAGATTTAACTCTTAGTTACATAGTTTGACATTTACCTTGTCTCTTTGTATTTTTATATTATATGGTTAATAAACATACTATATACTTCTAAGAGAACCCCAATATATTCATTAATGACACATATAATATTATTTGGGACCTTTGGCCGAACCTTATACTTTTAGTAATATTATACCAACCAATAATATAGTATTTGTTTTAAAAACTCAATTATGTCAATTTTGACATTATATAATAATTTATTTTTTTACGTCATAACAGCATTATTACATATAAAGATATTCATTAAATCAACCTTAATATGTTATATTCACATTTAAAATTCGTGGATGTCATAAAAACATTGAAATTATATTTATTTTAGTATTTATAAAACAATTTATTTGATTATTTCCTTAATAAGGTAATTACTGCATCATCATTGTGTCATAAATAAATTTAATTATTTAATGATTAATGATTATAAATAAAATACCATTATGTAGGATATATTTTTATATTTCTAATTAATATTTATAGCTGAATATATAAATTATATAACCTCATATAAAAATTGTTTTACTAAAATATATTTTCTTTTGTTATTTTTTACTATACTTTAAATTATTTAATATATAATGTCATTATCGCTTCCACGTTTCTACATGGGGTCCCCAAAATAAATCCAAGGATTCCCATGGTCGGAAATGCATCATCCATTAGTGATAGAAAATGTTTTAGGGTAATTTAATATTATTATAATATTATTTTTTAACCTTATTTACGGGATTTACCCCTTTAACCATGGTAAATAAAATATTTACCGAAGTAATTATTCAAAATGTATAAAAATAAAATTTAACTATTTAAACAATAGGACCTCAGGATTCTAAATATTTAATCGATTTTTATAAATTAAAAACACATATGTGGTATAAATTATTTGAAAATTAATTTCTGTTGTCAAAACAAAAAACGTTTTTTATGAAATAAAAACTATCAAAAGATTGACACTTGTTTATTTCAAATTTAAAAGTTAAATTACATATAATGACCTAAATTGTTTTAAATGATAAATATTTAATCTAATTATACTTCCAAACCATTAAAATTCTTAATTTATCACGATTAATTATTTTGATTAAAAAGTTGTTTTTAATTAAAATTTAGTAATTTACACAATTCATCAAAATATAAAAGCAATCATAAATGTTCCAAAAATTCAGACTAAGCTAATTTCAATATTCCAAATCCAAAAATGAATCCCATTTTGAAATATTAAATCTAAAAAATTTCAAAACGTGGGTAATACTATTTATAACGGCTAGTTTGATTGGTTGTGGTGTGTTAGAACTCGAACTTGCGTACAACACACGCTATTATATTATTCAATGAGAAGCGTACCGTGGATGTTTGGGGTGTTACATTCTACCCTCCTTCAAATAATTTTGTCCTTGAAATTTCTGGATTATTACTATGTAAAAATACTCTGATTGTTCTTCAATATAAGTTCCTCGGGATCCCACGTTGCCTCTTCCATCTTATGGTTTCTCCATAGAACATTTACCAGACGAGTTTTCCGGTTTCTCAGCACTTGTTCTCTTATATAAAAAACCTTGATAGGCTCTTTTCAATAAGACATATCATGTTCCAGTTCTAATTCCTCATAGCTGTGTACATGAGTTGGGTCAATCATGTATTTTATCCACAATGATACGTGGAACACATCATGATCTTTGGAGAGACTTGGCGGCATTTCCAAATGGTAATGTAAAACCCCAATTCGTTCTAGAATTTTGAATGGTCCGATGTACCTGGGACTCAATTTTCCTTTCTTACAGAAACGTATAATACCATTCCATGGAGATAACTTCAAGAAAACATGATCTCCTACCAGAAATTCCAAATCCATTCTTCGATTATTGGCATAGATCTTTTACCTACTCTGAGATTCTTTAATGTGGTTTTGGATTACCTTTAACTTTTCCATTGTTTCCTCCACCAGTTCTGGGCCTATGAGTTTTCTTTAACCAACATCATCCCAACAGGTTGGTGTGCGATATCTCTTTTCATATAACGCTTCATATGGTTCAATCTGAATACTTGAATGGAAGCTATTATTATAGTAAAATTATACCAGAGGTAAATATTTATCCCACATACCTTGAAAGTCAAGTGAGAATGATCTCAACATGTCTTATAACATCTGAATAGTCTGTTCTAATAGTCCATAAATTTGGGGGTGGTAGGCAGTGCTCAAATGAAGTTCAGTATCCCAGGATTTCTAAATAATTTTCTAGAATCTTGATGTAAAACGTGGATCACGATCAGAAACAATCGATAGTGTAACTCCATCAAGTCTTTCAAATTCATTAATTTATAGTCTTTCTAAACATTCAAGTGGTAAATCATCACTTATAGAAAAAAAATGTTCTGACCTGGTAAGACAATCAACAATGGCCCATATTGCATCATTCCTTCTAGGAGTCTTTGTTAGTCCCATTACAAAGTCCATCGTAATATTATCCCATTTCCACTTAGGTATGGGAAGAGGTTACATGACCCTTCCATGATATTGCCTTCAAGAATTCACTTGTTGACAAACCATACATATTGACACTAAATCAACAATGTCTCTCTTCATGTTGTCCCACAAAAAATGTACCTTGAAATGTCTATACATTTTAGTGCTCCCGGGGTGTACAGAGAAATTGGATCTATGAGAATAATTCAACAATTTTCTTTTTTGATCAGGTATATCGGGAACGCAATGTCTATTCCCAAATTTCAAAATTCCATCTTCCTATACTAAGTCACTCAATCTCTCATTATTTATAGATTTAATCTTCTTTTGAAACTCCTCATCGTCATCCTGAGAAATTTTTATCCTTTTTAATAATGATGGTTTGGAAACCATTTAAAAAATCATTGATGTTTCACCTTCCATGGTTATTTCCATAGCCATCTTTACTAGATCAATGAGAAGATGATATCTTTCAGCTCTCATCTTATTTAAAACTCCATGATCTTTTCTGCTCAAAGCATCTGTCACTTTATTTTCCTTCCCCGGGTGGTATTGTATCAGGCAATCATAATCCCTGAGTAGTTCAATCCATCATCTTTGCCTCTTGTTGAGTTCTTTATATGATAAAATATACTTCAAACTCATGTGATCGGTATATATCTCACATTTTTCACCGTATAGATAATGTCTCTATATCATTAAATCAAAGATTACAGATGCTAACTCAAGATCATGAGTAGGATAGTTTTTCTCATGAATTTTTAGTTGGCGTGATGTGTAGGCAATAACCTTATCATTTTTCATAAGGACACAGCCAAGTCCCTTCTTTGATGCATCACTATAAATAACAAGTCCATAATTCCCCGATGGCAGAGTCAATATAGGAGCATGGACTAATCTTCTATTCAGTTCTTCAAAACATTCTTCACGCTCTTTTGTCCAAATAATTTAACCCCTTTGCGTGTGATATTGGTTAATGGGTTATCCAACCATGTAAAATTCCTAATGAAACACTGATAATAACCTGCTAAACCAATAAAACATCATACCTCAGTTATACTCATCAGTTCTGGCCAATCGTGAATGGATCTTTTCATAGAAGGATCAAGGGGGATTTCATCCTTATAGACAATATGGACATGAAAAGAAATATCCCAAAGCCAGAATTCAAAGTTGCTCAACATCCCATATAATTTGTGTCATCTAAGAGCCTTCAGAATATTGTGCAAGTGATTTTCAGGATATTTGATGTAATGCCCCGACCCCAGTTACCCCGAGTTGGTGCATTATTACATAAAATTGGCATGATCACAAAAGACCAAGTCTCAAAAGACTGATTAGTTTAGTATCCATTGAATCACTATATACATTCATAAAGATTACATTACATCATAAAATAAAAAAATAAAAAATCATCTTGTCTCCATATACCACACTCATATCCACTCATACTATCCCTGAAGGTTATTCATAAAATTATTCTTCATATCCTATGAATAATAAAACATAGAAAGGGGTGAGCTCAGATGCCTAGTAAGGATAAAAATATAGCAGAAACTTTCATAAATAAGCATTAACATTTAAGAAAATGTATTACTAAAACAAAAGGCTTTTAAACTTGATCCTCAGCATGATATGGCAGAAATAAAATGAAATAATACCATTTACTAATTCACATGGATATTCTACAAATCAAATAATCACTTGAAATATCAATAACCACTTTCATAATGATGGAATGCATAATGCTGGACTATCATAACCACACAGTGATGGCCTTGTACCAATAATTAAAATAAAATTTTGTCAAGGCCTTCTGCCAAGATACTAGTTTGTCTCATGAGACCTATCGAAGCATCTAGGAGCTATAGAGGGCTCCACCCATCACATATTAAGTCCAATGCATTCCTCATATGAACAGGTTTAGACATAACCTATAAATTCGTATTAAAACTAGCATACGAAATGTTAATACTTTCTCAATAAGACATGAATGGTATAAAAATAACACATCCATAGTCAAAAATATCACAAAACCATTAATATAATATGGATTTTTTGTATCATAATAAATCAACTTCAAATAATCCTAAAATCCATCAAAGGATGTTGACATAGATGAAAACAAAACTATTTTAGAGAAATGTCTCTTTTTTTAGATCATTTAAAAGTCACATAATTATAAAAGTAAACATTTACTATGAAGATATTCTTATAATCTTGTAGGGGAATCTTCAACAATTTTATAATAGTGGAAAATAGCTGCACCCACCGTATAAGTTAAAAAAAGACATTCTTACCTTAATTCTTTCGAAAAGGCTAAAATGGTCCTTGTTTGGAAAAGGACAAAATGATTCATTAATAAACATCTTATAAAAAGTAAAAAAATGGTATAAATGACTTTAACCCATAGTCTGTAAAATATTAAGAATGATTTGAAATACATTTTTAGGAAACATGGATGTGGATGATAAAGAGTTCCCAGAAGATAATTAAGTATAAACAGCCTCGGATAATGAAGAGATTGTGAAATAAACACTTACATTGTAATTTTCATTGGTTGAGGGTTGTTTAACCTCATTTATAATGTTGAAATAATTTTTAATAAATTATAAAAGAATAATATACATTAATATGATATCATATATGATCTTTTAACATTGCTTTGTTAATAATATCTTAGTATTATAATTGTTTCGGGTGTTAACTTACTCATTTTATTTTATATGTTTTGTTACATAAGCCATGTTTTTTATGGATAGGTTGTATATTATTCATATCCAGAATGATATCATGTCTATAAAAATTATTTTTAATCGTCAAATGAGAGTTATACTTGAATGGAAATGATGGGGAGTGAATCTCATCGCGTTCGTGGAGATAGTAGTCTGTACGTACGCACGAGCGACAATATCATTATTTTGATATTAAAATAATATATAATTGGATTTTATATCATATATAAATAATAATTATAAAGTTATTTTTATTATTTACTTCAATTACACACCATTATCATACTCATCCAAATAATAATGTTTTGAATAACAATTACACCACGACGTGGAGACGGTAAGTCATTCGTACGCACGTATGGTGACATCTAATTAAAAGGATGGATAGAATACAGAATATGATTTTCCCATATTTATAATAACATCAATATATATATGTGATACTGAAGTTATTATTTTTTAATGAAAATAACAAACAATGAAGAAGTGGAAGAAGAAAGAGCTTGAAAGAGGGTGGTGAAAAAATTACCTCTTTTTCGGGTTGTTCCTTTTGATTTGATCAAAAGGGATAGTTAGGTTGGATTTATGATCAAACTAAGGCCTAAAGGATTAAGTAAGGGAAGTTGAGAGAATATTTGGGTAGGGTCTGGTCGAACAAAAAGGCTTTGAAGGTGTGAATTATAGAGAAGGGGGAGTTCCCTTTTATAAGAGGGGTAAGGGGCACCTTTGGAAAAGCTAGAAATATTATTATATAATAAATTCATATTCGGTTTATAATGGCTCAAAAGTGGATTATTTAGAGGTTAAGGTAGGGATAGGTCGAAAACCACTCAACCAATAGGTTTTAGACAGGTTTGGGTCAATATGTTAACTTTATATTTTTTATTTAACTCTTAGTTAAATAGTTCGACATTTACCATGTATCTTTGTATTTTTATGTTATATAGTTAATAAGAATACTAAATAATTCCAAGAGACCCCAAAGTGTTCCATTAATGATGAACCTATTACTATATAAGTCCTTTGGCTGAACCTTGGATTTTTAGGAATAGAATGTCAATTAATAATATAATATTTGTTTTAAAAACTCCTTTTTGTCAATTTTGACACTATTTAATAATTGATTATTGTTAAAGTATTATCAACTTTTTTAAATTTGAACCAAATTCATTAAAGTAATCCTAACATGTCATATTAACCAATAAAATTTTTGGATGTCATCAAAACCATTAAATTATATTGATTTTAACATCTATAATACCAATTATTTGATTCTTTCAATAATAAGGAAAATACTGCATCATTATTGTGTCATAATTAAATTTAATTATTAAATGTCTAAAACTTATAAATAAAATTCCATTATGTAGGAAATATTTTTATATTTATAATGAATATTTATAGTCTAAATTATAACATATATAACCCTATGTAAAATTTTTTTTACTAAAAGATATATGATTATGTTATTTTTGTATTTACTCTAACATAATTAATATAAAGTGTCATTATCACTTAAAAGTGGTTCCATGGGGTCCCAAAATCGACCTAAAAGTGACCATGGTCACACATGTATCAACCAATATGGTTAAGACATGTTTCAAGGTAATTTAATATTATTATATTATTATTGTGTTACCCGTATTTAAGGGATTTACCCTTTAACCATGGTAAAAAAAATATTTAACGAAATAATTATTCAAAATGTCTAAAAATAATATTCACCTATTTACAAAATTTGGACCTCCTGATTCTAAATATGGAATCCATTTTTATAAATTCAAAACACAGAAGTGGCAGAAATTATTTTAAACTTAATTACCATTGTCAAAATAAAAAAGCGTGTTTTTAACAAATAATTACTATCAAAAGATTGACACTTTCTTATGTCCAGTTAAAATGTGAAATTATGTCCCATGTCCAGCATTGGATTAAACAGTAAAAATATAACCTTATTATACTTTAAAACCACTCAAATTCATAATTTATCACTATTAATTATTTCGATTTAAAATGTTGTTTTTAATTAAAATTTAGTAATTTTCACTATTCATCAAAATATGAAAGTGATCAAAAAAGTATCAAAAATTCACCCTGAGGTAATTTAAATATTCCAAATAAAAAAATAAAGTCCAATTTGAATAATAAAATTTATAAAATTTCAAAAAGTGGGTATTACTATTCCTAACGGCTACTTTGATTGGTTGTGGTGTGTGTTAGAACCTCGAAGTTGAGTACAACACACGCTACTGTATTATTCAAAGAGAAGCATACTGTGGAAGCTTGGGGTGTTACATTCTCCCATCCTCCAAATAATTTCATCCTCAAAATTTATAGATAACTACCCCAGTAAAAGACACAGGTGGTTCGTCATCATAAGTTTCCCGGGTTCCCACATCGCCTCTTACATCTTACAGTTTCTCCATAGAACCTTTACCAGACGAGTCGTCCGGTTACTCCGCACTTGTTCTCTGGTATCAAGAATCATGATGATCTCTTCGCAATAAGATAGATCAGGTTCCAGTTATAAGTCGTTAGAGATTAGTACATGTGTTGGGTCAGGCATGTATTTTCTCAACAGTGATACATGGAACACATCAGGAACTTTTAAGAGACTTGGCAGCATTTCCAAACAGTATGCTATAGCCCCAATTCGTTCTATAATTTCAAAAGGACCTATGTACCTGGGACTCAATTTACCCTTCTTACTGAAACATATAACACCCTTCTATGGAGATACATTCATGAAAACATGACCTTCTACCTGAAATTCCAAATCCTTTATTCGGTTATCAGCACAGCTCTTCTGCTTACTTTGAGCTGCTTTGATGTGGGTTTGAATTACCTTCACCTTTTCCATTTTTTCCTCAACAAGTTCTAGGAATACAAGTTTTCTTTCCCCTAAATCATCCCAATAGGATGGTGTGTGACATCTCTTTCCATATTACGCTTCATATTGTTCCATTTGAATAGTTGAATGGAAGCTATTATTATAGGAAAATTCCACGAGAGGTAAATATTGATCACACATACCCTGAATGTCAAGTGAGAAAGATCTCAAAATGTCTTCTTTGGTTTGAATAGTCTATTCTGATTGTCCATCAGTTTGGGGGTGGTAGGCAGTGCTCAAATGAAGTTCAGTATCCAAATATTTCTAAATACTTTTACAGAATCTAGAAGTAAAACAGGGATCATTATCAGAAACAATCGATAGGGGTAATCCATGAAGTCTCACAACTTCATTAATATATAGTCTTGCTAGATGTTCAAGTGGTAGATCTTCTATTATAGAAAGAAAATGTTCTTGGTATGTCGATCAACAATGAACCATATTTCATTATTCCTTCTAAGAGTCTTTGGTAGCCCCATAACAAATTCCATCGTAATATTATTCCATTTCCACTCAGGTATGAGAAGAGGTTGCATGACTCCTCCAGGTTGTAGCCTTCCAGCTTCCACTTTTTGACAATCCATACAAATTGACACAAAATCATCTATCTCCCTCTTCATGGTGTCCTAAAAAAATGTTCCTTAAAATCTCTATACATTTTTATTCTCCTAGAGTGTATAGAAAAATTGGAACTCTGAGAATCATCCAACAATTCCTTTTTTAGATCAGGTATATCAGGAACACAAAGTATCATCCCAAATTTCACAATTCCTTCTTCATAAACAAAGTCACTCTGTAACATCCCAAGTAAGTAATGAATAATATATATTTTAATCTATGTCTATTTATGAATAAGATAGTGTTTTATAGGCTTAAAATGATAATAAATCCAATCTTAATCATGGAATACACTAATATTTTCAAAAGATTGTTTTACTTCCTTTTGATGGAAAATCATTTTTAAATCAACCTTTTGAAAATTTTATAATCTATATTTGTCAAAATAAACTTATTATTTATTATTGGTACATTTAAATTTACTTTGGGTAAATTTTTGGTATTTTTCTGACAATGTTCATTTTTTAATAAATAGTGAAAAATACTGCATTTTACATTAAAACTGTTTTTTCATATAATTTAATTATATGGATAGATTATCTTTTTAATTGGTCTTAAAGTTTAATTTGAATATATTTTTACCATTTAATCCAATTTTGGTCATTTGGAATAATTTCACTTTGGAATTGGGCATAAACTAATGACAAAAGTTTCATAGATATTGTTTCAAAAAAACCCGCTATTTGTTTTGACAACTGGAATTATTTTTTAAATTAATTTTTGAAATTTATGCATTTGGAATTTTGGAAAATGGATTACATATTTGGAATCAGATGGTCCAAATTATGTAATCCAGATTCTTTTGTTTTTGGACATTATGAATAGTAACGACGGTAATTATCTTTAATTATCATGATTAATTAGTAATCGGGTAGGTAAGGATAATAAAATAATATCATAATAATAAAAAATGACCCCAAAATGTGTCCTAATACTACTATTTGTTTCAAGGAAGACCATTGTATGCCTTGTTCCAATCTTGGGGACCCCATGAAATCACTTTTGTGTGATAATGACTTTTTATCTTTTTATTTTTAAAGAAAGTTAAATATGACAAAGAATGAATCACCTGAGTAAAATTTTTTAATTTTGTCTAAATAAATGATATATTGGACTATAAATAGTAATTGGAAATCTAAAAAAATTTATTACATCATAGTAGTTTTATTTGTAATTTTTAGACATTAAATAAATTAAATTATTTATGACATCATGATGATGCAACGATTACCTCATTAATAAAGGATTTAAGTAAAATGAAAAGATAATGTTAAACCTATAACTTACACTTGTCAAAGACCTATTGGATGAGTATATTTAAAACCCTTATCAACTTGTCCTCGAAATACATCAATGTGGGACCTTTAAAATCTGAAACTCATTGGAAAATAAAGTAACATTTTATACCTTTCCAAGAGTGCCTCTCCTCTCCTCATATAAAAGGACCCCACCTCTACCTCTTTAACCACACCTCTCAAGCCTTTGGCTCAGACAACCCCTGCCAATTTTTTCTCTCCACATCCCTACCTTACTCCTATAAGCCTCACATTGGGCAGAAGTCTTCCCAAGGAATCCGTTGAGCTCAAATCAAAGAGAGTTACCCGATTATAAGGTAATGCCTTCACTAGTGTTCTTTTGTTTTATTTTTCTTCACTAACCCCATAAATTATTTTTATTCATTTCTTTTATAACAACTCCAGTATCTTCAATATACTAGTATGTTTTTATAAGAATCATTCTAGCTACACTTACACACACCTACATCTAATGGTTAAAGAACATACTGTTCTGTGGATGGAGAATTTATGCCTCACGAAACGATGATTGTTCAATATTCTTTTAACAACTTTCAGGGTGGCCATTAAGATGTAACACTATTTATATATGAATTATATTATGTTTATGTTTTCTTTATTTTTTTTATTTTTCATTTATGGCATACCTTTATGGTTTCCATTATGGGTAAACACGATAATTTCATTTTAAGAAATGCCGACTACCGCCCCCTCAAAGTGATTTGATTCATTAATACCATATGTGGTATGTATAAAGGATAGATTTAATGATATTATATATGATACCATACAAGAATTATAATACTATTATGTATCATTTTGTTTTAATTCCATTAATTTATGAGATAGAAATGAAAGTAGCATTCTTGCGTACGTACGGCTTACCGTCTCCATGAACGGTGCATTTCATTTCTTATCCCCAAATGTAATGTACTATTATAAGTACATATATATAATAGATATATATGATTTATGATAAATATAAATGATGAATATAATTATAGAATTTATATATACATATCTCTCATTTATTTTTAATTCCATTAATATTCCATTGAAATGAAAGTAGCATTCATGCGTACGTACGGCTTACTGTCTCCATGAACGGTGCATTTCATTTCATAACTATAATGATTATGAAATATAATAAATTCATGTATATACTGGATATATGTAATATATATTGCATCTACATCATGAATATCATTCTTGAGAAAATGGATATTTGACTACGTGAACAACTTGTAAATATAAGAAGTTCACTTTTAATTCAAGTACCCAATATCGGCAAAATGACCGTTATTAACTTAAATGATTAAATAATGTTCATAACATGATAATAAGTGATATAAATGGAATAATGAACATGAAAAAGGTTTTATCCAAGTAGAAATTAACTCAAGTTTATTATTCAGGACATTAAAGAACGATCGAGTCAAGTCGGACCTGAGGTAAGGGAATCCGTCTGAATCTCCATTCATTGAGGCATATTTTGTTTTCTACACAAATTTCATTAATACGGTGTATAAAACCCTTTAACTTTTATGATTATTCAAAAGGAATATTTTTATATGAAGCGTTTAGTAAACAAAAAAAGGGAATGTTTTTTTGGTCCTACGTATGCGGCGACAACAAATTCTCTACCGCTGGGACCATTATTTGAGTTCCAGCTTCTTCTACAAGCCATAACATTTTTTGAATGAAAAATAAATACCATGTTTTACTTTTCATTTATTTTGGTATTGAAAATGGTTTTCATAATGTTTTTATATCAATGTGTTGTATTGATATCTTGTGATTGAAAAGTGGAAATGTTATGTTTCTTTTATGCATGTTTTATGTGATACGATTATGTTATGGTTTTTGTGAATTTTTTTGAAGACGGGTGGTTTTGTGATTAACTAAGGGTGGGTAAGCCTGATATATCTCTCCAATGCATTGGGTAACGTGAAGGGGTTAAACGTTAAGGTTTCTCCTTAGAGATTTAGGGAATATACTGTGATGGGTATTCCAAACGTAACCAAGATCGTTACTCCCTACGTAAGAATGTTATGAATGCCTCAAGATACCTTTTTGTATTATGATTTCTATGATTTATTCATGATTTGATGAGGTATGTTAAAGTGCTTATGTTTTATGGGTAAAGTATGATTTCATTCATAAATATATATGTACTCATGTTTCCTTTCCATATTTTTATAACCCTTACTGAGCTTTTTATGATCATCCCATGTTTCTGAAATGTTTTTCACAGGTCAAGGGAATGGTACATGATATGATGATAGTGTCAAGGAAGTGTCAAGAAAGAATCCATGTTTTATTTTAAATATTTTTCCGTTTATGGGAAAAATGAATACTATCTTTTATATAACCACATTGTTTAAATGTGGAATGTAATGCAAGTTTTATGATATAATCTCTAAAACTCTAAACCTAAAAAGATCCTTAATGTGTAATCTTCTAATAACTCAAGATTAAGTAAGGTTTATGTCTGGGGCCTTATAGTTGTTATTAGAGGTCGGTTTAGATATCTTTAGGAGTTATAATTCTATTAAGTGATTCTCCAAAAATATTTTTTTTGGTAATATTTAAATGATATAGCATTTGAAGATTACCATGTTTATTCATCTAAGACATGTTTGTTCAAAATGTTTTTCCATAGAGGAAACAAAGAAACTTTTCTATGAAGGCATACAAAGTATAATGACATTTCGAATCAGCATCCAGAGATGGTCAAAATCCGAACTAAACAGTTTGCTGCAGTAATGACGCAGTTGACTCAAGAGATAAATGGTGGCGGTATCCATGCACAAGATCAGCCAGATCAACCGCAGAGGAACATGTCAGTGGTGGAACATTTAATGAGGCAACATCCCCCATCATTCAAAGGTTCATCTGACCCTGTGCAAGCTTAAGGTTGGATTAAAGCAATGGAAAAGATTTTCGATGTCATGTGGTGTTCAGACAATCAAAACGTTAGTCTTGCTATTTACCATTTGGAGGGTGAAGCAGATCAGTGGTGGTCGATGATTAAAAATATCAGGGACGCTGATGAGATTTATGCTCTCGACTGGGATGAATTCAAAGTTATGTTTCTTGAGAAGTATATTCCTAAGGCTATTCAACATAGGATGTAAAAACGATTCCTGGAATTGAGGCAAGAGGAAGAATCAGTGGCTAACTATGAAGAAAGGTTCACTCGATTGATGAGGTATGCTCCAAATTTTATCCGAGACCTTGATAGTAAAATCAATCATTTTTACTCAGGATTAAAGCAAAAATATCGAAGGGATTTAGCTTCTTGTGAGTTAAAAAGTTTTGAAAAGATTGTTTTATGTGCTAAGAAGGTGGAAATAGAGTTTTCTGATGATCAAGTGTTCTATAACAACCAGCAGAAGTAGAGACCGAGGTGGTGGGAGAAAAGAAAATAATTATTCAAAAAAGTCTGACGGTAACAAAACTAAGTTTCCAGTTTGTGAAAAATGTGGTAAAAGGCATGCTGGGGAATGACTTCTGAATTCTAGAAAGTGCTACCGATGTGGTAATATGATACATAAGGCTCGTGATTGCACTGAAAAAGATCAAGGTGATGGTAAGTCCACATTTGATTTACAGTTAGTGAAATGTTTTAAGTGAAATGAGATGGGTCACTATGAAAACGAGTGTCCGACAAAGAGCTCGAGTGATGGGAAGCAGTTAGACTACAAGAAGAAAGGGTTGGTGAAATCCATTGAAACTACTTCAGAAGATGTTCGGCCATCAAATGATGTGGTATCAGGTACTTTGTTTCTTTTTTCTTATTATGACAGTGTGTTGTTTGATTCGGGGTCTACACATTCATTAATCTCTGAAAACTTTTCTAGTAAAATGGGAATACCATCTCAATAAATGACTCCTAAACTTGTGGTAAAAACACCTGGGGGAAATGTTGAGGGAAAAATAATTTATAAGAATCTTCTTATCCTTATCCGTGGAAAGAACATACTTGTAAATCTTATTGTTTTACCTCTAGTAGAGTTTGATGTTATCCTGGGTATGGATTGGCTCTCTATTTACCATGATAATATTTACTGTAGAGCTAAAGATGTTTATTTTTAGAAAGACTTTCAGTTTGTTTACAAGAATGAACCCTTACTGTTGATAACATATCAAGAGGCCGAGAAACTTTTAAAATGTGGAAATGAATGTTACCTTGCACATGTCATTGAAAGCAAGGTAACTGTTCGGATTAATGATGTGCCAGTGGTAAATGAGTATCCTGATATTTTTCCTTATGAGTTTCCTGGAATAATACCAGATTGGGAATTTGAATTTACAGTTGACTTAGTTCCTGATGCTAATCCAATTTCAAAACCCCCTTATCGAATGACTCAAATTGAACTTTTATAGTTGAAGGATAAATTGCAAGATTTATTAGAGAAAGGTTTATTCGACCTAGCACATCACCATGGGGTGATCCTATTTTATTTTTTAAAAATAAATAAGGTTCTATGAGACTTTGCATTGATTATAGAGCTTGGAATAACATCATTGTTAAGAACAAATATCCTTTGCCTCATATCGATGATTTGTTTGATCCGCACCATAGAGCTCAGTATTTTTCAATGATTGACCTGAGATCGGGGTACCATCAGTTGAAGGTAAAGGAAGAAGATGATCCGAAGACAGCATTTCATATAAGATATTTCCATTATGAATTTTTAATAATTCCTTTTGGGCTAACCAATGCACCTACTGTATTCATGGACTTAATGAATAGAATTTTCCATGAGTTCGTGGATATGTTTGTGATGGTTTTCATTGATGATATTTTTGTATTTTCTAAAATTAAATAAGATAATGAAAGACATTTAAGGGTTATTTTTCAAAACATAAAAGAATATAAATTGTATGGGAAATTCACCAAGTGTTAGTTTTGGATGAAAAAAATTTCATTCCTTGGTCATATTGTTTCTAAAGATGGAATAACTGTGGATCCTGCAAAAAAAAGGTTGTGGAAGAATGGATAAGACCCACAAATGTAACCGAGATTCGTAGTTTTCTTGGTTTGGTAGGATATTACCAGAGGTTTGTTAGAAATTTTTCACGGTTATCTAGTCCAATTACTAAGCTAACTCGGAAGGGTGTTAAGTTTATCTGGACAAAAGAATGTGATGATTATTTTCAGAAACTGAAAATAAGATTGGTGAATGCTCCAGTTTTGGAACTACCTTCCAGGAATGGTGAGTTTGTTATCTACAGTGATGCTTCATTCAATGGACATGATTGTGTCCTAATGTAGAATGATCAGGTAATTGCTTATGCTTCACGTCAGTTGAAAACTCATGAGGTAAATTACCCTACACATGATTTGGAATTAGCTATTGTTGTTTTCACTTTAAAAATTTGGAGGCATCATTTGTATGGAGTATAGTGTGAAATATATACCGATCACAAAATTTTAAAGTATATATTAACTCAAAAAGAATTGAACATGAGGAAGAGGATGTGGATAGAATTAATCAAGGATTATGATTGTACAATTCATTACCACCCGGGAAAAGCAAATAAAGTGGCTGATGCTTTGAGTCGAAAAAGTAATGCTTCATTAACCGTGCTACGTTTGGAAGAAGATCCTTTGGTTTTTGATTTTATGAACTTTGGCATAGAAGTTGTTGGTGATAGATGTTCTTCTGTTTTGTTTCATGTATCAATGAGATAATCCTTATAAGACAGAATTAAGCAAGCACAGAATCAAGACAGTGAGTTACAGAAAAATGTCGAGTTGGTTTAGAATGGTAAGTTTACTGAATTCAACATTCACTACTGGAAAAAGAGGCATTTACAATGGTTCACAACTATTGGGAAAGGCCGCATAACTGCTGGGAATATCTATCCCAACGGTTCTGCAAACGGTGGGGAAGTAAACCATTGGGAAAAGTTTTCCCAATAGTTTAAAAAGAATAGTTGGTATAGGTTAGAAAAATCAACCTATCCCAACAGTTTACATTAACCGTTGGCATATGTTTTCCCAATGGTTTTATGTAAACCGTTGGGAAAACCCAACAAAATCTCTATCTTTTCCCAACGGTTCACTCAAAACCATTGGGAAAAATCCAACTATACATCTTTTCCCAACGGTTTGAAACTGTTGGGAAAGAGTTTATACAAATGGTTCCACCTGAACCGTTGGTATAAACCTCCTTAGAAGACTATGCTAACGGTTTCAAACCTTTGGCATAGCCTATGATTTACAAATTTCACAGTAGCCTACAATTTTCACAGTAGCCTGCAATTTGCACAGGGGAGGAGCAGGGTCTCCATTCTCCTGTGATTCTTCAATCCCTCTCCTTTACCTACAATAACCAACTAACATATACATATATAGAACAAATTAATATACATTTAAAATACAATACATCCTGAAACTATACACATTCAGAATTAAATCAGAATTCATAACGTAATTATAAAGATACATAATTTAGAATTCATTTAGAATTCATTTTAAAATTCATTTAGAATTCATTTATAATTCATTTTAAAATTCATTTAGAATTCAATTTCAAATTTAGATGACAATTATATTTGAAATTTGGAATTCAATTCATAATTTGATCGGTTTTTAGTATACATGTGTTTTTACTATATATGACATCTATTTTAAACAAAATACATGCACTTGGAGTAGTACCAGTCCTGCCATGCCTCGTATTGAGGCATGATTGACTATTTCACGTCACAAATGACCCATAGATCATTTTCCTAAAGTATCATCATATTCCGAAAGGGATTCGTGGGTTTTCCGTATGCCAGTTATTATCACTTAAAATGTTCTTTATTTAAAAAAATGACATTTTTGAGTGATCTCTGCCACACCGCGACTCGGATTAAGGCGGGGTTGACTTATAAATGTCACAAATTACCCATGGATTGTTTTACTAAATGATCAACAGAATCCGAATGCGTTTGGTCAGTTTTTCGTATGTCAGTTATTGTTTTAACTTAAAATGCTTTCCATTTCAAATAAAAGTGATCCACTTTGAGTTGTGGCGGCCACACCTAGGCTCAGATTGAGGCTCGGTTGACTACTAAACATCACAAATGACCCATGGATCCTTGTCCTAAAGTATCAACACATTCCTAATGTGTTATGTCGGTTTTCCGTATGTCAGTTGTTCTTTTCACTTAAAATGAAGTCCATTTTAAACTATAGAGAGACACTTAGAGTGATCACGACCACGCCGCGACTCAGATTGAGGTGGGGTTGACTCTTACACGTCAAAAATGACCCATGGACCATTGTCCTAAAGTTTCAATGGAATCTTAATGCGTTTGGTCAGTTTTCTGTATGTCAGTTGTTGTTTTCACTTAAAATGTTTTCCAATTCAAATAAAAGTGAGTCACTTTGAATTTTCCTGACCACACCAAGGCTCGGATTGAGGCACTGTTGACTCGTAAACATCAAAAATGAACCATGGATTGTTTTCCTAAAGTTTCAATGGAATCCAAATGCGTTTTGTGGGGTTTTAGTATGTCAGTTGTTGTTTTCACTTAAAATGTTTTCCATTTCAAAGAAAAGTTAGTCACTTTGAGTCATGGAGGCCACAACGAGGATTGGATTGAGGCGAATTTGACTCATACATGTCAAAAATGACCCATGGATCCTTTTCCTTAATTATCAACAGAATCTGAATGTGTTTGGTCAGTTTTCCATATGTCAGTTGTTCTTTTCACTTAAAATGAAGTCCATTTTAAACAATAGAGAGACACTTCTAGTGGTTCCGGCCACACCGCTCCTCGGATTGAGGTGGGGTTGACTCTTACACGTCACATATGACTCATGGTTTGTTTTCCTAATGTTTCAATGGAATACGAATGCATTTGGTCAGTTTTTTGTATGTCAGTTGTTGTTTTCACTAAAAGTGATGTCCTTTTGAAACAAAAGAGAGACACTTCAAGTGGTTCCAGCCTCACCGCTCCATGGATTGAGGTGGGGTTGACTCGTACACGTCACATATGAACCATGGATCATTTTCCTAAAGTTTTAACCGATTCTGAATGCGTTTGGTCATTTTTCCGTATGCCAGTTGTTCTTTTCAGTTAAAATGATGTATATTTTAAACAAAAGAGATACACTATGAGTGGTGTCAGCCACACCATGCCTCGGATTGAGGAGGGGTTGACTTTTACACATCACATATGACTCATGGATCGTTTTGCTAAAGTATCAACACAATCAGAATCCGTTTGGTCTGTTTTCCGTATGTACTGAATTATTTTTCCATTTTTAACAAAAGAGAGACACTTAGAGTGATATCGGCCACACCACGACTCATATTGAGGTGGGGTTGACTCGTACACATCACAAATGTCCCATGGATCATTTTAATAATGTTTCAATGGAAACTGAATGCGTTTTGTTGGGTTTTAGTATGCCAGTTGTTGTTTTCACTTAAAATGCTTTCTGTTTCAAAGAAGAGTGAGTCACATTGAGATGTGGAGGCCACACCGAGGATTAGATTGTGGTTTGGTTGACTCGTACATTTCACATATGATCCATGGATCATTTTCCTAAAGTTAAAACATAATCAGAATCCGTTTGATTGGTTTGGCATATGTACGTAAAATATTGTCCATTTTGAACAAAAGATAGGATGTTTGGGTTGTCCCGGCCACACATCGCCTCGGATTAAGGCAGGGTTGACTCGTACACATAACATAGGACGAATGGATCATTTTTCTAACTTTTCAACAGAATCCAATGTCGTTTGGTAGGTTTCTCGTATGTCAGTTTTTGATTTCACTTACAATTTAGTCCATTTTGAACAAAAGAGAGACAATTTGAGTGGTCCAGGCCACACCACAGCTCGGATTGAGGCGGGATTGACTCTTAAAAGTCACATATGACCCATGTATTGTTGTTCTAAAGTTTCAATAGAATCCGTAGGCATTTGGTCGGCTTCCAGTATATCAGTTGTTGTTTTCACTTAAAATTATATCCATTTTAAACAAAACAGGGGTTCTTTGAGTTGTGTCGGCCACATCGGGCCTCGGATTGATGCAGGGATGACTCTTACACATCACATATGATCCATGGATCATTTTCATAAAGTTTCAACACAATCAGAATCTATTTGATCGGTTTGGCGTATGTACGTAAAATATTATGCATTTGGAACAAAAGAGAGGCATTTTGGGTGGTCTCGGCCACACCGCTCCTCAGATTGATGCGGGGTTGACTCTTACACGTCACTTATGACCCTTTTATAATTTTCCCAATGTTTCAATAAAATCCGAAGGCATTTGGTCGGTTTCCCGTATTACAGTTGTTGATTTCACTTACAATTTAGTTCATTTTGAACAAAAGAGAGACAGTTTTAGTGGTCCCAGACACACCGCAGCTCGGATTGAGGCAGGGTTGACTTGTACACATCAAATATGACTCATGAATCGTTTTCCTAAAGTTTAAACAGAATATGAAGGCGTTTGGTCAGTTTGGGTTATGTTAGTTGTTGTTTTCACTTAAAATTAAGTCCATTTTAAACAAAAGAGAGGCACTTTGAGTGGTGTCGGCCACACCGGGCCTCTTATTGAGCCGTTTATGACTCGTACATGTAACATATGATCCATGGATAATTTTCCTAATATTTACACACAATCAGAACCCGTTTTATTGGTTTGGCGTATGTACATAAAATATTGTCCATTTTGAACAAAAGAGAAAAAGTTTGGGTGGTCTCGTCCTCACGGTGCCTTTGATTGAGGGAGGGTTGAATTGTACACGTCACATATGAACCATGGATCGTTTTTATAAAGTTTCAATAGAATCTGAAGGCGTTTGGTCCATTTACCGTATGTTAATTGTTGATTTCACTTACAATTTAGTCCATTTTGAACAAAAGAGAGACAGATTGAGTAGTCCCGGCCACACCGCGGCTCAGTTTGTGGCGGGGATGACTCTTACACGTCAGATATAAACCATGTATCATTTTACTAATGATTCAACATAATTCGTCGGCGTTTGGTCGGTTTCATGTATGTCAGTTGTTGTTTTCACTTAAAATTAAGTAAATTTTAAAAAAAAGAGCCACTTTGAGTGGTGTCAGCCACACTGGGCCTCGGATTGAGGCAGGGTTGACTCGTAAACGTCACATATGAGCCATGGATTATTGTAATAATTTTTAAACACAATCATAATCTGTTTGATCGGTTTGGCGTATGTACATAAAATATTGTCAATTTTGAACAAAAGAGAGGCAGTTTGGGTGGTCCCGGCCCCATGGTGCCTCGGATTGATGTGGGGTTGACTCATAAATGACACATATGACTAATGTATTGTTTTCCTAAAGTGTCAACAGAATCCAAAGGCGTTTGGTCTGTTTCCCATATGTCAGTTGTTGATTTCACTTACAATTTAGTCCATTTTGAACAAAAGAGAGACAGTTTGAGTGGTCCCGGCCACACCATGGCTCAGTTTGTGGTGGGGTTGACTCATACACATCACATATGACCCATGAATCTTTCTACTAATGTTTCAACAGAATCTATAGGCGTTTGGTCTATTTGGTGTATGTACGTAAAATATTGTCCATTTTAAACAAAAGAGAGACAGTTTGGGTGGTGTCGGCCACACAGCGCCTCGTATTGAGGCGAGGTTGACTCCTACACGTCACATATAACCTATGGATCATTTTACTATAGTGTAAATAGAATCCTAAGTCATTTGGTCAGTTTCCCATATGTCGATTTTTGAATTCACTTAAAATTTAGTCCATTTTGAAAAAAAGAGAGACAATTTGAGTGGTCCCGATCGGGGCTGTCCGGGGGGCTGTCTGGGGGGTGTATGGGGGCCTATCTGGGGTCCAGGGTGGAGGGTTGGGGGGTGTCTGGGGAGCGTTTAGGGAGGAGGGGTGTCTGAGGGGTGTCTGAGGGCTGTCCGGGGACCAAGGAGGTAGGGGGGGCTGTTCGGGGGGCTGTCCGGGGGGGGGGTGGTCCGAGGGTCTGTCTGGGGACCAAGGAGGGAGGGTGGGGGTTGTTCGGGGGATATCTGGGGGTGTCCGGGAACCATGGAGGAGGGTGGGGGTTGACCATGGGGCTATCCAGGGACCAAGGAGGGTGGGGGATGTCCGGGGGCTGTTCGGGGGGTTTTCGAACATTAGTACAGTCATATTAGGAAGCCAATTAACACTCATGACTAACCATTCCACTATAAACAACATAGAGTGTATGAGTTTCCTATCTAATCTTAACAATATAATTACACATTCTTACCATTATGTGAATCATGTGGAATATGGATGATATTTACACAAAATTCCCAGAAATACCAAGATTTCTAATAACTGAATTTTTATAGATGATATTAACACATAAATTATTTTGAGTCAAATTTGATTCAATGTCAAATCCCAACACACACCAAATCAAATAGAAAAAAAAGTCATACACACCCAAATCAAAATAGAAAACCAAAACAGTAGATGACAAAAATTAAAATGATAATATCACTTATAGATTAGAAGTGTAAATCTAAGAAATGTAACAAAAATAGAAAAAAGAAAACAAATCAGATATATTTTAGAAAAAATAAAAATAGACACAAAGAATAATAGATTTAGAACATTAAAACTAAGGTAAGCCTTACAAATTTGGAGTGTAGAACTAAAAAATTGATTGATTGAATATGGTGGAAGAAGTTCTCCGACTTGGGTAAAGAGAGACCTTCAAGAGAGATTGGAATTAGGGTTGCATTCGCATTGGAAGGGAAATAATCTGGGCTGCTGTATATTGGGGAAAATGTCTTCTTTACCAACGGTTTCACACAACTGTTGGTATACATCCTTCCAAGAGGAAATTTACCAATGGTTTTAAAAAACCATTGGTATACATGCTTCCAAGGTGAAAATACCCAATGGTTTTGTGTAACCATTGGGAAAAGAGTGTCCTTTCGCAACGGTTTTGGTAAAACATTGGGAAAGCCTTATATAAAATCCAATACACCAACGGTTTACTCAAACTATTTGTGTATCCTTCCTATACCAATGGTTTTGTATAACCATTGGTATGTAAGTGTTGGGAAAACTCCCATTTCACGTAGTGATTGATAGTGATTGTGTTTTCAGATTTGGGAAGATATTGTGTGTGCCATGTGATTTACAGTTGAAAAGAGAGTTGTTATTTGAAGCTCATAGTTCTCCGTTTTCAGTTCATCCAGGCAGTACTAAGAAGTATAGAAATATTCGGGAGTATTCCTGGTGGGATGAAATAAAAAGGGATATTGCTGATTTTATTCCGAAGTGTTTGACTTGTCAACAGGTAAAAGCAGAGCGACCGTTACCGAAAGGGATGCTTCAACCTTTACCAGTACCAGAGTGGAAATGGGAGAATATTTCCATGGACTTCGTTGTGGGATTTCCGAAGACACCTCAAGGTAATAATGAAATTTGGGTTATTGTTGATCACTTAACTAAATCTTCTCATTTCCTTGCTATACGAGATACTTTTTCCCTAGATCAACTTTCTCGTTTGTATCATAGAGAGATAGTCATGTTACATGGAGTTCCCCTCTCCATTGAATCTGATCGTGATCCCAAGTTTACTTCTAACTTTTAGAAAGGCCTTCAAAAGTCATTGGGTACTGAATTAAATTTTAGTACAGCTTTTCATCCTCAATCAGATGGGCAGTCAGAAAGAACGATTCAGAATTTGGAGGATATGCTACGTGCTTGTTCGATGGATTATCAGGGAAGTTGGGACCAATATCATTCTTTGTTTGAGTTTTCTTATAATAATAGTTTTCATTCCAGTATACAGATGGCACCATTTGAGGCGTTTTATGGGAAACGGTGTCAAACTCCATCTTTTTGGGATGAAGTGGGTGAAAGGAAGTTGATGGGACCAGAATTGGTAGAAGAGTTGGTAGAAAATGTTCATTTGATATAGAAACACATGAGAATAGCTCAGAGTAGGAAGAAGAGTTATGCAGACAACAGGTGGAAGGATCTCTTTTTTGAGGTAGGTGATCATGTTTTTCTCAAAGTATCACCGTGGAAAAGAATGAAGAAATTTGGTAAGAATGGAAATTTGAGTTCAATGTTCATTGGACCATATGAAATTCTGTAGAATGTTGGATCAGTTGCTTACCGAGTTGCTTTACCTCCACGTTTATCTCAGGTATACAATGTTTTTCATGTTTCAATGTTAAGGAAGTACATGCCAGATCCATCTCATGTTTTGAGTCCAGAGGTAGTTCAGTTGGAAGAGAATCTATCTTATAAGGAACAACCGGTCCAGATTCTTTACCACAAGGAACAAGTGTTGCGAAATTAGGTGATTCATCAGGTAATGGTTTTGTGGAAGAACCACATGAGTGAATAGGCAACATGGGAATCTTAAAATGCAATGAGGGATAAATACCCAAACATATTTGATAAGTAAATAAATTGCAGGGACACAATTTTCTAAAGGGGGGAAGGATGTAACATCCCAAGTTAGTAATGAATAATATATATTTTTATCTACGTCTATTTATGTATAAGATAATGTTTTAATGGCTTAAAACGAGAATAAATCCAATCTTAAGCATGGAATACACTAATATTTTTAAAATAATGTTTTACTGCCTTTTGATGGAAAACCATTTTTAAATCAAACTTTTGACAATTTTATAAGATCTATTTGTCAAAATAAACTTATTCTTTATTATTGGTACATTTAAATTTACTTTAGGTAAATATTTGGTATTTTTCTGACAATGTTAATTTTTTTAATGAATAGTAAAAAATACTGGATTTTACATCGAAACTACTTTTTCATATAATTTAATTATATGGTTAGATTATATTTTTAATTGGTATTAAAGTGTAATTTGAATATATTTTTACCATTTAACCCAATGGTGGTCATTATGATTAATTTCACTTTGGAATTGGGCATAAACTAATGCCAAACTTTTCATAGATATTGTTTCAAAAAAACCCGCAATTTGATTTGACAACGTGAATTATTTTTTAAATTAATTATTTCAATTTATGTGTTTTGAATTTGGTAAAATGGATTACATATTTGGAATCAGAAGGTCCGAATTATGTAATCAAGACTCTTGTTTTTAGACATTGTAACACCCCAAGTTTTCATAGCGTGTTATTTCTTCAAATTAATTAAATAACTTGCGCTACACGCAACACCGAGTACAATCTCACCATGACTTACCAAACAAGCCGTTCAAAAGAGGTTATGAATAGTATTAACTAAATTTTAAACATTATATAATCCTTATAATTTTAGAATCCATATTATGAGTTTCTTAGACATAATGTAAGAACAATTTCATTTTCAGTATTGCACTTTTACCAACTTTTAATAGAGAACCCTTTTTAAATACAATATTTTAAACTTTTGACTAAATGGGGACATCAAAAATTTAAAATGAAACATCCCAAGCTTCCACGGTACACTTTCCTTTGAATAATACAGTAGCGTGTGTTGTACGCAACTTCGAGTTCTAACAAACACCACAACCAATCAAACTAGCAGTTATGAATAGTAATACATACTTTTTGAAATTATATATTTTTTATATTTCAAAATGGACTTCAGTTTTGGTTTCAGAATATCGAAATTATTCAACGATGATTTTTTGGTATTTTTCTAAGAACTTTCAATTTTTATGAATAGTGAAAAATACTTAAAAACAACTTTTTTAATAAAAATAATTTATAGTGATAAATTATATTATTGAGTGGTTTTAAAGTATAATTAGAATATATTTTTACCATTTTATCCAATGGTGTTCATTAGAATTAATTTCACTTTGATATTGGACCTAAACAATTGTCAATCTTTTAATAAATATTGTTTCTTAAAAACACGCTATTTGTTGTGACAGCGGGAATTAATTATAAAATTAATTAATGCAACTTATATATTTGGAATTTTTTTAAATAGTCAACATTTTTGAATTTGGAATATCAATTATTGCTTAGGGTGAAATTTTGGCATTGTTCTGAAAAACATTAATTTTTGATGAATAGTGAAACTACTAAGTGGTAGTTAAAAAAACTGAATTTTTCATAAAACTTAATTTTACCGCTTCTGTGAATGGAATTTTGAAAATCTGAGAGACACGGATAATATCAATAAGTAAAATGTGGTTCAATGAGATGAAAATAATTTTTGGTGAATAGTAACTTTTTACTTTTATTTACCATGGTTAAAAGTAAATAGGGTAATAAAGGGTAAAAATGATATTAATATTACCCTAACACATGTTCTAATTCTATTTGACAAGTGTATCTCGACCAAAAAAAACCTTAGGAATAAAAAATTATCATTTAGGTCCACTTAGATTAGATTAGAACATTTATTATTATTTAATTAAAAGAAGAGTTAAAAGAGTTAAAATCAATGTTTATTTACTAAAACATTTTTAATATAGGGTTATGCATAAGATAAATTTGATTGTAAATATTCATTAGAATGATAAAAATATTTCCTACATAATGATATTTTATTTATAATTTTTAGACATTAAATAATGTAATTTGTTTATGACACAATGATGATGAAGTAATTACCATAATAGTGAAAAATTAAAATAATTGATATTATAAATACCAAAATAAATATAATTTGAGACTTTTAATAAATTACACTAATTTTATAGGATAACATGACATATTTGGATTTATTTAATTAACTTTTTTTGAAGTAATCATTCTGTTATAAGTTTCAAAAAATTCAACTATTGAATAGTGTCAAAATTGACAAAAAAGGGTTTTTAAAACAAATATTATATTATTAATTGATATTAAATTCCTAAAATTCTAAGGTTCGTCCAAGAGACTTACATAATTATAGTTAAATTATTAATGGACCACTTGGGGGTCTCTTGGATGTATATGGTATGTTTATTAACCATATAATATAAAAATACAAAGAGACATTATAAAAGTGAAACTAATTAACTTAAAGTTAATACTTAAAGACAAGGTTAATATAGTAACTCAAACCTATCTAAATTATATTGGTTAAGTGGTTTTCGACCCATACCTACCTTAAACATTAAATATTAAACTTTGGATCCATTAGAAACCGAATATGAATTTATTATAAATTAATATTTCTACCTTTTCCAAAGGTGCCCCTCACCCCTCTTATAAAAGGGCACTCCTCCTTCTCATTTCTTCACACCTTCAACGACTTTTGGATCGGCCAAACTCTGCCCAAATACTCTCCCAACTTCCCTCAATACAACCTAGATTCCTTAGTTTGATCATAAAACTAACCTATGGTGCCCTTTTGATCAAATCAAAAGGAAGAACCCGAAGAAGAGGTAATGATTTCACCACCCTTTTCCAAGTTCCTTTCTTCTTCCACTTCTTCTTCCTTTGTTGTTAACATTATAAAATAACAACTAAAGTATCATATATATATATATATTGTGATGTTGTTATAAATATGGTACAACCATATTATGTATTCTATCCATCCATTGAATAACATGTCACCATACGTGCGTACGTACGGCTTACCGTCTCCACGTCGTGGTGTAATTGTTATTCAATAAATTATTATTTGGATGGGTATAATAATGATGTGTAATTCATGTAAATAATTAATGTATCATGATAATAATTCTGTATATATGATATAACAACCAATTATATATTATTTTAATATCAAAACAATGATATTGTCACTCGTGCGTACGTACGGACTACCGTCTCCACGAACGCGATTAGATTCATTCTCCATCGTATCCATTCATGTATAATTCTCATTTGATGATTAATAATAGTATCTAAGGACTTGATATAATTCTGGATATGATTAAGATACAACCTATCCATTACAAACATGTCTTAATTAACAAAACATATTAAAGAAAACAAGTAAGTTATCACCCGAAACAACGATAATATTAAGATATTATTAACAAATCAATGTTAAAAGATCATATATTATATCATATTAATGTATATGATTCTTGTATAATTTAATAACAATTATTTCACCATTATACATGAGGTTAACCTACCCCAACCAAGGAATAGTACAAGGTAAGGGTTATTTTACAATCTCTTCATTATCCGAGGTTGTTTATATGTAATAATCTACTGGGATCTCTTTATCATCCACATCCATGTTTCTTAAAAATGTATTTCAAAACATTTTTACTATTTAAAAGAATATCGGTTAAAGTCATTATACCCTTGTTTTGCTTTTATAAGAGATTAATAAAGGAATCTTTCCGTCATTTTCCAAACAAGGTGCTTTTAACCTTTTCGACAGAATTAAGGTAAGAATGTTTTTTTAACTTATACGGTGAGTGCAGTTATTTTCCGCCGTTATATAATTGTCGAAGCTTACCTTACAAGTTTATAAGAATATTTTCAAAGAAAATTTTTTATTTTATAAATATATGACTATTAAATGATATCAAAATAGAAAGATATATTTCTCTAAAAAGAGTTTTGATTTCATCTATGTCAACATCCTTTGATGGATTTTACGCTTATTTGAAGTTAATTTATTATGATACAAAACAACTATATTGTATTAAAGATTTTGTGATATATTTGACTGTGGATGTGTTATTTTCATACCATTCATATTTTATGGTTAAAGTATTGACATTTCGTATGCTAGTTTTAATACGAATGTTTATGTTATGTTTAAACCTTTTCATATGGGAATGCATTGGACTTAATATGTGATGGGTGGAGCCCGCTATAGCTCCTTGATGCATCGGTAGGTATAATGAGACAAACTAGTGTCTTGGCACAAGGCCTTGGCAAAATCTTATTTGTAGTCTTGGCATGAAGCCTTGGCTATGTGGTTATGATAGTCTGACATTATGCATTCCATCATTGTGAAAGTGGTTATTGATATTGCATGTGATATTTTGATTAGTAGAATATCCATGTGAATGATTAAATGGCATTATTTCATTTTATCTTTGTCTTGCTATATTGAAGTTCAAGTTTAAAAGGATTTTGTTTTAAGTTATACATTTCCTTAAATGTTTATTCTTATTTATGAATGTTTCCGCTATATTGTTATCCTTACTAGGCATTTGAGCTCACCCCTTTCAATGTTTTATTTTTCCCAGGATGTGAAGCTTTAATTTATGAATGACCTACAAGGATAGTATGTGGGGATATGAGTGTGGTCTATGAATAAAATATTTTGTTGTAGTAGTTTTTCACTTTATGATGTAATGTAAAACATTATGAATATATCTAGTGTTTCCAAGGCTACTAAATCAATTGGTCCTTCGAGATTTGATCTTTCTTGTGATCATGCCAATGTTAAGTAATAATGCACCGACTCTAGGTAACTGGGGTTGGGGCGTTACAGTTGGTATCAGAGGAATTTTAGTACAAACCTTGGAAGATAGATTTAGATAAACTCTGATTAGAGCACATAGATTTAAGTTGGACTTTGAGGTTTAGTATAGAAGAACTTCCTAGAATTTTGGTATTGTAGAGATTTTGTGAGTTTTCCGAGCAATACATCCCTGTCTGGATACGAGTAGGTAGAGGCAGCTCTGGCACAGATGTACCAAGGGGTAAAACCCGAAAACACCGCTTTGAGCTGGACTCGAACGGGAACTGGTGCATGACAACGGGCCTTGCTGCACTCTTGGTTACGACACTCCCATGAGATATTCTTAGGATAATTCTCATTTTCTTTACAAACCATTATGAAGGGTTTATGAGTATATACTTCCTCAAAGGAGAAATTTTTATTATTATGGATTATATCCATAAACTATTTAATTTATGTTATGTGTCTTACAAGTTTGGGATTAGGTATTGTTATTCATAAACTAATCTAGTGTATGCCATTGTTTAGAAATGGCGCCTAGTAGAAGGAATGAGAACTCCAACAATGCACATGATCCAAAGAGAAAGAAGGATCATATCTTTAATGGTCTTATGCCATAATTTATAAGAGAAATATTCTCACATGTATTATCATCATATGAAGAAATAATATCATGTGTTGATAAGATAAGTAAAGATTTTACTGAGTCCTATGGATTTGAAGGGAAGCAAGAGAAGAAAAGGATGGAAGAGAGAAATATGGATAATGGGAAGAGGAAAAAGAATAATTTTCCCATATGTGATAACTTTGGGAAGAAACACCATGTAACTTTCCTGAAAGGAATGGGAGTTTTTTATAAGTGTGGAGGAAAAGGGCACAAAGTACGTGACTACAAGGGTAAGAAAATGGTTTGAAATGTACAATGCTTCATTTGCAAGGAGTTTGGACACTATGCGAACCTATGTCCTAGTCATCAGACTATGCCTCAAATTTTGCTATTGGTTAATAATCAAGTTATGATACTACCACAGATGAAGAGGAATGATTCGAGTTCTTGTGTCGATTATGTCATTTGAGTGTTGTATCAACAATTTACTTGTTATAATAATTATGGAGTATATAAGGATTGTACTGCAGTACTATTTCTTTAAGGACTTGAGATTGTGTGGTAAAAAAAAAGTGACTCAATAGCAGGACAAATTTTTGGAAAATATATGGTTGAGAGAATGATAAACCATAATATAGTTCTGATACTGGGGTAGTGATTTTGGAATAATACATGATTGATTTGGATAAATTATATTGGATATTCTTGAATACCATGAAACTGATTAATGATTTGTATAGTCCATCACTGTTGGGGTTTAAAAAAAATTTGGATTGAAGGAGTAGTATATCTATTAGGGGATCATGAATGTAATCAATAGGGTTTTATGGTAATTCAGGATGTTGCAGTGTTTTAAAAGAATACATGATGAAGGTGTTCACGTGTTATTATGTGAAAAAAGGATCTTTATTGTGTTTACCTTCCTTATAAATTTCTGACTGAAGTATTTTGGATTGTTCTAGTTTGGATTATTTTGGATTTCCATAAAAGGACAACCCGGAGGTCAGGCGGCAACCCGTTGCTTCCGGAAAGGCCGCGAGACTTGAACCCACAATCGAAGGGCTACAAGGGTGTATCACCTACCACTGACCCATGTGATGTCCGAGATTAAATAATGTAGTTTTTTTTAAAAGATCTGGTAGATGAATTATAAATTTATTTTTTTGGAACCCTATAAGAATATGATAAATAGAATATTTTTTTAACGTTCTATTATCTTTTAGAGTGAAAGATTAGTTTGTGGTAGAAATTAGTTAACGGATGGAACTCTACTTGTCAAGAATATATTTTTCTTCTTATCTTATTCTATGAAGAAATTAAATTTTATACTTTATTTAAGGAATCCAAAAACCAAAAATGTGTTATCCTAATACCCTATGTTTTGTTAAACCGATGGTATTTCAAATCATCATAGATTAATGAATTTAAGGACCTCAATTTTACACTTGTTTTTGTGATTGATGAACTCAATCAATACCTATAAATATTTACGCTTTTTCTCCAATTATATGTCTCTAACTACCACCAATGTTCTCCTAATGGAGATCATAATTTGGTTGTGACCCTTTCATTTCCCTTATCCTCATACTAAGACTAAATTTTAGTTACCTAATTTCTGATGTGGGTTTTCCCATAGAGATATTTTCTATTTTCAACCTTTTATTTTCAAAGAACAATTTCAAATTCTGAGGAAGCAATTTATTGAAGGAGGGGAGAATGTAACACCCCAAGATTTCCTAGTGTGTTATTTCTTCAAAATAATTCAATAACTTGAACTTCACGCAACACCGAGTTCAATCGCACCATGACTTACCAAACAAGCCGTTCAAAAGAGGTTATGAATAGTATTAACTAAATTTTAAACTTTATATAATCCTTATTATTTTAAAATCCATATTATGAGTTTCTTAGACATAATGTAAGAACAAATTCATTTACAGTATTGCACTTTTACCAACTTTTAATAGTGAACCCTTTTTAAATACAATATTTTAAACTTTTGACTAAATGGGGACATCAAAAATTTAAAATTAAATATCCCAAGCTTCCACGGTACACTTTCCTTTGAATAATATAGTAGCGTGTGTTGTACGCAACTTCAAGTTCTAACACACACCACAACCAATCAAACTAGCCGTTATGAATAGTAATACCTACTTTTTTAAATTATATATATTTTATATTTAAAAATGGACTTCATTTTTTGTTTCAGAATATCAAAATTATCCTAAGATGATTTTTTGGTATTTTTCTGAGAACTTCCAATTTTTATAAATAGTGAAAAATACTTAAAAACAACTTTTTTAATAAAAATAATTTTTATTGATAAATTATATTATAGAGTGGTTTTAAAGAATAATTAGAATATATTTTTACCATTTTATCCAATTGTGTTCATTAGAATTAATTTCACTTTCAAATTGGACCTAAACAATTGTCAATCTTTCGGTAAATATTGTTTCTTAAAAACACGCTATTTGTTGTGACAGCGGGAATTAATTATAAAATTAATTAATATAAATTATATGTTTGGAACTTTTTTAAATAGAAATAATTTTTGAATTTGAAATATCAATTATATCTTAGGGAAAAAAAATTTCATTATTCTGGAAAACTTCAATTTTTGATGAATAGTGAAACTACTAAGTGGTGGTTAAAAAACTGATTTTTTCATAAATCTTAATTTTACCGCTTCTGTGAATGGAATTTAGAAATTCCTAGAGACACGGTTAATATCAAAAGTAAAATTTGGTTCAATGAGATGAAAATAATTTTTGGTGAATAGTAACTTTTTACTTTTATTTACCATGGTTAAAAGTAAATAGGGTAATTAAGGGTAAAAATGATATTAATATTACCCTAACACATGTTCTAATTCAATTGTACAAGTGTATCTCGACCAAAAACAACCTTAGGAATAAAATATTATCATTTAGGTCCACTTGGATTAGATTAGAACATTTATTATTATTTAACTCAAAGAAGAGTTAAAAGAGTTAAAATCAAAGTTTATTTACTAAAACATTTTTAATATAGGGTTATACATAAGATAAATTAGATTGTAAATATTAATTAGAAAGATAAAAAGATTTCCTACATAATTATATTTTATTTATAATTTTTAGACATTAAATAATTTAATTTTTTTATGACACAATGATGATGAAGTAATTACCATAATAGTAAAAAATTAAAATAATTGATATTATAAATACCCCAATAAATAAAATTTTAGACTTTTAATGAATTAAACTAATTTTATAGGATAATATGAAATATTAGGATTTAATTAATTAACTTTTTTCTATGTAATAATTGTGTTATAAGTTTCACAAAAATCAACTATTGAATAGTGTCAAAATTGACATAAAAGAGTTTTTAAAACAAATATTATATTATTAATTGATATTAAATTCCTAAAAATCTAAGGCTCGGCCAGGAGACTTATATCATGATATTTTTATCATTAATGGACCACTTGGGGGTCTCTTGGATGTATATGGTATGTTTATTAACCATATAATATAAAAATTCAAAGAGACATTGTAAAAGTGAAACTAATTAACTTAGAGTTAATACTTAAAGATAAGGTTAATATAGTAACCCAAACCTGTCTAAATTCTATTGGTTAAGTGTTTTTCAACCCATCCCCACCATAAAGTTTTAATAAACAACTTTGGAGCCATTTGAAACCGAATATGAATTTATTATAAATTAATATTTCTAGCTTTTCCAAAGGTGCCCCTCACCCCTCTTATAAAAGAGCACTCGTCCTTCTCATTTATTAACACCTTGAAAGCCTTTTGGTTCGGCCAAACTCTTCCCAAATACTCTCCCAACATCCCTCACTACATATTAGATACCTTATTGTTATCATAAATCCATCCTAAAGAGCCCTTTTGATCAAATTAAAAGGAAGAACCCGAAGAAGAGGTAATGATTTCCCCACCCTTTTCCAAGTTCCTTTCTTCTTCCACATCTTCTTCCTTTGTTGTTAACATTATAAAATAATAACTCCAGTATCATATATATATTGTGATGTTGTTATAAATATGGTACAACCATATTCATTATTCTATCCATCCTTTTAATAACATGTCACCATACGTGCGTACGTACGGCTTACCGTCTCCTTGTCGTGGTGTAATTGTTATTCAATAAATTATTATTTGGATGAGTATAATAATGATGTGTAATTCATGTAAATAATAAATGTAACATGATAATGATTCTGTATATATGATATACCATCCAATTATATATTATTTTAATATCAAAATAATGATATTGTCGCTCGTACGTACGTACGGACTACCGTCTCAACGAATGCGATGAGATTCATTCTCCATCGTATCCATTCAAGTATAATTCTCATTTGATGATTACTAATAGTATCTAAGGACTTGATATCATTCTGGATATGATTAAGATACAACCTATCCATTACAAACATGTCTTACATAACAAAATATATAAAAGAAAATGAGTAAGTTAACACCCGAAACAACGATAATACTAAGATATTATTAACAAATCAATGTTAAAAGATCATATATGATATCATATTAATGTATATGAATCTTGAATAATTTAATGAAAATTATTTCACCATTATACAAGAGGTTAACCTACCCCGACCAAGGAAAAGTACAAGGTAAGGGTTATTTCACAATCTCTTCATTATCCGAGGTTGTTTATACGTAATAATCTACTGGGATCTCTTTATCATCCACATCCATGTTTTTTAAAAATGTATTTCAAAACATTTTTACTATTTAAAAGAATATGGTTTAAAGTCATGTATACCCTTGTTTGACTTTTATAAGTGTTTAATAAAGGAATCTTTCCGTCGTTTTCCAAACAAGGTGGTTTTAACCTTTTCAACAGAATTAAGGTAAGAATGTTTTTTAACTTATATGGAGGGTAAGATTATTTTCCTCCGTTATAAAATTTTTGAAGCTTACCATACAAGTTTATAAGAATATTTTCAAAGAAAATATTTTATTTTTTAAATATATGACTCTTAAATGATTTCAAAATAGAAAGAGATATTTCTCTAAAAAGAGTTTTGATTTCATCTATGTCAACATCCTTTGATGGATTTTATTCTTATTTGATGTTTATTTAATATGATACAAAACATCTATATTTTATTGAAGGTTTTGTGATATATTTGACTGTGGATGTTCTATTTTTATACCATTCATAGTTTATGGTGATAATATTGGCATTTCGTATGCTAGTATTAATACGAATGTTTATGTTATGTTTAAACCTTTTCATATTGGAATGCATTGGACTTAATATGTGACGGGTGGAGTACGCTATATCTCCTTGATGCATCGGTAGGTCTCATGAGGCAAACTAGTGTCTTAAAACAAGGCCTTGCCAAAATCTAATTTGTAGTCTTGGCACGAGGCATTGGTTATGTGGTTATGATAGTCTGGCATTATGCATTCCATCATTATGAAAGTGGTTATTGATATTTCATGTGCTTATTCGATTATTAGAATATCCTTGTGAATTATTAAATGGAATTATTTCATTTTATCTTTTTCATACTATATTGAAGTTCAAGTTTAAAAGGATTTTGTTTTATGTTATACATTGCCTTAAATTTTTATTCTTATTTATGAAAGTTTCCCCTATATTGTTATCCTTACTGGTCATTTGAGCTCACCCATTTCAATGTTTTATTTTTTCCAGGATGTGAAGAAGTAATTTATGAATGACCTTCAGGGATATTATGTGGGTATATGAGTGTGGTCTATGAAGAAAATATGTTCTTGTAGTAGTTTTTCACTTTATGATGTAATGTAAAACATTATGAATATATCAAGTGTTTCCAAGGATACTAAACCAATCAATCTTTAGATATTTGATCTTTTTTGTGGTCATGCCAATGTTATGTAATAATGCACCGGCTCTTGGTAACTGGGGTCGGGGCGTTACTGACATTATGAATAGTAACGACGATAATTATCTTTAATTATCTTGATTAATTAGTAATCGGGTAGTTAAGGATAATAAAATAATATCATAATAATAAAATATGAACCCAATATGTGTCCTAATACTACTGGTTGTGTCATGGCTGACCATGGTATTCCTTGTGCCAAACTTGGGGACCCCGTGGAATCACTTCTGTGTGATAATGACTTTTTATCTTTTTATTTTTAACTAAAGTTAAATATAACAAAGAATGTATCACCTGAGTAAAAAAATTTAATTTTGCCTATATAAATGATATATTGGACTATAAATAGTCATTGTAAAGCTAAAAATATTTCCTAAATCATATTATTTTTTTTAATTTTTAGACATTAAATAAATTAATTTATTTATGACATCATGATGTTGCAGCGATTACCTCATTAAGAACGGATTTAAGTAAAATGAAAAGATAATGTTAGAACTATAACCTAAACTTGTCAAAGACCTATTGGATGAGTATATTTCGAACCCTTATCACCTTATCCTCTAAATACATCAATGTGGGATGTTTGAAATCCGAAAATAATTTGAAAATAAAGTAACATTTTATACCTTTCCAAGAGTGCCCCTCCTCTCCTCTTTTAAAAGGCCCCCACCACTACCTCCTTACCCACACCTCTCAAGCCATTGGCTCATCCAACCTCTGCCCATTTTTCCTATACACATCCCTCTATTACTCCTAGAAGCCTCAATTTGGGCAGAAGTCTTCCCAAGGAAGCCTTTGAGCTCAAATCAAAGAGAGTTACCCGATTTTAAGGTAATTCCTTCACTTGTGTTCTTTTGTTTTATTTTGCTTCTCCAACCCCTAAACACATTTTATTAATTTATTTTGTAACAAGTCCAGTATCTTCAATATACTAGGATGTTGTTATAATATGAATTTGAGCTACACTTACACACACCTACATCTAATGGTTAAATAGCATACTGTTTCTGTGGATGGAGAATTTCTGCCTCACAAAATGATGATTGTTCAATCTTCGTTTATCATATTTCATGGTGGCCATTAAGATGACACTATATTTATATATAAATTATATTATTTTTATGTTTTCCTTATGCTTCTGTATTTTTCATTTATGGAATACCTATAAGGTTTCCAATATTGGTAAACACGATTATTTCATTTTAGGAAGTGTGAACTACCGCCCCCTCAAAGTGATTTGATTCGTTAATACCATATGTGGTACATATAAAGGATAGATTTAATGATATTATATATGATACCATACTATAATTATAATAATATTATGTATAATTATGTTTTAATTCTATTAAAGTATGAGATAGAAATGAAAGTAGCGTTCATGCGTACGTACGACTTACCGTCTCCATGAACGGTGCATTTCATTTCTTATCCCCAAATGTAATTTACTATTATAAGTACATATATATAATGGATATATATTATGTATGTTACATCTAAATGATGAATATAATTCTGAAATTAAAATATACATATCTCTCATTTAGTTTTAATTCCATTAATATGACATAGAAATGAAAGTAGCGTTCATGCGTACGTACGGCTTACCATCTCCATGAATGGTGCATTTCATTTCATACCTCTAAATGATTATGTAATATTATAAATGCATGTATATACTGGATATATATGATATATATGGAATCTATATCATGAATATCATTCTTGAGATAATGGATATTTGACTACGTGAACAACTTGTAAATATAAGAAGTTCAGTTTTGATTCAAGTACCAAATATCTACAAAACGACCGTTATTAACATAAATGATTACATAATGTTCACAACATGGTAATAAGTGATATAAAATGAATAATGAACTTGAAAAATATTCTTAACCAAGTATAAATTAACTCAAGTTTATTATTCAAGACATTAAAGAACGATCGAGTCAAGTCGGACCCAAGGTAAGGGAATCCGTCTCAATCTCCTTTCATTGAGGCATATTTTGTTTTATACACAACTTTATTTTATATGGTGTATAAACCCCTTTTACTTTTACGATTATATAAAAAGAATATTTTTATACAAAGTGTTTACTAAATGACAAAAGGGAATGTTTTTTTTTCGTACGTATGCGGCGACAACGACTTCTCCGCCACCGTGACCATTATTTGAGTTTCGGCTTCCTCTACAAGCCATAACTTTTTTTGAATGAAAATTAAATAACATGTTTTACTTTTAAATTTATTTTGTTATTAAAAATGGTTTTAATAATGTTTTTATATCAATGTGTTTTATTGATATCTTATGATTGAAAACTGGAAATGTTATGTTTCCTTTATGCAAGTTTTATGTGTACGATTGTGTTATGGTTCTTGGGCATTATTATGAAGATGGGTGGATCAGTGATAAAATAATGTCGGGTGAGGCCGATATATCTCTCTAGTGCATTGGGTAACATGAAGGGGTTAAATGATAAGGTTTCTCTGAAGAGATTTAGGGAATATACTGTGATGGGTATTCCAAACATAACCAAGAGGGTTACTCCCTATGTAAGAATGTTATGAATGCCTCAAGTTACCTTTATGTATTACGATTTCTATTATTTATTCATGATTTGATGAGGTATGTTAAAGTGATTATGTTTTATGGGTAATGTATGATTTCATTCTTATGTATATATGTACTCATGTTTCCTTTCCATATTTTTATAACCCTTACTGAGCTTTTTATGCTCATCCCATGTTTTTGAAATGTTTTTCACAGGTCAAGGGAATGGTACATGATATGATGATAGTGTCAAGGAAGTGTCAAGAAAGAATCCATGTTTTATTTTAAATATGTTTCCGTTGATGGAAAAAATGAATACTATTTTTCATTTAACCACTTTGTTTAAATGTCAAATGTAATGAAAGTTTTATGATCTAATTCTCTAAAACACTAAACCTGAAAATATCCTCAATGTGTAATCATGTAATAACTCAAGATTAAGAAAGGTTTAAGGCTGGGGCTATATACACTCAATCTCCCATCATTCACATCTTTATTCTTTATTTGAAAATTTTCATCATCAGTCTAAGAATTCGTAATCCTTTATAGTAAAGATGGTTTGGAAACCATTTGAAAAAGCATCAATGTTTCACCTTCCATGGTTATTACCATATCCAAAATTACTAGATCCATGAAAATTGGATCCCTTTCAACTCTCATTTTGTTTAAAAATCCATGATCCTTTCTTCTCAAAGCATCTTCCACCTTATTTTCCTTCCTCAGGTGGTAGTGTATCATGCAATAATAATACTTGATTAGTTCAAGACAACGCCTTTGCCTTATGTTGTGTTCTTTCTATGAGAAAATATACTTCAAAATCTTATTATCGGTATATATCTCACATTTTTCACCATAGAGATAATGTCTCCATATTTTCAAAGAAAATATTATAGCAGCTAACTAAAAATCATTAGTATGATATTTTTGCTCATGAATTTTCAGCTGTCGTGATGCATAGGCAAAAACCCTATATTCTGTATAAGGACACAACCAAGACCGTTCTTTGAAGCATCAGTATAAATAAAAAACCCATCATTCTTCAATGGTAGAGTCAATATAGGAGCATTGAATAATCTTCTCTTCAGTTCTTCAAAACATTTTTCACATTATTTGGTCCAAATAAATTTAACCCCTTTACATCTGAGCTTGGTTAATGGGTTACCCAATCGGGAAAAATTCTGGACGAAACACCAATAATAACCTTCTAAACCAATAAAATTTCGTACCTCAGTTATACTCATCGGTGCTGTCCATTCTTGGATTACCTTGGTCTTAGAAGGATCAACGGAAATTCCATCCTTCGAGAAATTATGGCCAAGAAAATAAATATCCGGAAGTAAGAATTCACACTTTTTAAACTTCCCATATAATTCATCTCTTCTAAGAGTATTCAGGATAATGTGAAAATGATTTTCATGATCATAGTAGATTTTGGAGTATACCAAGATATCATCAATAAATACCACTACAAAATCATCAAGATATTCCTTGAAAGCTCTGTTCATTAGATCCATTAATACAGATGGTGCATTAGTCAATCCAAAATGCATTACTTTAAACTCGTAATGCCTATACCTTGTTATAAATGTTGTCTTCAAAATGTCTTCCTTCTTCACACACAACTAATGGTATCTAGATCGAAGGTCTATCATTGAAAATTATTGAGCTCCATGCAGTTGGTCAAATAAATCATCAATGAGAGGTAGGGGATAATTATTCTTTATTGTTACAACATTGATTTCCTTGTAGTCGATACATAACCTCATAGATCAATCTTCCTTCGTAACAAAAAGGACAGGGGCTCCCCATATAGAAACAATAAGGAAAATAAATCCCTTATTACTCAATTCCTCTAGTTGTTTCTTTAGTTCAACTAATTCCACAGTTTTCATTCTATAAGGGGTCTTTGATATAGGCCTTGAACCAGGAATTAAATCAATAGAAAACTCAATTTGTCGTTCTGGAGGATGTCTAGGTAAATCATCTGAAAACACATCTACAAATTATTTCAAAATAGGTACATCCTCTATTTAAACATTCTTTTCCTCACCCACAGTTAATTCATTATCTTCCTCCCCAATAATTTAATTTAGTTGATCTATCGGGGGTGGATCTAGATAAGAATCAGGTGGAGGCGATTCTGCTCTAACTATAAGGTGTTCTTTATCATCATCATAAAAAATTGTAACCTCCTTATTCATACAATAAATATTTTCATCATGGTATGAAAGACAATCCATACCGAGGATTATATCATATTCAATCATGGGTATGATGATGGGATCAGTAGATAAAGAACATTTATGTACTCTAATGGGTACTGATTCACAAAACTTTGTTGCAATGATACTTCCCTTAGGAGATTTTCTTGACAACTCCCTTGTTAAATCAAATTGGAAATTTCTAATGTGACTTGGAAACTGGGAAGATATGAAACAATGAGATGATCCAGAATTAAATAAAGAATTTTCTAAACTTGAGAAAACCATTAAATTACCTTCCACCACATATTTCAAAGCTTCTACCTCAATAGTCGTGATAGCATAAGCATTGCCTTGATCCCTTGGACTTTTCTGACGTAAGTTCCCCTAACTCTTAGAAAATTCATTTTCATAATGTCCCATATCGCTGCAATTATAGCATTGAACATCAGTAGATTATTTCTTCCCCTTGCAATCACGAGCTTGGTGAACTTTTTCACCACACTTGTAATAGACTCCCAATCCCTTCAAGCAAGTACCAGGGTGTTTCTTCCCACATTTACTGTAGGATAGATATTCAAATTTTCCCTTCTTCCCCTTATTTCGATTCCCATAGTGATCGGAAGAAATCTTCTTCTCTTGCTTTGCTATAAATTTATAAGACTTAGAGAATTCCTTTTCTGTCTTGATATCACATGAGACAATATCTTCATATGACCAGAAGGATTGTGAGACAAATTCTCGACGGAGAAATGGTTTTAACCCATCAAAGAAATGATCAATCTTACTCCATGAGTTACGTATATAATCTTCTACATTCCTCGCTAACCATGTAAAGATAGCCTCATACTTTGCGACATTCTCATCATCCTTTTTTCTTAGACTCAGAAGTTTCCTTTCTATATCTGCTAGATGGTCATGAGGAAAGTATTTTTAAAAGAAAATATCTTTGAACTCCCTACATTCCATATTTTATACTTCATCATCCTACTTTGTGTTTTGAATCAATTACCACCATTGGTCAGCATCTCCAGTGAGGTGGTAAACTGCCATGATCACTTTTTCCCTTTCACTAATCCCCAATGCATGTAATATTTTCTATGAAGAATTTATCCATTTCCCACCTACTAATAGATTTTTACTCCCATTTAATATTGGTGGTTTCTTCCTCATGAAGCAATCTAACATTGATCCTCCATATTGTGGATCTGGTGCTCCATATGGGTAAGGTTATTATTCATAACCTGAGTGAGTTGACCCTTTATGGTGATTAGCTGATCAACACCAGTTGTATCACCATCTCAACTATAATTATCCTGAGTAGGAAGGAAATAAATATATGGAGTGCATGAATTGATACTGTATATGTTTCTTCCACTAGGATCTATTTCTAGACAATGGCATACACTAGATTAGTTAATGAATCACAATACAGAAATCCAAACTTTTAAAACAATTAACATGAATTGAACAGTTTATGTATATAATCCATAATCATAAAAATGTTTTATTTGAGAAAGTATATACTCATAAACCCTTCATAATGGTTTGTAATGAAAATGAGAATTATCCTAAGAATATATTCCATGGGAGTGTCGTAACCAAGAGTGCAGCAAAGCTCGTTGTCGTGCACCAGTTCCTGTTCGAGCCTAGCTCAAAGCGGTGTTTTTGGGTTTTACCCCTATGTACATCGGTTCCAGAGCCGCCTCTACTTTCTCACATCCAGATAGTGATGTATTTCTCGGAAAACTCAAAAAATATCTACAATACCAAAATTCTTGGATGTTCTTCTATACTAATCCTCAAAGTCCATCTTAGGATTATGTGTTCTAATCAATGTTTATCTAAATCTAGCTTCCATGGTTTGTTCTAAGCTTCCTTTGATACAAACTGTAATGCCCCGACCCTGGTTACCCAGATTCGGTGCATTATTACATAACATTGGTATGATCACAAAAGATCAAGTGTCTAAATAAAGATTAGTTTAGTAGCCTTGGATTCACTAGATACATTCATAATGTTTATATTACATCATTAAATGAAATACTACAACAACATATTATATCCATAGACCACAATCATATCCCCTCATACTATACCAATAGTTCATTCATAAAATATTTCATCACATCCTGGGAAAAATAAAGGATAGAAAGGGGTGAGCTCAGATGCCCAGTAAGGATAACAATATAGCAGAAACTTTCATAAATAAGCATCAACATTTAAGGCAATGTATAACTAAAACAAAAGCCTTTTAAATAAGAAATTCCACATAATATGGAAGAAATAAAATGATATAATGGCATTTAATTATTCAAATGGATACTATACTAATCAAATAGTCACATACAATATAAATAACCACTTTTATAATGATGTAATGCATAATGCTAGACTATCATAACAACATAGTGAAGGCCTTGTGCCAAGACTACAAATATGATTTTTTCAAGGCCTTATGCCAAGACACTACATTGTCTCATGAGACCTACCAATGCATGAAGGAGCTATATTGGGCACCCTCCATCACTTATTAAGTCCAATTCATTCCTCATATGAATAGGTTTAAGCATAACATACACATTCATATTAAAACTAGCATACAAAATGTGAATACTTTCTCTAAAAACCATGAATGGTATAAAAATAACCCATCCACAGTAAAACATATCACCAAAACATCAATATAATATGGAAGTTTTGTATCATAATAATTCAACTTCAAATAAGCATAAAATCCATCAAAGGATGTTGACATAGTTGAAAACAAAACAATTTGAGAGAAATATATCTTTTTTTAAATCATTTAAAAGTCACATAATTATAAAAGGAAAAAATTCCATTGAAAATATTCTTATAATTTTGTAAGGGAAGGTTCAACGATTTTATAATGGCGGAAAATAGCCGCACCCGCCGTATAAGTTAAAAAAAGGAATTCTTACCATAATTCTGTCAAAAAGGTAAAAAAGGACATTGTTTGGAAAACAACAGAAAGATTCCCTTATAAACATCTTATAAAAAGTCAAAAAAGGGTATAAATGACTTCAACCCACAGTCTGTAAAATATTAAGAATTATTTGAAATATATTTTTAAGAAACATGGATGTGTATGATAAAGAGGTCCTAGTAGATAATTACGTAAAAACATCCTAGGACAATGATGAGATTGTGAAATAAACCCTTAACATGTACTTTTCCTTGGTCAGGGGTAGTTTAACCTCCTATATAATGGTGAAATAATTGTTATTAAATTTTAAAAGTATCATATATATTAATATGATATCATATATGATCTTTTAACATTGATTTGTTAATAATATCTTAGTATTATCATCATTTTGGGTGTTAACTTACTCATTTTCTTTTATATATTTTGTTACATAAGCTGTGTTTTTTATGGATATGATTTATCTCATTCATATCCAGAATAATATCAAATCCTTAATCATTATTTTTAATCATCAAATGATAATTATACTTGAATGGATACAATGGTAAATGAATATCATCGCGTTTGTGGAGACGATAGTCTATACGTATGCACGAGCGACAATATAATTCTTTTGATATTAAAAAAATATATAATTGGATGTTATATCCTATATAAAGAATCATTATAATGTTATATTTATTATTTACTTCAATTACACATCATTATCATAACCATCCAAATACTAATTTTTTTAATAACAATTACACCACGACGTGGAGACAGTAAGCCGTACGTACGCACATATGGTGACATGTCATTCAAAGGATGGTTAGAATTCATAATATGCTTGTACCATATTTATAATAACATCAAAATATATAGAAGATAGTGGATTTATTATTTTATAATGGAAATAACAAAGAAAGAAGAAGAGGAAGAAGAAAGGAACATGAAAGAGGGTGGTGAAAACATTACCTCTTCTTCAGGTTCTTGCTATTGCTTTGATAAAAAGGTCTCCTTATAATAGATATATGATAAAACTAAGGCCTCTAGGTTGAAGTGAGGGAAGTTGATAGAATATTTGGGGAGGTTTTCTTGATAAAAATGGCTTTTAAGGTGTGAATTGGAGAGAAGGTGGAGTGCCCTTTTATAAGAGGGGTGAGGGGAACCTGTGGAAAAGATAGAAATATTATTTTATAATAAATTACTATTCGGTCTAATGGATCCATGGGGTCCCGAAATCGACCCAAAGATTCCCATTGTCGGAAATGTCTCAACCAATAGGGTTATGACACGTTTTAGGGTAATTTAATATTATTATAATATTATTTTTTTACCCTCATATAACTGATTTACCCATTAACCATGGTAAATAAAATATTTACCGAAATGATTATTCAAAATGTATAAAAATAAAAGTTACCTATTTAAAAATTTTGGATCTCCTAATTCTAAATATGGAATCCATTTTTATAAATTCAAAACAAAAAAGTGGTAGAAATTATTTTCAAATTAGTTCATGTTGTCAAAACAAAAGGCGTGTTTTTAACAAATAATAACAATTAAAAGATTCACACTTTCTTATGTCCAGTTTAAATGTGAAATTATGTCCAATAACCAAGATTAGATTAAATGGTAAAAATATAATCTAATTATACTTTAAAAACACTCAATTTCATAATTTATCTCTATTAATTATTTCAATTAAAAAAGTTGTTTCTAATTAAAATGTAGTAATTTTCACTATTCATAAAAATATGAAAGTTATCAGAAAAGTACCAAAAATTCACCCTAAGCTAATTTTGATATTATGAATCCAAAAATGAAGTCCGATTTTAATAATAAAAATTATTAAATTTCAAAAAATGGGTATTACTATTCCAAAGAACTACTTTGATTGGTTGTGGTGTGTGTTAGAAACTCGAAGTTGCGTACAACACACACTACAGTATTATTCAAAGAGAAGCATACCATGGAAGTGTGGTGTGTTACATTCAATCCTCCTTGAAATAATTTTGTCCTTGAAATTTCTAGTGTATTACTATGTAAAAAGACTCATGTGGTTCTTCATCATAAGTTCCTCGGGTTCCCACATTGCCTCATCCATCTTATGTTTCTCCATAGAACATTTACCAGACGAGTCGTCCGGTTTCTTAGCACTTGTTCTCTTGTTTCAAGAACCTTGACAGGCTCTTCGCAATAAGACATATCAGGTTCCAGTTCTAATTTCTCATAGGTGAGAACAAGCGTTGGGTCAAGCATGTATTTTCTCAACAGTGATACATGGAACACATCACGAACTTTGGAGAGATTTGGCGGCATTGACAAATGGTAATCTATAACCCCAATTTATTCTAGAATTTCAAAAGTTCCGATGTACCTGGGAATCAATTTTCCCTTCTTACCGAAATTTATAACACCCTTCCATGGAGATACCTTCAAGAGAACCTGATATCATACCTGAAATTCAAAATCCTTCCTTTGGTTATCAGTATAGCTCTTCTGCCTACTTTAGGATGCTTTGATGTGGGTTTGGATTACCTTCACCTTTTCCATTGTTTCCTCAACATTTTCAGGGCCTACAAGTTTTCTTCCACCAACATCATCCCAACAGGTTGGTGTGCGACATCTCTTTCTGAATAACCCTTCACATGGTGCCATCTGAATACTTGAATGGAAGCTTTTGTTATAAGAAAATTACACAATAGGTAAATATTGATCCCACATACCATGAAAGTCATGTGAGAAAGATCTCAACATGTCTTCTAAGGTTTGAATAGTCATTTCTGATTTTCCATCAGTTTGGGGGGTTTTGGCAGTGCTCAAATGAAGTTCAGTATCCAGGGATTTCTGAAGACTTTTCCAGAATATTGAGTTAAAATGGGGATCACGATCAGAAACAATCCATAGGGTTACTCCATGAAGTATCACAACTTCATTAATATATAGAATTTCTAGACGTTCAAGTGGAAGATCTTCTCTTATAGTAAAGAAATGTGATGACTTGGTAAGATGATCAACAATGACCCATATTGCATCGTTCCTTCTAGGAGTCTTTGGTAGCCCCATGACAAAGTCAATAATAATATTATCCCATTTCCACTTAGGTTTGGGAAGAGGTTGCATGACTCCTCTAGGCCGTTGCCTTCCAACTTTCACTTGCTGACAAACCATACATCTTGACACAAAATCATAAATCTCCCTCTTCATGTTGTCCCCCCAGAAGTATTCCTTCAAATCACTATACATTTTGGTGCTCCTAGGGTGTATAAGGAAATTGGAACTGTGAGCATCATCCAACAATTCCCTTTTTAGATTAGGTATATCGGTAACACAAAGTCTCATCCCAAATTTCAAAATTCCTTTTTCATACACAAAGTCACTCAATGTTCCATCATTCACAGCTTTAATCTTCTTTTGAAATTCATCATCCTCGGTCTAAGAACTATTAATCCTTTCAAGTAAATATGGTTTGACAATCATTTGAAAAAGTATCGATGTTTCACCTTCCATTGTTATTCCCATATCCAACATTACTAGATCCATGAAAATTGGATCCCTTTCAACTCTCATTTTTTTCAAAACTCCATGATCTTTTCTTCTCAAAGCATCTTCCACCTTATTTTCCTTCCCCCGGTGGTAGTGTATCGTGCAATCATAATCCTTGAGTAGTTCAATCCATTGCCTTTTCCACATGTTGAGTTCTTTCTGTGAGAAAATATACTTCCAACTCTTGTGATTGGTATATATCTCACATTTTTCACCATAGAGATAATGTCTCTATATCTTCAAAGAAAAGAATACAGAAGCTAACTCAAGATCATCAGTAGGATAGTTTTTCTCATGAATTTTCAGCTGTCGTGATGCATATACAAAAACCCTATCATTCTGTATAAGGACAAAACCAAGACATTTCTTTGAAGCATCACTATAAATAACAAACCCATCATTCCCTAATGGTAGTGTCTATATAAGATAATTGACTAATCTTCTATTCAGTTATTCAAACCATTATTCACATTATTTTTTCCAAATAAATTTAACCCCTTTATGTGGGAGCTTCTTTAATGGGTTAGCAAATCGGGAAAAATTCTAGATGAAACACTGATAATATCTTTCTAAACCAATAAAACTCGGTTCCTCAGTTATACTCGTCGGTGCTGGCCATTCTTGGATTGCCTTGGTCTTAGAAGGATTATGGAAATTTCATCCATAGAGACAATATGGACAGAAAAATAATTCTCATGAAGCTGGAATTCACACTTGCTAAACTTCCCATATAATTCATGTCTTCTAAGAGTCTTCAGGATAATGCGCAAGTGATTTTCATGATCTTCGCAGCATTTGGAGTATACAAAGATATCATCAATAAATACAATGACAAAATCATCTAGATATTCCTTGAAAACACTATTCATTAAATCCATGAATACAGAGGGTGTATTTGTCAATCCAAAAGGCATTATAGTAAACTCATAATGCTCTTACCTACTTCAGAATGTTGTCTTCGGAATGTATTCCTTCTTCACACACAACTGATGGTATCCAGATCGAAGGTTAATCTTTGAAAAGTATTGAGATCCATGTAGTTGGTCAAATAAATCATCAATTTGAGGTAAGGGATACTTATTCTTTATTTTTATAGAATTGATTTCCCTATTGTCGATACATAACCTCATAGATCCATATTTCTTCTTAACAAAAAGGATAGGGGCTCCCCATGGAGAGACACTAGGGAGAATAAATCCCTTATTACTCAATTCCACTAGTTGTTTCTTTAGATCAACTAATTCTATAGTGTCCATTCTATAAGGGTTATTCGATATATGCCTTGAACCAAGAATTAAATCAATGGAATACTCAATTTCTCATTCTTGAGGATGTCTAAGAAAATCTTCCGAAAACACATCTAAATTTTTTTCACAATAGGTACATCATATATTTGAACATTCCTTTCCTCACCCACAATTATTTCATTCTCTTCCTCTGTGATAATTGATATTATTTGAGCTACTAGGGGTGGTTCTAGATAATAATCAGGTGGTAAAGATTCTTCTATAAAGATAAGGTGTTCTTTATCATCATCCTCAAAAATCTTAACCTCTTTCTTCTTACAAAAAATCTTCACATCATGGTCCGAAATCCAATTGATACTGAGGATTATGTCAAATTCAATCATGGTTATGAAGATGAGATTAGTAGATAAAAAAAAAATTATGTGATCTAATTGAGACTGACTCACAAAACATTGTTGCAATGATACTTCCATTAGGAGTTTTGACTGACAAATCCCTTGTTAAATGAAATTGGAAATATCTAATTTTGTTAGCAAATAGGGAAGATATCAAAAAATGCGATGATCCAAAATCAAATAAAACATTTGCTAAACTTGAGAAATAATTAAATTACCTGCCACCACATCTTTCAAAACTTCTACCTCAGCAGTAGTGATAGCATAATATTGGCCTTGATCACTTGGCCTTTTTAGAGGTAAGTTCCCCTGATGCTTATGAAATTCATTTTCCTAATGTCCCATATCCTAGGAATTGTATCATTGAACATCAGTAGCTTCGTTCTTCCCCTTTCAATCACGAGCATGGTGGCCTTTTTCACCACACTTGTAATAGACTCTCATTCCCTTCAAGCATGTACCAAGGTGTTTCTTCCCACATTTACTATAGGATGGATATTCAGCTTTTTACTTCTTCTCCTTATTTCCATTCCTAGAGTGATCGATAGATATCTTCTTCTCATACTTTTCTTTAAAGACATAAGACTTATAGAATTCATTTTCTATCTTGATAGCACATGAGATAATATCTTCATACGAAGAGATGGATTGTGAGACTAATGCTCGATAGAGAAATTGTTTTTACCCATAAAAAATGATCAATCATACTCCTTGGGTTACGTATACAATCTGATACAAGCCTCGCTATCCTTGTGAAGTTAGCTTCATACATTGTGACATTCTCATCATAATTTTTACTCAGACTCATAAATTGTCTTTCCATATCTGCTCAATGGTCACGCGGAAAGTATTTTTCTATGAAAAGCTCTTTGAACTCCCTCCATTCCATATTTTATACTTCATTATCATCTACTGTGTTTTGAATCAATGACCACCATTGGTCATCATCTCCAGTGAGGCGGTAAACTGACATGATCTCTTTTTCTCTTTCACTACTCTCCAAGGCAGGTAATATTTTCTCTGAATAATTTATCCATTCCTCAGCTACTAATGGATTTGTACTCCGATTGAATGTCTGTGGTTGTTACCTCATGAAGAGATCTAATATTTATCCTCCATGCTGTGGATCAGGGTGCTTCATACGGGTAAAGTTATTATTCATAACCTGAGTGAGTTGTCCCAGTATGGTGATTAGAAGATCAGCACTAGTTACATCACCATCTCCACTATAATTATCTTGAGTAGGATAGAAATATACACATGGTGTGCGTGAATCGATACGGTTAGCATTTCTTCCACTAGGCACCATTTCGAAACAGTGGAATACACTATATTAGTTTGAAAATCGCAATACATAAATCCAAACTTCTAAAACACTTAACATGAATTGAATAGTTTATGGATATAATCCATAATCATAAAATTTTTTTCTTTGAATAAGTATATACTCATAAACCCTTCATAATGATTTGTAATGAAAATGAGAATTATCCAAAGCATATCCCCTAGGAGTGTCGTAACCAAAAGTGTATCAATGCCTGTTGTCATGCACCAGTTCCCATTCGAGTCTAGCTCAAAGCGATGTTTTTGGGTTTTACCCATAGGTACATCTATGACAGAGCTTCCTTTACCTGCTCATATCTAGAAATGGATGTATTGCTCGGAAAACTCACAAAATCTCTACAATACCAAAATTATAGGAAGTTATTATATAATAATCCTCTCATTGCATCTTTGGACTATGTTCTCTAATCAGAGATTATCTAAATCTAGCTTCCAATGTTTGTAATAAACTTCATCGGATACCAACTTCAATGCCCTGATCCCAGTTACCCAGAGTCGGTGCATTATTACATAACATCAGCATGATCAAAAAAGATTAAGTCTTTGTTAACGCACCTTTCTGTCACAGAGTCCAAAGGAATGTAAAGGGAAACGACATAGCACAAATTGATCCATCCTTTGAAGAAAATATCAAAAATCGACAAAGGGATGAACAAGGAGAAGATTGCCCATATGTCGCGCAAGTTTCCTCATTGTCGCGCAAGTCCACTTGCACGACGCATTATGGTCGCGCAAGTGACTTGCGCGACCTAAGTGATAACCACCCGGGGTCTTCTCCCTGCCTATAAATAGACCCTGTGGTCCCCCCATTCGAGGAGGAATTTTTACAAAAACTTAGATTTGAGCTCCCAGTGCCCTAGTCTCTTATCAAAGCTTCTGGAACACTTCTAAGGTAATTTATTACTTAGAACGGAAGATCTAAAGAGGGGGAGGAATGCCTAAGTGGTGAAACTCATCTACACTTGCGCGCCTAGGTGGCCAGCTTTTAAGGAAAACGGCCACACTTGCGCACAGCCTTACTCCTTCAATAGAACCTGCGCACTCCTCTGCTGGAATAACCTCAAGAGGATTCTAAATGCCTTAAAAAAGGTCTCTCAAGTATTACCCTGCTGGTTGAACACCGCGCAAGTACCAAACGTGTCACGCGGGCGTATACCTGCGCGACCAGGTCTTGCGCGCCCACGCAGTACCTGCGCGCCTACCAGGACTTGCGCGCCCCGGCCTTTTTGGATGTCTTTCTTGCCCATTTCACCCCTCTTAATCCATTACACATTTCCTATTCAAGAATAAGTCTTCAAGACACTCTTCAAAGCCATTTATGGAATGATTTTTTTATTTTACTTCCTTATCTGAAAGGAATTCTGTGGAATATCTCTCAAAACCAAGTGATTTACACATCTTTACGTCACTAAATATTGATATTTATTTCATTTAACCTCATCCTTTAAGATGAGAGATCCCCTAACCTAGGCTTCCTTTTCAAGAGTTAGCACCTGTCTCAAGTTTGGGCATCCTTTTTAGGAGTAACCCCAGTCATAATTCTTAACTTGGGAATCTTCCTTAGGAGTAAGCCCCAATTCTTAAAATTCCCAAATCTGGGCATCCTCCTTAGGAGTAATCACCAGTCCCCTAATTTGTGCATCCTCCTCAGGAGTAAGCCCCAAACCATAATCCTTGACCTGGGACTCCTTTTTAGGAGTAAGCCCCAGTCTTAATTTCTCTTAACCAGTCCTAATTAACCTTTGATCTAGGATTCCTTTTCAGGAGTAAAACCCAATCATAAGTCTTCTTCTAATTCGGGCCCCTTTTTCAGTAGTAATCCCCAAGTTAGAGTATTCAAAATCTCCATGAAGCACATATACCTTTATGGACCCTGTTCCTGGATTTCTTCCCTAAAGTAAATCCTAACCTTCATTTATCTGGGCAGTCATACATACATAGGTCCCACATCATTTCTTATGATTGCATCTTTCATGGCCCAATTGTCAAATTTTTTCCAATAGCTCTTATTTCTCACACCGAGCATGAATTACGTGAGATTAGAGAGTAAAAGTAATTATGAAATCATTCTTTGATCCATCAATCATAAAAATCATACTCCCTTACTCAAACTACGTGGGTTCGGATTCCTTTTCTAAACAAAGGATACATAGGTAGTCTGTCTACGGGTTCGATCCCAACTCTAAAATAATCCATGTCCTTCTGAATGACAATAAACTTCAAGTGCCCCACTGAGTGGCTTTAAAACCAGCATGGTCATCATAATGACCAAGAGACTTCTATATAAATGTGTCGAAGGGTACCATTGACCAAGAATATCTAATAAATACAGATGATTCTCTATCGATGAAGAACCTCGAATACATATAAAAGATTCTCTAAATTTCCTACATATTTGGTCATTGATTGTCAGATCTGAAGGAAAGATCATTTTATACTTGGTAATGTAATAAGTATTCACGAACATTACATAAATATATTAAGAGAGTCCCGGAGTAGACAATAATTCCCCACAAAAAGGTGTGATGAGTCCAACATCCCATCCTCTTGACCAATGCAAATTCCTAAGCCTTATCAGTCCACAAACTAATGATCATTTACCTTTGGAAATTAGTTCCGAATGGATGTGGAATCATTGGATGTTTCCGGTTCTACGAAAAAACCCATTAGAAACCGATCAGAACGTTTGAACCTCCCATCAAGGCGGTCATCCCCGAATTCTGAGGGAAACAAAAATGGTGAACCCGACGTGAATCCTTAACCAAGTTAAAATGATGTTTTACCTATTTGTTAGGCCCCTATTTAAAACTCAATGAGAGGGACAACAAAAAAAAATCATTGACATATGTGCTCATCCAAAAGATGTAGTAGATGAATTTATGTTGATTACGTCTGTTATATCAAATAGGCACTCTTTTCCCAAGATCTTTTTCATTTCTAGAATGGCTTCTCTCAAGTTCACACCTGTGAATAGTGAGGCTGCCAATGCCACTGTTGCTACTCCTGCTGGATCATCGTCCGCTCTTAGGATGATATCACCTACTCAACGTCTTCAACGCTGGGTATCAAAAGCACTGGTTAAGGAGTACCGTCAACACGGTACCATCCCAACTCTGGAGGCTGCCCGACAAGCCCTCCAAGTAAACAACTCACATCAGTCGTTTGGAAAATGATGACCAGTGATCAAGAAGCAGGCGGAGCTGACTACCGTCTCCAACCGTTTTGGGTCGTTATCCCCGGAACGCAATCACCATTTTCTCCCTTATACTGGGGAGGTGAATGAGCATGTCCCTCAGGACCTTAATTCAAACAGACAGGAGTCCTTCCTGATGGCTCCCCCCAACAATCGCCCCCAGACTCGTGTGGCAGTGCGCCCTCAACATGATGAGGGTACCGACTCCAGGCGTTTGGCTTAGGTTCCTCGAACACATGCAAGAAAGACGAACCACCGGAGGCGGAATGCGGTCAACAGTGAGCAGGTTCTCATCTATGCCATCTCCGGAGAAGTCCACCAACCTAACATGGTGTCAAGAAACGAGCAGACACATACACCTGCCCGCTTTAAACCTGCTGTCCAGCAGACTCATTTGGCAGCATCACGCAAATCCCGCCTCGCAATTCCTGCAGAGTACTATAGGCAGGAAAATACACATGTTTATACATTATCAGCTAGTCAGCAGGCTCGTCTGACTACATATGATGGATCTCTTCAACCATGTTTGGTGAAGTGCAATCAACAGTCACATACACCTGCTAGTATTAATCAAGCCTACCAACAGTCTCACTTGGTAGCATTCAGAGAAGTTAGTCAGAAAGCCCCGACAACAAATAGAAGATATACTCAACTCTATGCCCCCATATTTGAGTACTTTCAGGATTCACTGACAGGAAAAGGAGGACAGGAGAAGGCACATACACCTACTCCAAGCTCGGAATGGACGTATATTCCCGTTTCGGCAGCTGAAGTCACCAAGAATATTCTATCAATGGTGAAAGAGCAGAAGAAAATCCATGCTCATATTCTGGATGCCTGCCAGGATATTATAACAACTTCAACGACATCTCAGGGAAAGAGACATAAATCTATCCCTACCAGTGGAGTGATACATCAACAATTCACTCCGGAACAGACAAACACATCTGTTCTAGTCCAAGAGGGTTATGGGGAATACTCCCCCATATCATACGGACGACCAAGTCAGGTACATACACCTGATTTGAGAGGAGATCGTTAGCCTAACCGGGCCATCTTTCTTGATTAGGCACATACACCTGCTCAGAGCAGCCACTTTCTTCAACAAGTGGTTTCCAAGGAGAGTAAGAAGATGTCTAAGAAAAATACCCGCCCAGCACACTCAGGAGATCAAGATCCAATCAGTAATAAGGCCTTGCTCGATGCTGGAGTTAGTGAAGACCTCAGACAATTATCTGTTGGAATTCAAGATTATACTCCCTTAGTTCCCAAATGTTGAAACATTAATTCCGAAGGTCTTCAACAGATTCTTCCTCATGATGTCATGCTTCATGACAATTCAGTTGATCTCGAAGTTTAATCTTCAGATGAATGCCACAGGAACCCTCTGTGTGGTCAGAATACCAAGGAGCAAGAGATCTCATCTTTTTCTCTAACCCATTAAGGTGGTCCTCTCCATGATGATGAATTTCGTTGCGAAAGTCCTCTCCGCAGTAGTGATACACGTTGCCCGGAAAATGCTCCTGTGGACAATGTAGTTCCGAGAAATCCTTCTTATCTTGAGGAACTTGGAAATGCGAAACCAGTCATGTCTGAAGCTTCATCTCTAGAAGGTGAAATACTTTCTCAATCAAAAGATAGCATAGGGTGTAGGTCATTCTCCGAATAACCCCTAAGTCATGCATCTTCTAGTTTGATCAATGATTTCTCTACGAATCTTGTTGAATCTAATAAAGAAACAAGGAAACACTAACTATGGTCAAATCAGGTAGAAGAATCTTCATCAAATGATAAAGAGAAAATGCTGAATATGAGAAAACAACTAGCGAAAGGTGATGTGCCAGTCATGTTTTGGCCTCTGGCTGACTCTCAGTATAATATTCCAGAAATGTTGACAGAATATGAAATTCATGATATTCGTCTCAATATATGGAAAACTCTTTGTCAGTTGAAAAAGAAAGTATTATCTTATGATGAATATGAAAATCATCATAAGATAATAGAAGGGTTACAACGTCAGAATTGATTTGGTGTCTCTATCAGTCTCTTGATATTCGATGGCTGAAAAGCAACAGAGAGCCCGTCAACGTTCATGCTTTGGCGCACTAAGAAGATTGCGTCAGTCAATTGCCAATGCCCCATCTGGTATTCATGTCAGAGGATGGGGTGTTCATGGAGCACTGCATTTCACGGTGCTCTCCAGTCTGCAAATCCCACCAAAAATGGTATCATTCAATGTTATTTCCCATGGCCAGCCATAGTCAATGGGCTTTGTTTGTAATCAAAAGCTTTCCCAAGAACATGATTCAACTGGTTCCTCTCAAAATCAATAATACAGAGAACAAGTTGTCGAATTACTCTTGCATCAAGGAAACAAGAATATTGAACATGCCTCTCGTTTGGAGCAAGCACGTCACCAAGTGACAGAAGTGTCAGAAATCATTCAACGCTCTTTTGAACCGGGTGATAAAAGAGGATACAGGTTAATGAATCCAGCTAATTTCCGGACTAAGGTTTGCAAGATCAGGAGGAATTTCAAGAAAGTCTCAGACATAGCATGTCAAGAATGACCCCATCTCACCAGACTGGTGACTCTTTTAAACCAACCCTTGGAATCAACAAAAAGGATTCGGGGAGTTGAACGAGAACAACAGGCACAGCCCCAGTCCACCGGAATGGGGACTTTGTCAAATCATCAATCCCCTTCTCAGAGAAAGTCGGTCTTTTATCGATTGGGTAAGAAACCTCAAGAGGAAAGAAGAGCCAAATTATCAGGAGATTCCCTCCGAATTACGGTTTGTCAAGAATTTACTGAGGGATCAAATCAACAAAAGGTAATTTCTAATCAAAGACATGGAAGAAGACAATATCACAGAAATGCTGATAGAAGGGATGTGACGAATTATGCATCGATTAATGTCATCAATGCTGTTGTTGCTGATCCACCAGATGAGGCTCACTCAGGGGACTCAGATGAAGAGGTTTTGGCTCAAGAAGATGTATGCACCGACACAAATGAAGAAGGTGTGCATAAACGAAGTCAAAGGATTACTCAGAACATAAGTAATCCTTCGAGTAACCCACTTCCCCCTCTCCGAAAAGGATCCAACAAAGGGAAGGGAAAGAACCAGGTTACATATCCTTCTTCTGGAGAAGGTCAATCTCTTTCACTAGAGTAGAGGTTTTCACAACAGGAGGAAGAAATGAAATAATTAAGAAGGTTGAATGTAGAACTACTTCAGAATAGTCTTCTTCTTATGCATGCTGGAGTCAGTCAGCCAAAGAAATTTGTTGCAGCTACTGAGATGGATCAATAATATTCGCCTCTATCAGTACACCCTCACGGGTCTAATCCTATGGGTCAAGTGCAACAACGATAGGAAGTGCTACCATCAGTTGCAGCACCAATCGCCACATCTTTCCAAGATCCAGTCATTGTACCTACCCAAGTCCAAGTTCAACCGGATGTTTCTCAAAAGTTAATTACTACTATTGAGTCATTAACATCACGATTAGAAACTATGGAAGGGAAGAGTTCGCAAGTTCAAACAGAAAAGAAAGTTTACCCAAAATGGGTAGATTCAATTTTTCCTCCATCCAGTTTAGGGAACCCTGTATTCCCAATTTTCAATGGATCAGGTGATCCTGAACAACATTTGTCGCATTATGTGTCTTGTTGCGATCCTATGATGGGAACTATTGGGCAGCAAGAAGCAGTGAAACTCAGATGATTCATGCGAACCTTGCAAGGACCAGATTTTGTTTGCTATACAAGCTTGCAATCCCAGTAAATTACCGTATGAGAGGATCTTCGCCAAAAATTACTCCTTCAGTTCAGCTAAACTTTGCCAAATATGAAAGTTTTCAATCTTACAAACTGTAATCAAATGGATAATGAAAGAGTCTCTAATTTCATTGCTCGCTAGAAGTGATAAACATATTCCTTGAGTTTAGCACTCCCTCAAGAAGAATTGTTGCAAATCTGTGTGGCAAATATGCGTGACGAATTACGCACGCCATTAATCCCTGTGAAATACACAGGAGGGTTTTGAGACCTTACTTCAATTGCTCAAAAGTATAAAGATTCCCTTATACAGGATAAGGCTAAATCTCGTGTAATTCCATCAGCTCCAGGAAGGAGAATGGGTAAAGTAAAAACTGCTACAGTTATGCTCAGACAATCACTTGTACCTATTTCTACCTCAAAACCTTCATCTTCTCAAAGGGCTCCACCTTCTGAGTGCCAACAACAAATGCCTTTTCATCCAGATGATCAAAAAGATCAAAGACAAAAAAAAATTGAGGATCTGAAGAGCAAAACATACTCTTTCCAAAATGAACAAGTTCCTGGTTATTTCATTTCGGCTCTAGCAAACAATTTGGTTAAATTTCCAATGCCCATGAGGCCAAACAACAAAGGAGATGTAGACCGTCCTAATTATTTCCCTTTTCATCAAATGTTGGGGCATCCCATCCAGGAGTGTTTTGTCTTCAAAAACCTCCTGTAAAAGTTGGTCGACTTGGGATAGGTCACATTGAAAGGATCCTCATCCCAGGTAGCATCTGTCACTGATACAGTTCCAAAGGAGGAAGATGAATGGCTGGAAGTTAAATGAAAAAATGCACAAAAGTATGATGATTGGATCTTCAGAAAGATAATAAATCGAACACATGCTATTTTGCGAACACAATTAAGGAAACCAATTTTGTCTTCAGCCATGAATGTTGTGGCAAAACCCTCTTCGTCAGAGGGAAATTCCTCAAAGAAATGACATGATTAAAATAAATAAAAATAATCAGAAGAGGATGATTATGTGTCAAAGCCTAAGTCATCTTTGACTTTGGCAGACTTCATGCCATCTACTTCAAAGCCACGGACACCGCACCACCAAACAGCACAGCCTGAACAGGATAATCAGGCAGAGTCTTCATCAAACAAAGAGTTAATCTTTAGTTCTGTTAATATGATTCAATTAATAGATCGAGATGCCAGATTTTTTATTATGTATTTTGTATAAACTGCAAAGTACCTTACAAATGTCCCTGCAACATGACACGAAACTGTGCAGCACCAGTTTGTCCTTACTATATGACGTTAAACTTTACAAAAGTCCTTTAATACTTCCTACATGACATTAAACTGTACTTCGTCCTTGCTATATGACGTTAAAATATACAGAAATGGTCTAAGCATATGACCCTAAACTATTTGCACATATGTCGCTACAACATGACACTAAACTGTGCTACACCAGTTCGTCCTTTCTATATGACGTTAAACTTTACAAAATTTCATTAATACGTCCTACATGACATTAAACTGTACATTGTCCTTGATATATGACGTTAAACTATACAGTAACGGTCCATACATATGACCTTAAACTATTTGTAATTTCGTCCCACATGATGCTAAACTGTGAAAAAGTTCCCTAAATGGTCATGTATGACCTTAAACTGCAACTAGGTCCTGTATGACCTTAAACTGAATCATCAATGGTCCATGCATATGACCCAAAACAATTTGCAAGTCCCTTACGTCTAGCAAGAAGTTAAACTGTGATGTCCTAACTACATGATGCTAAACTGTATAAAAGTCCCTTATGTCTGGAAAGACGTTAAACTACATAATCATCAAAGATCATGTATGACCTTAAACTACACCACCGTCCAGCATGACATTAAACTGCACCATCCACGGTCCATGCATATGACCTTAAACTATTCTCACTTTCGTCTAAAATGACGCTAAACAGTATCATCCCTTTTTCGTCCAACATGACGTTAAACTGTGAAAAATTCCCAATGCGTCCAACATGACGCTAAATGGTGTACTCTTTTGTCCTCACTTCATGACATTAAACTGCACAGTCCCCCTTTTGTCCAAAATGACGTTAAACTCTATTGTCCCCATCGTCCTAACTACATGACGCTAAACTGTACAGAAAGTTTTTGATACGTCCTACATGACATTAAACTGTACTTTTGTCCCTACTACATGACACTAAACTGTGCAACACCAATAGTCCTAACTGCAAGACTTTATACTGCATTGTCCCTTCATACGTCATACATGACGTTAAACTATGTATTGTTAAGGTTGTTTCTACCTCTTGTTTCTCACACCGAGTATGACTCACATGAGCTTAGAGAAAACCTCAACCATAACACTCTCTCTGGGATACTAACCATGTGTAAGTCCCAACATCATTTTTTAGGTCTTTATCCCCAAGAAAAACATGATCATTAATTCATTCTTTAATTGAACTACACAGACTTTGATCCTTGCCTTCTAGGCTTGGTATGTAGGCAACCTCCCAAGGTTAATGCCAAAAATCAATCTCTCCACATCATTTCACCTCCATCTCATACGATGTTAATTCGTGAAACTTCCCTTAGAATCAGTATCTTTACATTCGTTCACTTTCGTCCTCGTTATACGAGGTTAAACTATACACCACATTTTTCCAGTATGACAATAAACTAAAAATTTCTTTGATACCCTCACCTGTGAGGGAACCATTATTTTCATTGATTTTTCAATCATGTTTCATTTTAAAGACTTCGTGCATACATGGTAATTCCGGAACCTTTTATCTTGGGTTAAACCATCATTGCACTAAAGTCCCCTTTCACCCTTCACATGTATGAACCAAATTTGTACAGAGGGTATTTCTAGAACTATGTGGGCTTGATTCCCATCCTTTTGGGATACGTAGGAACGTTCGAGTGTCCCTCAAATCTAGCCCCAAGTCTTTGGGCCTAACCCCAAATTCCACTTTCAGTCCCTTGACTGAAAAGTCCCCATGAAAACACACATTGTGTATTTCATAAAATGGTCCAAGCTCTATGAACCTAAACTAAGATCTCTAATCCCTTTTGTCCCACACAACGTTAAATTGTAGCTTAAGAACTACGTATGGGTTGTTTCTCATCCTTATGGGATATGTAGTGAATTCCAATATTTCAATTCCGGACCCGGCCACAACATGATTATGGTTATCATTGATGTGTGTATCTCTATATACATTGAACAATATCCATCTTTATGTGTCATAATTCTAACCTTAAATATTTTCAGATCCTCATAACCCTTTTCATGAATTCTAGTCACTAAAATGTCAAACTTCTGAGACTACTTTTGTCTGACTATGCAGCACGTGCCTATAGGTGGACTTGCATAAACAGTCTACATGACATACTTTTTAGCCAAAAGATACTATTATTTGACTATGCAGCCAATGCCCATAGGTGGACCTGCATAATTAAACCCCCTAACGGGTTTGTCGGATAGTGGTAACTTCATTATTGGGAAGAATGCCTCTTTTTTCCTTATTTGCTATAAATGACAGTATGTAGGGATCCGAAAAAAGAGCCATCCTTAATATATTTTTCCCATATCATTTTTCATGATCTGAAAGTGTCATGTATATGGCTTATATTTCTCTTTCCCTACGTTTGGGTTCGACCATCATAGGAGTGATATTCATCCAGTTCTTTGATAATCTTGTTTGGAAATATCTTCTCCATATTCAAGTACCTCTTTCCATATAGAAAACTTTTTACTTTGGAATATTTGGATCTCCATAAACATTCACTGGCTTTTAACATTAGGAAAGTAAATTTCTAAGAGTTCTTTTGCCTGTCTATGCAGCACGTGCCCATAGGTGGCCTTGCATAAACAGTCTACATAACAGACTTGTTAGCCAAAAGATACTATTTTATTTAACTATGCATCCAATTCCCTTAGGTGGCCCTACATAATTCAACCCCCTAACGGGTTTGTTAAATAATGGTAACTTCATTCTTGGAATCTAATTCTTCTAATGCCTTTTAGCTCTTTTTCATATCATTCCTTAGATTCAAATATTCTTAAGTCATTGCCTACATATTTTCCCTCATAATTGAGTATGGTAATATGTTTTCAGATGAATTTTTGAGGAATTGAGTCAATTGTAATTCATTCGGTCAAAGCTATTTCGACCGTAAACATTATCCTCTTTATGTCCGACATGCATGACATTAAACTACCAGATTTCTTAATTCTTCTCACCCCAGAGTCAAATCCTCTTTTCTCTCCGGATCCAACTCTGAGTGGGGACTTTTTTTGATGCTCTTTTCCGTCACAGAGTCCAAAGGAATGTAAAGGGAAACGGCTTAGCACAAATTGATCCATCCTTTGAAGAAAATATCAAAAATCGACAAACGGATGAACATTGAGAAGATTGCCCATAAGTCACGCAAGTTTCCTCATCGTCGCGCAAGTCCACATGCACGACGCATTATGGTCGCACAAGTGACTTGAGCGACCTAATTGATAACTGCCTGGGGACTTCTCCCTGCCTATAAATAGACCCTGTGGGCCCCCTATTCGAGGAGGAATTTTTCCAGAAACTCATATTTGAGCTCTTGGCACCCTAGTCTCTTCTCAAAGATTCCAGAACACTTCTAAGGTAATTTATTACCTAGAACGGAAGATCTAACGAGGGGTAGGAAGGCCTAAGTGTTGAAACTCATCAACACTTGCGTGCCTAGGTGGCCAGCCCTTAAGGGAAATGGCCACACTTGCGCGCCGCCTTACTCCTTCAATAGAACCTGCACATCCCTCTACTATAATAACCTCAAGAGGATTCTAAAGGCCTTAAACAAAGGTCGCTCAAGTATTACTCTACTGGTTGAACACCGCGCAAGTACCAAACGTGTCGCGCAGGTGTATACCTGCACGACCAGGACTTGCGCGCCCACGCAGTACCTACGCGCCTACCAGGACTTGCGCGCCCATGCCTTTTTGGATGCCTTTCTTTCCCATTTCACCCCTCCTAAGCCATTACACATTTCCTATTCAAGATTCATTCTTCAAGATACTCTTCAAAGCCATTTATGGAATGATTTCTTGATTTGACTTCCTTATCTAAAAGGAATTCTGTGGAATATATCTCAAAACATAGTGATTTACACATCTTTATGTCACTAAATATTGAGATTTCATTCATTTAACCTCATCCTTTAAGATGAGAGATCCCCTAACCTGGGATTCCTTTTCAGGAGTAAGCCCCAGTCTCATGTTTGGGCATCCTCTTTAGGAGTAATCCCCAGTCATAATTCTTAACTTGGGAATCTTCCTTAGGAGTAAGCCCCAATTCTTAAAATTCCCAAATCTGGGAATCCTCCTTAGGAGTAAGCCCCAGTCCCCTAATTTGGGCATCCTCCTCATAAGTAATCCCCAATCCTTAATCCTTGACCTAGGCCTCCTTTTCAGGAGTAATCCCCAGCCTTAATTTCTCTTAACCAGTCCTAATTTTCCTTTGATCTGGGATTCCTTTTCAGGAGTAAAACCCAATCATAAATCTTCTCCTAATTCGGGCCTCCATTTCAGAAGTAAGCCCCAAGTTAGAGTATTCAAAATCTCCATGAAGCACATATACCTTTATGGACCTTGTTCCAAGATTTCTTCCCTAAAGTAAATCCTGACGTTCATTTATCTGGGCAGTCATACATAAATAAGTCCCACATCATTTCTTATGATTGCATCTTTCATGGCCCAATTGTCTAATTTTTACCAATACCTCTTGTTTCTCACACCGATCATGACTCACGTGAGCTTAGAGGGTAAAAGTAATTATGAAATCCTTCTTTGAGCCATCAATCATAAACATCATACTCCCTTACTCAAACTAAGTGGGTTATGATTCCTTTTCTAAACAAAGGATACGTAGGTAGCCCATCTACGGGTTCGATCCCAACTCTAAAATATTCCATGTCCTTCTGAATGACAATAAAATTCAAGTGCCCCACTGAGTGGCTTTAAAACCATCATGGTCATCATAATGACCACGATACTTCTATATAAATGCATCGAAGGGTACCATTGACCAAGAATCTCTAATAAATACAGATGATTCTCTATTGACGAAGAACCTCAAATACATATAAAAGATTCTCTAAATTTCCTACATATTTGATCATTGATTTTCAGATTTGAAGGAAATCTCATTTTATACTTGGTAATGTAAAAAGGATTCACGAACATAACTAAATCTATAAAGAGTGTCCCGAAGTAGACAATAATTCCCCTAAAAAAGGTGTGATGAGTCTGACCTCCCATCCTCTTGAAAAATGAAAATTCCTAATCCTCATCAGTCCACAAACTAATGAGAACCTACCTTTGGAAAGTAGGTCCAAATGGATGTGGAATCATTGGATATTTCCGGTTCTATGAACAAACTCGTTAGAAACCGATCAGAACGTTTGAACCTCCCATAAAGGTGGTCATCCCCGGATTCCGAGGGAAACAGTCTCGAAAGTCCGACTAGTTTAGTAGCCTTGGAATCATTAGATACATTCATAAAGTATACATTATATCATAAAATGAAAAACTAAAACAACATCTTGTCACCATAGAACACACTCATATCCCCTCATACTATTCCAACAGGTCATTAATAAAATACTACATCACATCCTGGGAAAAATAAAACATAGAAAGGGGTGAGCTCAGATGCCCAATAAGGATAACAATAGAGCGGAAACTTTCATAAATAAGAATAAACATTTAAGGTAATTTATAACTAAAAAAAGAATTTTAAACTTGAAATTCAGCATAATAAGGTAGATATAAAATGAAATAATTCCATTTACTTATTCTCATGGATATTATACTAATCAAATAATCACAAGAAATATTAATAACCACTTCCATAATGATGGAATGAATAATGATAAACTATCATAAACACATAGTCAAGGACTTGTGCCAAGACATCAAATAAGATTTTGTCAAAGACTTGTTCGAAGACACTAGTTTGTCTCATGAGACCTATTGATGCATCAAGGAGCTATAACGGGCTTGATGCGTCATTTATTAAATCTAATTCATTCCTCATATGAACAGGTTTAAACATAACATAAACATTCGTATCAAAACTAGCATACGAAATGTCAATACTTTCTCCATAGAACATTAATGGTATAAAAATAACACATCCACGGTCAAACATATCACAAAACCTTCAATAAAATATGGATTTTTCGTATCATAATAAATCAACTTCAAATAAGCATAAAATCCATCAAAGGCTGTTGACATAGATGAAAACAAAACTATTTAAGAGAAATATCTCTTTTTTAATCATTTAAAAGTCACGTAATTATAAAAGAAAACATTGAAATTGAAAATATTCTTATAAGCTTTTAAGGGAGTCTTTGATGATTTTATAATGGCGGAAAATATCTACACCCGCCGTATAAGTTTAAAAAGTCATTCGTACCTTAATTCTATCAAAAAAATTTAGAAAAGAACTTGTTTGGAAAATGAAGGAAATATTACTTTATAGAAATATTATAAAAATTCAAACAAGGGTATAAATTACTTTAACCCATAGTCTTTAAAATAGTAAGAATGATTTGAAATACATTTTTAAGAAACATGTATGTGGATGATAAAGAGGTCCCGATAGATAATTACTTATAAACAACTTCGGATAATGAAGAGATTGTAAAATAATCCCTTACCTTGTACTTTTCCATGTTGGAGGGTGGTTTAACCTCCTGTATAATGGTGAAATAATTTTTATTATATTATAAAAGAATCATATACATTAATATGATGTCATATATGATCTTTTAACATTGCTTTGTTAATAATATCTTAGTATTATCGTCGTTTCGGGTGTTAACTTACTCGTTTTCTTTTATATGTTTTGTTACATAAGTCATGTTTGTTATGGATAGGTTTTATATTATTCATATCCAAATTGATATCAATTCCTTGATCATTATTATTTTTCATCAAATGAGAATTATACTTGAATGGATATGATGTGGAATGAATCTCATCACTTTCGGGGAGACGGTAGTCCGTATGTACGCACGAGCGACAGTATCATTCTTTTGAGATGAAAATAATATATAATTGGATGTTATATCAAATATACAGAATCATTATAATGTTATATTTATTTATTACTTCTATTAAACATCATTATCATACCCATCCAAATAATAATGTTTTGAATAACAATTAGACTACGACATGTGGACGGTAAGCCGTACATATGCACGTATATTGACATGTAATTCAAAAGATGGATAGAATACTGAATATGGATTTAACATAATTATAATAACATCACAGTATATATAAGATACTGGAGTTATTATTCTATAATGGAAATAATAGAGAAATATGAAGTTTAAGAAGAATGGAACTTGAAAGGGGGTGGTGAAAACATTACCTCTTCTTCGGGTTCTTCCTTTTGATTTGATAAAAATGGCTCTTAATTTTGGCTCTCTAATCAAAAGGATGCCTCTAAAATGATGTGAGAGAATTTTAGAGAATATATGGGTAGGTTTTGGCTGATACAAAAGGCTTTTATGGTGTGAATTTTATAGAAGGGGGAGTTGATTTTTCTAAGAGGGGTGAGGGGCACCTTTGGAAAAGCTAGAAATATTATTTTATAATAAATTCATATTTGATTTATAATTGCTCCAAAGTGGATTATTTAAATTTTAAGAAGGTTATAGTTCGAAAACCACACAAAAAATATGTTTTATTCAAGTTTGGGTCACTATACTGACTTTATCATTCTGATTTAACTCTTACTTAAATTGTTTGACATTTACCATTTCTCTATGTATTTTTATATAATGTAGATAATAAACTTACTATATATTTCCAAGAGACCCAAAGTGGTCCATTAATGATAAAAATATCATTATATATTTCCTTTTTCCGAACCATATATTTTTAGGAATAGAATATTGATTAATAATATAATATTTGTTTTAAAAACACCATTATGTCAATTTTGACACTATTTAATAATTGATTTTTTAAAGTCTTAAAAACATTATTAATTCAAATAAAATTCATTTAAGTAATCCTAAAATGTCATATTAACCAATAAAAATTGTGGATGTCATCAAAAAATTAAAATTATATTTATTTTAACATTTATAATACTAATTATTTGATTCATTCATTAATAAGGAAAATACTGCATCATTATTGTGTCAAAAATAAATTTAATTATTAAATGTCTAAAAATTATAAATAAAATCCCATTATATATTAAATCATTTTATTTTTCTAATAAATATTTATAGTCGAAAATATAACATATATAACCCTACGTAAAATTTTTTTTGATAAAAGATATATGCTTATGTTATTTTTGTAACTACTTTAACTTAATTAATTTAAAGTGTCATTATAACTTACAAGTGGATCCATGGGGTCCCAAAATCGAAACAAATATTCCCATGGTCAGAAATGTATCAACCAATAGAGTTAGGAAACATTTTATGGTAATTTAATATTATTATAATATTATTTTTTACCCTTATTTATCAGATTTACCCTTTTACCATGGTAAATAAAATATTTACTGAAGTAATTATTCAAAATTTCTAAAACTAAATGTTACCTATTTACAAAATATGGACCTCCCAATTCTAAATATTGAATCCATTTTTCTAAAATCAAAACACATAAGTGGCAAAAATTAATTTAAAATTAATTCTCGTTGTCAAAAGAAAAAGCGTGCTTTTAACAAATAATAACTATCAAACGATTGACACTTTCTTATGTCCAGTTTAAATGTGAAATTATTTCTAATGACCAAAATTGGATTAAAAGGTAAAAATATAATCTAATTATACTTTAAAACCACTCAAATTCTTATTTTATCACTGTTAATTATTTTGAATAAAAAAGTTGTTTTTAATAAAAATTTAATAATTTTCACTATTCCTCAAAATATGAAAGTTATCAGAAAAGTACCGAAAATTTAACCTAAGCTAATTTATATATTTTAAATCCAAATATGAAGTCCAATTTCAATAATAAAATTTATAAAATTTTAAAAATCGGATATTACTGTTCATAACGGCTACTTTGATTGGTTGTGGTGTGTGTTAGAACCTCAAAGTTGCGTACAACACATGCTGCTGTATTATTCAAAGATAAGTGTATCGTGGAATCATAGGGTGTTACATTCAAAGCTTTTGGAGTATACCAAGATATCATCAATAAATACCACTAAAAATTCATCAATATATTTCTTGAAAACTCTATTAATTACATCCATGAAGACCAAGGGTGAATTAGTCAATCCAAAAGGCATTGTTGTAAACTCGTAATGCTCATACCTGGTTTGAAATGCTGTTTTTGGAATGTATTCCTTCATCACACACAACTGATGACATCCATATCGATGTTCAATCTTTGAAAAGTATTGAGCTCCATTAAGTTGGTCGAATAAATCATCAATGTGAGGTAGGGGATACTTGTTCTTTGTTGTTATAGCATTGATCTCCCTGTAGTCAATTAATAACCTCATAGATCCATCTTTCTTTTTAACAAAAATGGCAGGGTTTCCCCAAGGAGAAACACTAGGGAGAATAAATCCCTTATTTATCAATTCGTCTAGTTGTTTCTTTAGTTCCATTAGTTCCACAATGGATATTCTATAAGGGGTCTCTGATATGGGCCTTGATCCAGGAATTAAATCAATGGAAAACTCTATTTCTCATTCTAGAGGATGTCTAGGTAAATATTCTTGAAACACATCACCATATTCTTTTACAATAGGTAAATCCTCTATTTGATCATTCCTTTCCTCAACCACATTTATTTCATTCTCTTCATCAACAATAATTGAATTTAGTTGAGCTACTAGGGGTAGATCTAGAAAAAAATTAGGTGGTAACGATTCTTCTCTAAAGATAAGGTGTTCTTTGTCGTCGTTATTAAAAATAGTAACTTCTTTCTTCTTACAATAAATTTCTGCATCATGGATTGATAGCCAATCCATACCATGGATTATATCAAATTCAATCATGGCTATGATTATGAGATCAGCAGATAAAGAACATTTATATTCCCTAATGGGATCTGATTCACAAAACATTGTAGCAATGATACTGCTCTTAGGAGTTTGGACTGGCAAATCCCTTGTTAAATCAAATTGCAAATATCTAATTTTATTAGAAAACTGGGAAGATATGAAATAATGTGATGATCTAGAATCAAATAAAGCATTAGTTAAACTCGAGGAAACCATTAAATTACATTCCACTATTTCTTCCAGATCTTCAACCATGGCAGTAGTGATAGAATAAGTTTGGCCTTGATCCCTTGGCCTCTTCCGAGATATTTTCCCCTGACACATAGGTCATTCATTTTTATAATGCCGCATTTCTCTATAATTGTAGCATTCAACATCGACAGCCTCTTTTTCCCCTTGCAGTCATGAGCTTGGTGGCCTTTTTCACCACACTTGTGATAGACTCCCATTCCCTACTGGCATGTACTGGGGAATTTCTTCCCACATTTACTGCAGGATTGATATTTAACAATTCCCTTCTTCCCCTTATTTCCATTTCCATAGTGTTCAGTAGATCTCTTCTTCTCTTTCTTTTCTTTAAAGTCGTAAGACTTAGAGAATTCTTTTTCTGTCTTGATTGCACATGAGACAATATCTTCGTACAACGAGAAGGATTGTGAGACTAATGCTCGATGGAGAAATGGTTTTAACCCATCAAAGAAATGATAAATATTACTTATTGGGTTACTTATATAATTTTTAGCATTCCTTGCTAACCCTGTAAATGTTAGCTTCATACTTTTAAATATTCTCATCCTCCTATTTCCTCAGACTCAGAAATTTTCTTTCCATATCCACTCGATGGTAATGAGGAAATTATATCTCTAGGAAAATATCATTAAACTCCATCAATTCCATATTTTATACTTTATCATCTTCCTTTGTGTTTTGATTCAATGACCACCATTAATCAGAATCTCCAGTGAAGCGGTAAACTGCCATGATAACTTTTTCCCTTTCACTACTCCCCAAGGCATTTAATATTTTCTTAGAGGAATTTATCCTTTTCTCGGCTACAAGTGGATTTGTAACCCCATTGAATGTTGGTGGGTTTTTCCTCATGAAGAGATCTAACATTGATCCTCTACACTGTGGATCAGGGTGCTTTGTACAGGTAATGTTATTATTCATAACCTGAGTGAGTTGTCCCAGTATGGTGATTAACTGATCAGCACCAGTTGCATCACCATCTCCACTATAATTATCTTGAGCAGGAGGTCAATCCCTACAAGGAGTCCGTGGATTGATACAGTTTTCATTCCTTCACTATGTGCCATTCCTAAACATTGGCATAAACTAGATTAGTTTATTTATCAAAATATGTAATTCAAAACAAGTAAAATAATTAACATAAATTGAACAGTTTGTGGATAAAATCCATAATCATAAAAATGTTTTCTTTGAGGAAGTATATACTCTTAAACCCTTCATAATGGTTTGTAAATAAAGTGAGAATTATCCTATGCATATCCATTGGGAGTGTCGTAACCAAGAGTGCAGTAAGGCCTGTTGTCGTGTACCGGTTCACATTCAAGTCTAGCTCAAAGCAGTGTTTTATGGTTTTACCCCTTGGTACATCTGTGCCAGAGCCTCCTCGACCTGCTCGTATCCAGACATGGATTTATTGCTCAGAAAACTCAAAAAATCTCTATAATACCAAAATTCTAGGAAGTTCTTCTATACTAATCCTCAAAGTCTATCTTAGGGTAATGTGCTCTAATAGGAGATTATCTAAATCTAGATTCCAAGGTTTGTACTAAACATCCTTTGATACTAAATATAACACCTCGACCCCAGAAGGCCTAATTTGGTGCATTATTACATATCATTGGTATGATCACAATGATCAAGCCTCGAAAGACCAATTATTTTAGTAGCCTTGGATGTACTAGATACATTCATAAGGTTTACATTACATCATAAAATAGAAAACTAAAAACAATATTGTTTCCATATAAAACACCGAGATCCCATAGACTATACCTATGAGTAAATCATAATATACTTATTCGCATCCTAGGAAAAATAAAACATAGAAAGCGTTGAGCTCAGATGCTCAGTAAGGATTACAATATAGTAGAAACTTTCATAAATAAGCATAAACATTTAAGGCAATGTATAAGAATAAAACAAAATCCTTTTAACCCTGAACTTCATCATAATATGGAAATGATAAAATCAATGTATTTCCATTTACTTACAAGGATATTGTACTATTAGAATAATCACATGCAATATAAATAGCCACTTTCATAATGATGGAATGCATAATGTCAGACATTTATAACCACATAGTCAAGGCCCTGTGCCAAGACTAAAAATAAGATATTGCCGAGGCCTTACGCCAAGAAACTAGTCTATCTCATGAGACCTTCTAATGCATCGAGGAGCTATTGCAGGCTCCATCTATCACTTACGAAGTCCAATGCATTCCTAATATGAAAAGGATTAAACATAACATAAACATTCGTATTAAAATTAGCATACAAAATGTCAATACTTTATCTATAAACCATGAATGGTATAAAATAACACATTCATAGTCAAACCTATCACAAAACCTTTAATACAATATATATTTTTTGTAATATAATAAATCAACTTCAAACAAACTTTGAATCCATCAAAGGATGTTAACATAGATATAATCAAAACATTTTTAGAGAAATATCTCTTCCTATTTTGAAATCATTTAAAAGTCTCGTAATTATAAAAGAAAAATTTTATATTCGAAAATATTCTTATAAGTTTGTAAGGGAAGCTTCAACGATGTTATAACGGCAGAAAATATCCTCACTCGTTGTATAAGTTAAAAAAAGGAATTCTTACCTTAATTTTGTCGTAAAGGTTAAAAGTACCTTGTTTGGAAAATAACGGAAAGATTACATTCAAGACATTTTATAAAAATTAAAACAAGGGTATAAATTACTTTATACCATAGGCTAATAAATAGTAAAAATGTTTTGAAATACATTTTTAAGAAACATGGATGTGGATGATAAAGACGTCCCAATAGAGACTTACATAAAAACAACATCGGATAATAAAAAGATTGTGAAATTAACCCTTACCTTGTAATTTTCCTTGGTATATGGTTGTTTAACCTCATTTATTATGGTAAAATAATTATTATTAAATTATACAAGAATAATATATATTAATATGATATCATATATGATCTTTTACATTTCTTTGTCGATAATATCTTAGTATTATCGTTGTTTTGTGTGTTAACTGCATCGTTTTACTTTATATGCTTTGTTATGTAAGTAATGATTGTAATGTATTGGATGTATAATATTCATATTAATAATGATATTAAGTCTTTGAACATTATTTTTAATCATCTAATTAAAAATATTCTTGAATGGATACGATTGGGAATGAATCTCATCACGTTCGTGGAGACAGTAATCCGTACATACGCACGAGCGAAAATATCATTCTTTTGATATTAAAATAATATATATTTTGATGGTATATCATATTTACATAATTATTATCTTTTTATATTTATTATTTACATCAATTACACATCATTATTATACACATCAAAATAATAATGTATTGAATAACAATTACACCACGACGTGGAGACGATAAGCTGTACGTACGCACATATGGTGACATATCATTTAAAGGATGTATAGAATAACTAATGTGGTTGTAAAATATTTATAATAACATCAATGTATATAGAAGATACTTGAGTTATTATTTTAAAATGTAAACAACCAAGAAATAAGAAGTAGAAGAAGAAAGGAACTTGAAAGAGGTGTTGAAATATTTACCACTTCTTCGGGTTCTTCCTTTTGATTTGATCAAAAGGGCTCCAGAAGTAGGATTTATGACTAAATTAATTCCTCTATGACGAAGGTAGGATAGTATAGAGGGTATTTGTACAGGTTTTTTCCGACACAAATGGATTTGAATGTGTGAATTAGAGAGAAGGGGGAGTTCCCTTTTATAAGAGGAGTGAGGGGTACCTTAGGAAAAGTTAGAAATATTATTTTATAATAAATTAATTTTCGGTTTATAATGGATATAAAGTATATTATTTAAAGGATTAGGTCGTTATGGGTCTAAAACCACTCAAACAATAGGTTTTAGACAGGTTTGGGTCACTATATTAACCTTATCTTTTAGATTTAACTCTTTGTTACATAGTTTGACATTTACCATGTGTCATTTTACTTTTATATTTTATGGTTAATAAACTTACTATTCAAGAGAACCCCAATAGGTTCATTAATGACACATATAATTTTATTTAGGCCCTTTTTCTGAACCGTAGACTTTTAGGAATATTATATCAACCAATAATATAGTATTTTTAAAAAAACTCAATTATTTCAATTTTGAAAGTATTTAATAATTAATTTTGTTAAAGTCATAACAACATTATTACTTCTAAAAAAACTAATAAAATCATCCTTAATATGTCATTTTAACCTATAAAATTCTAGGATGTCATAAAAACATTGATATAATATTTATTTTAGTATATATAATACAATTTATTCGATTATTTCATTAATAAGGTAATTACTGCATCATCATTGTGTCATACATGAATTTAATTATTTATTGTCTTAAAATTATAAAGAAAATACCATTATGTAGGAAATTGTTTTATATTTCTAATGAATATTTATAGTCCAATATATCAATTATATAACCTCATATAAAAATTGGTTTACTAAAAGATATTCTCTTTTGTTATTTTTGTCTCTACTTTAAATTATTTAATATATAATGTCATTATCACATCCATGTGGCTCCATGAGGTCCCCAAATCGACCCAAGGATTCCCATGGTCGGACATGTATCATCCAATAGGGTTAGGACATATGTTAGAGTAATTTAATATTATTATAATATTATTTTTTAACCTTATTTTCTGGATCAACCCCTTTAACGATGGTAAATAAAATATTTTCTGAAGTAATTATTCAAAATGTCTAAAAATAACAGATACCTATTTACACAATTGGACCTCCTGAATCCAAATATGGAATCCATTATTCTAAATTCAAAACATTGAAGTGGTAGAAATTAATTTAAAATTAATTCATGTTGTAATAACAAAAAGCGTTTTATTATGAAATAATAACTATCAAAAGATTAACACTTGTTTATATCAGCTTTAAATGTGAAATTACATATAATGACCTAAATTGTATTAAATGATAAAAATATAATCAAATTATACTTCCAAACCATTCAAATTCATAATTTATCACATTTAATTATTTCGATTAAAAAAGTTATTTTTAATTAATATTTAGTAAATTTGACTATTCATCAAAATATGAAATTTATCATAAAAGTACCAAAAATTCACCCTAAAATAATTTTATATTCCGAATCCAAAAATTAAGTCCATTTTAAAATATAAAATGTAAAAAATTTCAAAACAATAGGTATTATTATATATAAAAGCTAGTTTGATTTCTCGTGGTGTGTTAGAACTCGAAGTTGCGTACAACACACGCTATTGTATTATTCAAAGAGAAGCGTACTGTGGAAGTTTGGGGGTGTTACACCATAAATATAAATTTCCTGGAAACCTCATGCCTCAATAACTATACCATATGAATCAATAAATTATACAGGAATAGTTTGGAAGGAAGATAATGTGGTTAAAATTGATTAATGAATATTTCAAGATGTATGGAATTTGACTCCACTGTCATTGTGTAGATGAGGATGTTATTAAAAATCAGTGTGATGAATGATTCTAGGTATGGGTGTATGATTTTATTCATGAGATCCATAAACAAAGATTGTGAATTCTTTAGCTTAAACAACATCTCCATGTACTCTTAAAACCCATCCCAACTCCATAATATTATCTTTAGAATTTCCTACTCTCTAATGAGTAGTTGTAGATAGATTGATCAAAGATAAATATTTAAGAACCACCATGATTTCCATAACTGGTCTAAAATAAAATATACCATGAGAAAAGGATATTTATTCTTCACCATCACATGGTTCAGGTTCCAGTAATCAATGAAGAGTGAAATAAAATCATCATTCATCTTGTAGAAGAACACATTGTACAACCCAACTGAATTACTCAACCTAATAAATACTTTTTCACCAAGTTATCATGTTGTAAATTCAGTACCTTCAGCTCTGCTAGTAACATATGATAAATAGATACTGAAATGGGTATACATAAAAAAAATTTCTCTATCTCACTATAAACGTTTCTATTTAGAGTTAAACCTATAAATAAATTGAGAAATATGTCACCATAGGGTTCCATGACTAGAGAAAAATTTCTGGGGGTGCACTGATCCAACCTATAGAGACAATCCCATCATCTACAAAAAAATCATCGCAATATAACTCAGGTTTGGAGGAACCCAACCCATTCAAAATTGAAATTATATAGTAATTAAAAACCTCTCACCCTTTAATGAGGATAGTTGCTCACTTATTTGATTGAAATAAATGTGATCTAAGAAGATGGTTTTCCGGTGTATACTAAGTATCACACTTATTATTGTTATCTCTAATACTATGAAGTCCCATAGATATCTGTATACTGTTATTTCTATATGTCACTACAGTAATTAATTAAGATGGAATAATTTCATTCCTAATGATGTATCATGGTAGAATAACTTAAATTATTGCTTCTCTAGTAAGTAATGTAAAAAAACATCTTATGAACATATGATAGAATGTGTAGCACTATTCATAAGAAATCTATTATATGAACCCACATGTCATTCAAAATCCTAACTTGTTAAAGTTTTCCCATAATGATTTTAACCGATCATTCAGTGTCTTGAGTGCCTCCTATTCCCATAATAGAAAAGGAATAATGAGTTTAAATGTTTTGTAATATTATACCATGATTCTAAACTCTTTCACCCATGACAAGTACTATGAAAAATACTTTTGGATAATGTGGTCCTAGTTCCTAAACTACAGAGAGGGTGTATGATTATTCTAAACTACATACTTTTATACATATTCTGGTAGAGAAGGAAGTCCTCACCTATAGAAGTATTGTAGGCCTTCTTATTATGTAATCCAATAAGACTATACTGAGGGTAAATCTTCTATATTTCCACAAAAACATTTATAAACAACAAAGTCCTTAAGATAAACCCCAACCAGTCTATATTATCACAATAGGTTCTCCTAAGAATCTACCCTTACCCCATGGTATATCCAACTAAGAAGAAACCATGGTCTCATCATTGCAAATTATTCATATTCAATATATATATATATATATATTTAAAAATAGTGTCATTCTTCCTTCAAAAAATCAATTGTAGTAGAGATATATCATAATAGAAATAAAAAAATGATATATCACACAACAAAGAATATTCCGTTAACATATATCCAAATTTAAGGAATATTATTAATGAACTAGTATAAAAAATTACAACAGGTATATTTATTGAATGTGAACCTATGTTCCTAATCACGATGCATAAACGCACACCAAATCGAATACAAATTGTAATATAAATCCAATAAATTGTAACCTAGAGGTTTTCACACATGTAATAGATAGAAATATAAAAAAATACTATAATTGTGTCTTACATATCTATCACTTTTATACCATTTCCATGGTTAGTAAAAAAATAAATAAAACCAATGATATGATGCCATTTTGTAACACCTAGAGTCAAACCACTTAGTCTGATTCGGAGTTCCAGATGATCTAATGTGTGACACCACATATGCAAGAGGTCATCAACAAGAAGGGGGGGGGTATAATTTTTCTATTGGGGAGAATATAACTTTAATATCAATACTTTCACAATAATAACATTTCAAAATAAATTATAAATACAACAATAAAAGTACACATGTTGAAACACTCTAGATGGTAAAAAAGTTTTTCAAGAAGTAAATGATCTTCCAAAGTGGAAAGAAAATCCAAAGTACAATGTAAGTACATAAATAAATAAATGAAAAGTTTTCATCACCTATGATGTCTATGCTAATCCACCATCAACTTGAAGCTCATTTTCTCAACCATCATCATCATGCCGATATCCATTACTCAAAAACCCATACACGAGGTTTGAACGTGCAAAAAAATTTTAGTAGATGGTGTGAGTAGTAAAACCTAGTAGGACCTCACCAATTAATAATGAAATGATGTTATTATATATAACATGTTAATGAAAAAATAATAGTAAATGAATAATAATCACAAAAACATCCAACAGATCGAAACCAAGCACTTTTTTGCTAACCGAGTCCCCAAGATCCTCGACCGTAACTTCTTCATCTCCATATCAAAAGGAATTTTAAGACATCAAAAGAAATCAAGAACTATTCCTGAGGTCATTAATCATGTACGTAACATCATGTTCATTAATTAATTAGTATCAAATAGGAATAAATTGACTCATGTTCTTTACATTCACGAGGCATCAAAGGGGTGTGGTAATCTACATACACTAGGATTCATGTAATATACAACTTGGAATCAGGGAGGCATCGAGTGTACCACGTGTCATCTATAAAGAATCATTGTATCCTAAACCTCTGCTTATGCCTATCATCACCATTAATGCAATCCATTCACTCTTCCCCTCTAAGAGACTAACATTTCATGATGGTCCACCAACAAAAGGTACAAAGAACGATACATCTAAATTCCCATATAACAAGGTAGAACACATAGGAAATATGCCATGTTGTAATGAGTAATGTATCAATATACAATATATGTGATCAGCATAAAACATGAAAAAATATATACACTCGTACCCATGGAAACATATATCATATATGAGCTTTAAAAACTCCCGCATGAGATCATAATAAAGCATGAATATCAATTATTACAACAACAAAAAATCATATCATGGGAACAAGTGTAATGAAGACCACTAAAAATGTAAGGAACATCAAACATTAACGTCCTTGATATCATTGTCTAATATAAACTACCTTGTCTAGTTAAAAAGATGGAGTGGTAACCTCTATATCCAATAGGACCTCTTATGAGGACGTATTATCATATTTATCAAAACATCAATATTCTATGTTCTTTTTATAAGAAATAAAATATCACATTCGATAATCAATTATCACTCCTAGATAATCCCTAATAAGCAAGATATAAATATATTATAATTTTTTATATATGTATAATATTTTATAAAGAAGGAATGTAATTCCACATGTGATGATAATCAGTATCTCTAGGATATCCAAAGATAAAACATGAATAATTAAGTTAGTTATTTTCTATAATTACAAATTTTTATCGATTTAAAAATTTTTTAACATTTTTTTCATAAATCATCCGAAATATTTAAGTGACATATTATAATATTTACTTTTTATTCCTATAAAATTCGTAGATAATTATCATTTAATAATTCATTATCATTAACTTCCATACTTTTAAGAATAATTGGATTTATAAAAACACATAAAAGCTATACATGAATACACCACTCACTTAAAATAAAGGACCTCGAATAGAGCAGAAATTGTGCGGTTCAATCATGCCTAGTACTAGTTGAAGATGTCTGTTTGGTCGAAGAAGCTTTCACCAAACATGAATAATGTGAATTTTGGGATACTAAAATAAAAGGTTCTAAACAATTTAATGTCACAATGGTTAAAGTATTTTATATTATAAAAATACTGTGTACAAATACTAATAATTAAATCCATAAATTAAATTAATAATTTTATTTTTCTCCAAAAAATTATAAAATTTAGAGAATTTAAATATTCATAATTAACTAAATTCGAGGAAAAATCACACTAATTTAATTCCATTATTTTTTGAAATTAAAACTTTTGAAATGGGTTTTGGGGTCGAGTAGCTGAATAAGAAACCATAAAAACGGTTTGGATTATTTTTTCAAAAGTGAATGTATAAGGGTAATATGGTTTAACCCTTATATATATCCTATGTATCATGAATGTTTATGGGGTTCTACTTATGAATCATTTGAAACAAAAAAGTATAATTTTATATGAATCATTTATTACCCTAACATTTATAGAAGAAACTTAGATATAACCTTATTTAGTCCTTGTATTACCTTTACACTATCAGGGTTTACCCTAACATGGATTTTATAAATCTTGGCCCACTCTTATGCACACCACACATTACACTTATGTAAATAGTTTATACCATTACATGATAATAGTAATCCCTGGGATTACACTTATATAGTATAAAACTACACGAATATGTTTCACATCTATCTTTGCACATCATATAGTACCCTTACAAAACACAAGGAACCCTTACACAATGTAGAACTACTATAAAAAACACATGGTTACCTTAAGAATGAACATACAAAATGGTTGTACCCTTACAATGTATCCTATTTACCATTTCAAAACACAAATAAATGGTTTTTACCATTATAAAGGGTCTTAAAAACCATCATTAACCTTAATTAACCCTTATGACTATAAAGATACCTTTATAAAAAACCAAAAAAAATAAGTAAAGGTGATTTTTATTATAAAAATAATTTCCATAGAAACGAATTAAAATTTAAAAAAGATGATGCTTTTCCATGATATTTTAGGATATAGTTTCCTCTATTTAGAGTCAATTTTGAATAAAATTATTTTTCTTAAAAATTATTAGAAAACTAGTTCTTCTTTATATTGGATTTGAATATTCCTACTTGTGATTATGGAAGATCCATATATTTCAACTATTAATCGAAAAAAATTATGTTCAAGGTGTGTTTATCACCCTACCTAAAAATATATTCCTTATTTAGTAATTAATTATATGAAATTTTTAATCACAAATAAATATTTTTATATTAGTATCATCTAAATAAATAATTTCATTATAAATTGTAGTAGATTCTTCCTCATCATTTAAAAGATTTGTGAGAGTGTGGTATCTTCATATCTCTTTTTAAAATGAATTTTCCATGACATAAAATTATTATTTAATAAATGTATTTTATATAATAGTCCCTTGATAAAATTAACTATGTAGGTAACAAACTTAGTAAGAATATTCTTTTTATACTTGAAAACATGTGAGAAAAATCAGTGGCGACTCTATTGTCACCATTTCCATCACCTCCTCCACAATCTGTATTTTTTTACACTATCTAACTTATTTTACTAGTGTTTCAGATTCATTGACGAAAATATTTTTTTTATTCAGATGATATAGAGTCAAAATGAATGATCAAAGTATCTTCTTAAATAATTCCCAATAATATCCTTGTCCACATCTTTTCTAAGAAAACCATGTTTTACTCTAATACCACTTGTGGTGCCCAGAGTAACAATGGATCATTGATAGCTGAGGGGTGAATCAATGGTATCATAAAAAATTTATGAATACCCATTTAATTTTAATGAAACCTCCGAGAAATTATCAGTCTTGATCCACTACTTCTTATGTCACATAACCTTACCCAGATAATGGAATAAGTAAAGGCACAAGAATATATGGGTTTTTACAAGGTTTATTACTATTAAAAACCAAATATTGTGAGTATTAATTATCCATATTCATGAATTATAAACTAAAATAAATATCATGAAATTAAATGTGTAGGATTTTTCACATAACATAACCAAACCAGAGCCTTACTGGTCATCTATCTACCGTTGTCACATAAGCAATTCTTCATGTGTCTTATTTTACATATATTTCTCGCAACTCACTAGAATTTTAAAAAACCACCAACTTTAATCACATACTTTCAAAATGTTATTCTTGATTACCCTATGTCCCCTCATTTATATGGATTCACACCATACAATTATAAGAGTTTTTTATAGCTACTTCATGGAAGTAGATAACCATTTCTGTATCGGATACTTCAACACCAATAGAATATATCTCTATCTACAGATAATAGTCTTAAAATTATGAATAGTTTTCATGATACACTATATAATACTGGTTCTAAAATTATATCAAAGCTTTATAGTTATTCTATTAAACCTGTTCTCCTTGATTTATAACTCAATATCTTATCTCTTCATATCGTTAATATCTAGTAGATCCTCATTTCTTGATGGGGCTTTACAGATCATTAATAAACATTAGAATAACTATATGTTGGGACTTCTTCATTCCATGTTCTTAATGTTCTAAAAAAATAGTTATCATTGTATATTCATCAACTTACCACTTCAGATATCCCAAAAATACCTTTGAATGATGGTAAATACTTATTATTATTTTATATAAAATTAAGTAGATACTCTTTCTTCTTTAATTTTTTTTTAAAAATATTACAGGGAACAAAAAATTTCAAACTCTCTATTTTCAATCACTATAAACATCAATACACTAGCAGTAACTGGTACTTATTCATTTCATATATTATTACATCTCTAAATTCTAACATGTAAAAGTAGTTTTGTTCAATATATTTGTTCTTTTAATAATACTATAAACTGTATACCTCGTTTACCTTTTAAATTCTAGCTAAAAATAAGAATAATGAGTTATAACCTTTTCTAATGCGAAGATATTTTGAATGAAGAACATATCATTTTATAGAATATATTTCATGAAGCATAAATATTAGAATATAATGTAACATCCAGAGAGGTTAAAATATATTACTTTTTAAATAAATTCAATATCTTTAATTTTATATGATACATGTAACTTTTGTTTTGAAAAAACCATGATACTTTATTAAAATGTTTTTATTTAAACATGATGATTATAACCAAGACAATAAGTTGGTGGGTATGAATTGAAATAAATAAATTTCCAAAATTATTTGTTTTAAAAATTTATTAAATAAATTTACTGGTTATATATTTATTATAAATAAAATAAAAACAATTTTAATGAAAAAGAAATTTTTTTAAACATCATTTATATAAAAGAGGTGTAATCAAACCATACACACATAATATAAAATTATTTTTTAATAATTTTAGAAAATGATTTTGATAAAATAAACAAAATAATTGTAACATATATTTAAGAATTCACTTTCTATGAATGTTAGATAATTCTCAAAAAAAGATAATTTTTTTGATTATTGGAAATATTGTTTTTATTAAGGAACACACTTTTTGATTAAATTATTTGAAAAGATAAATAATAATTCAAATTTATTTTAAATTAAAAAATTTTAAATTACATTATAATTTAACTAATTTATATTATTTTAATCAATTTCATATTTAATTTTGACCTATAAACATTTCAATTTTTTTTTGAAATAGATTATTTGAAAAATCTATTTTTTTGACACGACTGTGGGATTAATTATAAACTAAAGTCTTCAAATTATGTGAATTTAATTTGTAAAAATTGTTTAAATAATAGGAATAAACATATTTTTTATTATATTATTGGTCAAAATATATTTTTTACAACAATTACATGTGAAAAAAGTTGAAATTAATTACCATAGTTATGGTAAAAATGTTTTTATTACTGGTTTAAACAAAGAAGAGAAGGGTTAAAATGACCAAAAAATTTTCTAATACACATTATATAGAAATATTTAGTTTATAAAACCTCTGATATTGTAAAATCACCCGTTTAGGCTTATATAATTATAAAAATTTTGATATCACTTTTTCTTATCAAAACTACCATGTTTTCCCTCTCCCACACTTATAAAAAGCCACCCCGATCCTCTCATATTCACAAGTCATAAACCATTTTGTCCCTCGAATAACTGTTAAAATGTATTACATAATCCTATCCCAATATAGTATAGGTCACTTTTTATTAAAAATCTAATATAAGAAGGCTTTAGTTATAACCCGAAAAGCATTATCCAATGTAGATGTTAAATTCTTAACGTACAGATTGGTTTTATTTCTTCTTCCACCACTTTATAATCTTATAAAATCATGATAATACAATAATTACAGTATCTAAGATATAAATATATTTTATTATGTTAATTATGTATCCTAATACCATATACAATTCAATCAAACAGGAAAAAAAATCATCGATTCATTGTACTACAGACTACCACCTCATGAACCGATATAATTCATTTACATCACCACCTTAAAATGATTGATATAGTGATGGATTTAATATATATATATATATATATTATATTTATGAAATTATTATATGTATATAATTTTTATATCATATTTAACTTTTTTAATTTACATTTCATGGGGGAATGATAATGTCGTTGTTGTGTATTGCGGACTACAGCCTCATGAAGTGGTGTGATTCATTTATTTAATTATGCTTTACTTGAATGTTTCAAAGGTATCAATTAATAAATATATATGATATTTATGACCTAATGATTTATATAGATTTATAATATCACATGATACTTCTTACCATAAATTTTTTTGGAAAAGAATAATGATTCACATATGTACGTGTAGACCACAACCTCCACATAACAATGTGATTTTTTAAATTTTTTTTGCATGGATGGTAATAATGATGTATTTTATTAATAAAAATTATATATCTATATATGAAATATTAATTATTACATAAATTAGAATTTATATTTCTTTTACTTTCATTACATCAGTTGAGAATAATAGAAACAACATTCATGCATATTTATGGCCTACCGTCTCCAAGAACAATGTAATTTCTTTTTAGTTTATATCATTTATAGATTACTATAAATAATTATATATTCAGTATATATGATATTTATATAATTGTTAAAATAATGGATATTTTTTAACTGATATCAATATATCATAACCAAATTTTTAAACCAAAACATACAAGAGAAAGAAAACAATAATCAACCAAAATAGTGAATTTAACAAATAATTCTCAATAAATGTGTCATAAAAGACTATAATTAAATCATATATTGTATTATATTTATGTATATTGTAATATAATATATTTTTAATAAACATATATTTATTACACATGAGGTTGGGACTCATATAATTGATGTTGAACCAAAGGTACGAGTTTTTTCTCTCACTTTTACATCCATGAGACATATGCCATAATCAGAACATTATCCTTTACATGGTATATATATATTACCACTTTTTATGAATTTTATAATTAATATAATTATCTTCATGTTATTTAAAGTTTTATTTGAATTTATTTCTTTAATTTAACTTATTATTCAAAAATTTACACATGTAGTAAGGGTTTATTTCATGATCTCACCAAAATTGGGAATTGTATATGTTTATGTATCCCTTGGTATAATTATTTGACATGTTTATCTTAAAATAAATATATTTTCTTATAAAATTGTTATTATTGAAAATTTTGAAGTAATAGTATCAATTTCTCTCTCCATGTTAATTAAAATGATTGGGAAATTGTTTTTACGAAATCCTAATTTATTTATCTCTTCAATCCAAAATATTTTTTTCATGAAAATTCATGTTTTCAAAAAAAAATCAAGCATAGTTTTAACATTTAACAAAAGTATTTATTAGATAATATTTTTCCCATTTTTGAAATTTAAATTTTTTTAATGGAATATTGATTTCCTTTTCAGAAAAAGTTCCATTTATATTTTACTGAAAATGTTAATAGTTTTTTGTTTGTATAGGATGAAAAGTATATACCTACTTCATATCCAATCAATGTTTTTAAGCTAAGTTAAAAACTCAAAAAGTTTATTTTAATTTATTTTTTTTCAAAAATAATTTGTGAACAATTTTCTTTAATGAAATTTTAAATGTGAGTATGTTATTTTAATCAAAAATGATTTTAATGACATTATTATGAAATTTCTATATATTAATGACATCAACCCATTAACATTATTAAGATAAACTAGGGATATTTTGTATTGATATTATGATTTTTAATCCTTTGTATGATTTAGGATCATTTAGAATGAGGATGTACAAAATTAAACCCAATCACTATATTACTTTAGATGGTTTATGATAATATTTATTTCATCAGGGTATGATTTAAAATTTTGAAGGATATTTCTTGAATAAATTTTTTTGTGTTGATTATGTTTCACCCATTATTATGGGGAATGAATTGGACATAGTAAGTGACGGTCAATTATCAGTTATAAGTAGACCCTTTATGCATCGATTGTTCTCATGAGACATATAAATTGACCAAATTAGATGGGTTTATACACTCATATTTAAACTGTCGTGTTAATGTTCATGATAATATGTCTCATATGTCAGGAATTATAAATTCCCTCATAATGAGATCATTTATTATTTTCCATGTGATTATTTTATTAGTTATAATAATCATGTATAAGTTCCAATATCATGTTATTATGTGTTCTGATTTATTAGATCATTCTTTATTACAACCATACTATGCTCAAGATGTTGTTTAAATTGATATTTTTATATTTATTTACCTTGAAATATTTATTATTATTATTTATTCATGATAGATTCCACTGTATGCATACCCATACTAAGCATCTAATCACTCATATTTCATATTTTTTCCCTAGGATACAAGAAAGTGTTTTGTTGTTGATATGGAAGAATACACTAAGGGGAATAATTGAATTCTCAAAGAAAATAATTTGTGTAATTTATAAATATTTAAATGTATTGTGAATTTATGTTTGTATCTATTTAATGAATACTACTAAAAAATTAATCCCATTATTACATTGACACTACATATAAGTATTCGCATACAAATGGACTGAATAATTTAGTAAACTTGTTTAAATGGATACAAACTTGAAAATTATATTGCATTTTAAAAAATAAAATAAAATACAAAATGTTTTATTTGAAAATTCCCTAATTGTTCTTGGTGTGTCCCTTCATATCAATAATAAAACACTTCTTGGTGTCACGGGGAAAATTAAACATAAGAATGTGGGATCTTGGATACTCAGTAATGGTATACATAAAATGAATGCTATCATGAATGACTAATCATAAAAAATAAAAAGAGGTAAATAACGGAAAGACATTACATTTAAAAAATAACTTGAACATAATATTATTTCAATAATGGATGATCATCTAATCCATATAAACAGTAAAATAAGATTTAAAATTATCCATGGATATTATATTTAATTGAATAATCACATGTACATCAAGAAAATATTTTTTAATGATGGAATATAAATTTATAGACATATGAAGAATACCCTCAAATACTTTTCTAAGACATCTGAACATACCATCTGGTCCTTTTTCCATGATATGTAACACCCTATGCTTCCATGATACGTTTCCCTTCGAATAATGCAATAGCATTCATTGTACGCAATTTCGAGATTCTAACACACCGGGACCAATCAAACTAGCCGTTATGAATAGTAATTCCCACTTTTTGAAGTTATATAAATTTTATCTTTCAAAATGGACTTCATTTTTTGGATTATAAATATCAAAATTATCCTAGGGTGAATTTTTGGTTTTTTTCGGAAAACATTCAATTTTTGATAAATAGTGAAAAAAACTGAGTTATTGGTTTAAACTGACTTTTTATTTTAATAATTATTTATTTTATTTAAATTTATTTTAGGTCAAAATAGATACTTAATACCTATATAAGTTCAATTTAATTCATTGGAGTCGGTTTATAATAATTTTAGACATATAAAATTTTTATTGAACTTTTCACCGTCTTTTACCTATCTCCTCGAAGAATTTGAAAACTCACATAAAACATAATATTACTGCTTCTGTGGGTGGAATTTTGAAAATCTGAGAGATACAGTTAATATCAAGGAGTAAAGTGTGGTTCAATAACATAAAATTAATGTTTTGTGAATAGTAACTTTTTACTTTTATTTACCACAGTAAAAAGTAAATAGGATAATTAAGGGTAAAAATGAAATTATTATTACCCTAAAACATGTCCTAATTCTATTGGATAAGTATAACTCGACCAAAAACAAACATAGGAATAAAATATGAACCTCTTTGGTCCACTTGGATTAGATTAGGAAATTTATTATTATTTAATTCAAAAAAGAGTTAAAATAGTTAAAATCAATGATTAATAACTAAAACTTTTTTAATATAAGGTTATACATAAGATAAATTCGATTATAAATATTCATTATAAAGTTAAAAATATTTACTACATAATGGTATTTTATTTATAAATTTTTGACATTAAATAATTTATTTTTCTTATGACACAATGATGATGGAGTAATTACCTTATTAATGAAATATTAAAATAATTAATATTATAAATACATAAATAAATATAATTTTAGATATTTTATGAATTAAAATAATTTTTTAAGTTAATATGACATATTATTATTGGTTATTTGAATTTTATTATAAGTTATAATGTTGTTATGAATTTATTAAAAACAAAATCCCCAATAGTGTCAAAATAGACATAAAAGAGTTTTAAAAAAAATATTATATTTTTAATTGATATTATATTCTTAAAAATCTATGTTTCGGCCACAGGACTTATATAATGATATTGTTATCATTAATGGACCAATTGGGGGTCTCTTGGAAGTATATACTATGTTTATTAACTATATAATATAAAAATACAAAGAGACATGGTAAATGTCAAACTATTTAACTAAGAGTTAAATCGAAATGATAAGGTTACTATAGTAACCCAAACCTGTCTAAAACCTATTTATTGAGTGGTTTTAGACCCATCCCCACATTAGAATTTTAATATTCCACTTTTTATCCATTATAACCTGAATATAAATTTATTATAAATTAATACTTTATGTTTTTTCTGAAGAGCCCCTCCTCCCCCTTATAAAAGGACACCACTTATAACCACTTCCTCACACCACTCAGGCCTTTTGTCTCATCCAAACTCTACCCCATTAAGATAAATACATCACTATCCTCATCCTAGAAGCCTTATCTTATGAATAATGCATTTCAAGAGTCCTTTTTGGTTCAAACCAAAGGGAGGTAACCAAATTAAAGATAACGATTTCTCTTAGATTCTTTTATTTTATATTAATTATCCAACCCCTAAACTCTTCTTATTATTTTTTTTGTAACAAAACCAGTATCCTAAATATAATAGGATATTTTTATGAGAAGTATTAGAACTAAACATACACACATCTCTATCTAATGGGTGAAGAACATAATTAGTCTGTGGATGTCAACCAAACGCCTCACAAAACGATGATTGTTCAATTATCTCATACCACCTCTCATGGTGGCCATTATGATGGAAATATAATTAACTATCATATTTATTACATTTATTTTATATATAAGATTCTGTAATTCCATTTTATATCATACCATTATTCATTTCATGTTGTATATATATACGATAATTTCATTGGAGGAAGTGCGGACTACCGCCCCTCAAAGTGATATGACTCATTCATACCATACATGGAAAGTATAAAGGATGGTGTTAATGAATATAAGTAACACATATAAGATATTATATTATAATTTAATAATAATATACTTATGTGTCATTTGGTTTTGATTCCTTTTAAAATGAAAAATGAAATGGAAGTAGCGTTCGTGTGTACGTACGGATTACCGTCTCCAAGAACGCGATAATATTCATTTCCCCATCATATCCATTCAAGACTAATTATAATTTTATGATTAAAAGTAATGTTTAAGGACTTGATATAATTCTGGATATGAATAAAATACAACCTATCCATAACAAACACGGCTTACATAATGAAGCATATAAAGGAAAACGAATGAGTTAACACCCAAAACGACGATAATACTAAAATATTATTAACAAAGAACTATTAAAATATAATATATAATATCATATTTAAGTATATGATTCTTGTATAATTTAATAACAATGATTTAAAAATTATACAGGAGGTTAACCTACACTCTATCAAGGAAAAGTATAAGGTAAGGGTTTATTTCACAATATCTTCATTATCTGAGGTTGTTTATATGTAACTATCTACTAGGAACTCTTTATCATCCACATACGTGTTTCTTAAAAAAAATTCAAATCATTATTAATATTTTATAGACTATGGGTTAAATTCATTTATAACCTTTTTGACTTTTTATAAGATGTTTATAAAGGAATTGTTTCATCGCTTTCCAAACATGGTCCTTTTTAACCTTTTCGAAAAAATTAAGGTAAGAATGTTTTTTTTAACTTATACGCCCGATGCGGCTATTTTCTGCCATTATAAAATTTTTAAAGCTTCCCTTACTAGCTTATAAGGATATTTTAAAAGTTAATGTTTTATTTTATAATTATGTGACTTTAAAATGATTCAAAAAAAGAGATATTTATCTCAAATAGTTTTGATTTCATCTATGTCAACATACTTTGATAGATTTTATGCTTATTTGAAGTTGATTTATTATGATAAAAAACATCCATATTGTATTGATGGTTTTGTGATATTTTTGACTCTGGATGTGTTATTTTTATTCCATTCATTTTTTATGGAGAATGTATTGACATTTTGTATGCTAGTTTAAATATTAATGTTTATGTTATGTTTAAACCTATTCATATGAGGAATGCATTGGACTTAATGAGTGACAGATGGAGCCCGCTATAACTTCTTGATGCATTGGTAGGTCTCATGAGACAAACTAGTGTCTTGGAACAAGGCCTTGAAAATATTTTATTTGTAGTCTTGGCACGAGTCCTGGGTTACGTGGTTATGATAGTCTGGCATTATGCATTCCATCATTATGAAAGTGGTTATTGATATTGCATGTGATTATTCAATTAGAAGAATATCCATGTGAATAAGTAAATTGAATTATTTCATTTTATTTCTGACATATTATGTTGAAGTTCAAGTTTAAAAGACTTTTGTTTTAGTTATACATTGCCTTAAATGTTTATGCTTATTTATGAATGTTTTCGCTATATTATTATCCTTACTGGGCATTTGATCTCACCCCTTTATATGTTATATTTTTCCCAAGATGTGAAGAAGTATTTTATGAATGTCCTACATGGATAGTATGAGGTAATATGAGTGTGGACTATGGAGACTATATTGTTGTAGTTTTCATTTTATGATGTCATGTAATCTTTATGAATGTATCTAGTGTTTCCAAGGCTACTAAACTAAACAATCTTTCGAGACATGATTTTTTGTGATCATGCCAATGTTATGTAATAATGCACCGACTCTGGGTAACTGGGGTCAGGGTGTTATAGTTGGTATCAGAGGAAGTTTAGTAAAAACCTTGAGAGCTAGATTTAGATAAACTCTAATTATAGAACATAGACCTAAGATGGACTTTGAGGATTATTATAGAAGAACTTCCTAGAATTTTGGTATTGTATAGATTTTATTAGTTTTCTGAGAAATACATCCCTGTCTGGATATGTGCAGGTAGAGGTGGATCTGGAACAGATGTACCTAGGGGAAAAATCCAAAAACAACGCTTTGAGATAGACTTGAACAGGAACTGGTGCACGACAACAGGCCTTGCTGCACTGTTGGTTACGACACTCTCGGGGGATATACTTAGGATAATTCTCATTTTCTTTACCATAAATTATTAAGGGTTTATTAGTATATAATTCCTCAAAGAAATATTTTTTAGGATTATGGATTATATCCATAAATAGTTCAATTTATGTTAAGTGTTTTATGAGTATAGAATTATGTATTTTTATTCATAAATTGATCTAGTTAATGACATTGTTTAAAAATGGTTCCTAGTGGATGGAATGGAAATAGTATCAATAAAATCACTCCATGTAGGTATTTCCCTCCTGCTCATGATAATTATAGTGGATCTGGTGATGCTACTAGTGTTGATAAGCTAATAAACGTACTAGGGAAACTCACTCAGGTTATGAATAATAACCTTACCCATATTGAGCACCCTGATCTGCAGCATGGAGGATCAATGTTAGATTGCTTCATGATGCAACAACCACCCACATTAAATGGGAGTACAAATCCAATAGTATCTGAGCAATGGATAAGTTCCCTAAGGAAAATATTTCAGGCTTTGCGTAGTAGTGAAGCGGAAAAAGTTGTCATGGCTGTTTATCGCCTCACTAGAGATGCTAACCAATGGTGGTTATTGATACAAAACATAAAGGAAGATTTTGAAGTGTCAAATATGGAATAGAGTGAGTTAAAAGATATTTTCTTAGAAAAATACTTTCCTCGTGACCATCAAGCAGATATGGAAAGGCAATTTATGAGTATGAGGAAAAAAACGATGAGAATGCCGCAAAGTATGACGCTAACTTTACAAGGTTAGTGAGGCATGTAGTAGATTATATATGTAACCCAAGAATTAAGATTGATCGTTTATTTGATGGTTTAAAACCATTTCTCCATCGAGCATTAGTCTCATTATCTTTCTTGTCCTATGAAGATATTGTCTAATGTGCTATCAAGACAGAAAAAGAATATTCTAAGTCTTACGACTTTAAGGCAAATAAAGAGAAGAAGAGATATACTGACCAAAGGGTAACTTACCTTAGAAAAGGCCAAGGGATCAAGGCCAAGATTATGCTATCACTACTGCTGAGGTAGAAGCTCCAAAAGACGCGGTGGCAGGTAATTTAATGGTTTCCCCAAGTTTAGAAAATGCTTTATTTGATTTTGGATCATCGCATTGTTTCACATCTTCCCAGTTTTCTTATAAAATTAGATACATCCAATTTGATTTAACAAGGGATTTTTCAGTTAAAACTCTTAAGGGAAGTATCATTGCCACAAAGTTTTGTGAATCAGCCCCCATTAGAGCACATAAATGTTCTTTATCTATTTATCTCATCTTCATATCTATGATTGAGTTTGATATATTCCTTGGTATGGATTGGATTTCAGACCATGATGTGAATATTTATTATAAGAAGAAGGAGGTTACAATTTTAGATGATAATGATAAGGAACACCTTATCATTAGTGAAGAATCGTCACCAACTAATTCTTATCTAGATCCACCCCGAGTAGCTCAACTAAATTCAATTATTGGGGAGGAATAGAATGAAATGATTGTGGGTAAGGAAAGGAATGATCAAATAGAGGATTTACCTATTGTGAAAAAATATGTAGATGTGTTTCCGGAAGATGTACCTGGTCATCCTCCAGAATGAGAAGTTGACTATTCCATTGATCTAATTCCTGGATCAAGGCATATATCGAAGACCCCTTATATAATGGAAACGGTGTAATTAGTTGAACTAAAGAAACAACTAGAGGAATTGAGTAATAAGGAAATTATTCACCCTAGTGTTTCTCCATGGGGATCCCCTGTTCTTTTTTTAAAAAAGAAAGATGGATCTAAAATGTTATGTATAGACTACAGGGAGATCAATTCTATAACAATAAAGAACAAGTATCCCCTACCTCGCATTGATTATTTATTTGACCAACTGCATGGAGCTCAATACTTTTCAATTATTGACCTTCGATATGGATACCATCAGTTGTGTTTTAACAAGGAAGACATTCTGAAGATAGCATTTTGAACCAGGTACCGGCATTATGAGTTTACAGTAATGCCTTTTGGGCTGACTAATTCACCCTCTGTTTTCATGGATCTAATGAACAGTGTTTTCAAGTAATATCTCGATGAAATTGTGGTGGTATTTATTGATGATATATTGGTATATTCCAAAAGCTAAGAAGATCATGAAAATCACTTGTGCATTATCTTGAAGACTTTTAGAAGACATGAATTATATTGGACGTTTTGAAAGTGTGAATTCTGGATTCAAAGTATTTCTTTTATTATCCATATTGTCTCTAAAGATGGAATCTCTATTGATCCTTCTATGACCAAGGATATCCAAGAATATCCAGAACCGATGATTATAACCAAGGTACGTTGTTTTATTGATTTAGCATGTTATTATCGACATTTCATCCATAATTTTTCCTGATTGGCTAACCCATTAACAAAGATCACATGTAAAGGGGTTAAATTTGTTTGGAAAAAAGAGTGTGAAGAATGTTTTGAAGAACTTGAGAGAAGATTATAAAATGATCTAATATTGACACTTCCATCAGGGAATAATGGGTTCGTTATTTATAGTGATGAATCGAAGAAATGACTTGGTAGTGTCCTTATGCAGAATGATAGGGTTATTTCCTATGCATCACGACAGCTAAAAATTTATGATCAAAACTATCTTACTCATTATCTTGATTTAGATGCTGTAATCGTTGCTTTGAAGATATGGAGACATTATCTCTATGATGAAAATGTGAGATATATATCGATCACAAGAGTTTGAAGTATATTTTAACACCGAAAGAACTCAACATGAGGCAAAAGAGATGGCTTGAACTACTCAAAGATTATGATTGTACGATACACTCCCACCCGAGGAAGGAAAATAAGGTGGCAGATGCTTTGAGTATAAAGGATCATGGAGTTTTCAACGTGATGAGAATTGAAAGGGATCCTATTTTCACAGATCTAGTGAAGATGGATATGGGAATTACCATGGAAGGTGAAACATCAATAATTATTCAAATGGTTTCCAAACCATCTTTACTGGAAAGGATAAAGAGTTCTCAGACCGATGATGAAGAATTTAAAAAGAACATTAAAGCTATGAATGATGGGAGATTGAGTGACATTGTGTATGAAGATGGAATTTTGAAATTTGGGAAGAGACTTTCAGTTCCAAATATAATTGATCTAAAAAGGGAATTTTTGGATGATGCTCATATTTCCAATTTCTTTATACACCCTGGGTGCACCAAAATGTATATGGAATTGAAGGAACATTTTTGGTGGGACAAAATGAAGAGGGTGATTGCTGATTTTGTGTCAAGATGTATGGTTTGTCAACAAGTGAAAGCTGGAAGGCAACAGCCTGGAGGATTCATACAACCTCTTCACATACCTGAGTGGAAATGGGATAATATTACGATGGACTTCTTCATGGGGCTACCAAAGACTCCTAGAAGGAACGATGAAATATGGGTCATTGTTGATCGTATTACCAAGTCAGCACATTTTTTTCTATAAGATAAGATATACCACTTGAACGTCCAACAAGACTATATATTAATGAAGTTGTGAGACTTCATGGAGTACCCCTATTGATTGTTTCTGATCGTGATCCCCATTTTACTTCAGGATTCTAAAAAATTCTTCAAAAAGCCCTAGATACTGAACTTTGTTTGAGAACTGGCTACCACCCCCAAACCGATGGACAATCAGAATGGACTATTAAAACCTTAGAAGACATGTTGAGATCTTTCTCACTTGACTTTTAAGGTATTTGGGATCAATGTTTACCTCTGGTGAAATTTTCCTATAACAATAGATCCCATTCAAGTATTCAGATAGAACCATTTGAAGAGTTATATGGAAAGAGATGTTGCACACCAACCTATTGGGATGACGTTGGTGAAAGAAAACTCATAGGCCCTGAACTGGGGGAGGAAACAATGGAAAAGGTAAAGGTTATCCAAAACCACATCAAAGCAACTCAATGTAGGGAGAAGAGCTATACTGATAATCAAAGGAAGGATTTGGAATTTCATGTAGGAGATCATGTTTTCATGAAGGTATCTCCATGGAATGGAGTTATACATTTCGGTAAGAATGGTAAATTGAGTCCCAGGTACATCGGACCTTTTGAAATTCTAGAAGGAATTGGGGTTGTAGCATACGATTTGGCAATGCCACCAAATCTATCCAAAGTTCACGATGTGATCGACGTATCACTATTGAGAAAATACATGCCAGACCCAACACATGTACTAAACTTTGAGGAATTAGAATTGGAACCTAGTCAGTCTTATTGCAAATAACACATCTGGATTTTTGATACAAGAGAAAAAGTGTGGAGAAACTAGACGAATCGTCTGGTAAAAGTTTTATGGAGAAACCATAAGATGGAAGAGGCAATGTGGGAACCCGAGGAACTTATAATGAAGAACCACCCGAGTCATTTTAAGCAATAATATTCTAGAAATTTCGAGGATGAAATTATTTTAAGGAGGGGATAATGTAACACCCCAAGCTTCCATATCATGTTTTCCTTTGAATAATGCAATTGCTTTCATTGTCGCAATTTAGAGATTCTAACACACCGTGACCAATTAAACTAGCTGTTATGAATATTAATATCCACTTTTTTAAATTTTATAAATTTTATATTTCAAAATGGACTTCATTTTTGGATTCTTAATATCTAAATTAGCCTAGGGTTAATTTTTGGTATTTTTCTGAAAACATTCAATTTTTTTATGAATAGTGAAAAACACTGAGTTATTGGTTAAAACCGACTTTTTATTTAAATAAATATTATTTTTATTTAAATTTATTTTAGGTAAAAATAGATATTTAATACCAATATAAGTTCAATGTAATTAATTGGGGTCATTTTATAATAATTTTAGAGATATAAAAATTTATTGAACTTTTCACCGTCTTTTACCTATCTCCTAGAAGAATTTGCAAATTCACATAAAAATTAATTTTACCGCTTCTTTGTGTGGAATTTTGAAAATCTGAGGGACAAGGTTAATATCAAGGAGTAAAATATTGTTCAATAATATAAAAATAATTTTTGGTGAATAGTAACTTTTTACTTTTATTTACCACGGTAAAAAGTAAATAGGGTAATTAATGGTAAAAATGAAATTATTATTACCCTAACACATGTACTAATTATATTGGATAAGTATAATTAGACCAAAAACAACATTATAAATAAAATATGAACCTCTTTGGTCCACATGGATTCGATTAGGACATTTATTATTATTTAATTCCAAGAAGAGTTAAAAGAGTTAAAATCAATGTTTAATAACTAAAACATTTTTAATATAGGTTTATACATAACATAAATTCGATTATAAATATTCATTAAAAATATAAAAATATTTCCTAGATAATGGTATTTTATTGGTAATTTTTAGACATGAAATAATGTAATTTGTTTATGACACAATGATGATACGGTAATTACCTTATTAATGAAATATTAAAATAATTGATATTATAAATACCCAAATAAATATAATTTGAGACTTTTTATGAATTCAAATACTTTTCTAGGTTAATATTACATATTATTATTAGTTATATGAATTTTATTAGATGTAATAATGCTGTTATGAATTTATCAAAAACAAAATACCCAATAGTGTCAAAATTGACATAAAACGGTTTTTAAAACAAATATTATATTATTGATTGATATTATATTCCTAAAAATATAGGGTTGGTCCATAGGACTTATATAATGATAGGTATATCATTAATGGACCACTTGGGGGTCTCTTTATGTATATAGTGTGTTTATTAACTATATAATATAAAAATAAAAAGAGATACGGTAAATGTCAAACTATGTAACTAAGAGTTAAATATAAATGATAAGGTTACTATAGTGACCCAAACCTGTCTAAAATATATTGGATGAGTGTTTTTAAATCCATCGCCGCCTTAGAATTTTTATAATCCACTTTGGAGCCAATAAAAATCGAATATAAATTTATTATAAATTAATACTTTAGGATTTTCTTAAAGAGCCCCTCCCCCCCAATTATAAAAGGACATCACTTATAACCAATTCATCAAACCTCTCATGCCTTTTGACTTTTCCAACCTCTTCCTAGTTAATCTAACTACATCCCTCACCTCCTCCTAGAATCCTATCCTCAGGAAGAAGGAACATCAATAGTCCTTTTTGGTTCAAACCAAAAAGAGTTACCCAAATTAAAGGTAACGATTTCTCTTAGCTTCTTTTAATTTATTTTACTTCTCCAACCCCTAAACTCTTCTTATTATTTTAATTTGTAACAAAAACAGTATCCTAAATCTACTAGGATATTTTTATGAGAATTATTCGAACTAAACATACACACACCTCCATCTAATGGGTGAATAACATAATGTTTCTGTGGATGGCAACCAAATGCCTCACGAAACAATGATTGTTCAATTATCTCCTACCACCTCTCATGGTTGCCATTATAATTACACTATAATTAATTATGATATTAATGATAATTATTTTTTATATAATCTTATATAATTCCATTTTATAGAAAACCATTATTCGTTTCATGTTGTATATATAGACACTAATTTCATTTGAGGAAGTGCAGACTACCGCCCCCTCAAAGGGATATGACTCATTCATACCATACATGGAACGTATAAAGGATGGTGTTAAAGAAATTAAGTAACACATATAAGATATTATATTATAATGGAATAATAATATACCTATGTATCATTTGGTTTTGATTCCTTTTAAAATGAAAAAGGAAATGGATGTTGCGTTCGTGCGTACGTACGGATTACCGTCTCCATGAACATGATGAGATTCCTTTCCCCATCATATCCATTCAAGACTAATAATCATTTGATGAATAAAATTATATTTTTAGTACTTTATATAATTCTAGATATGAATAAGATACAACCTATCCCTAACAAACATAACTTACATAACAAAGCATATAAAGGAAAACAAATCAGTTAACACCCGAAACGAGGATAATACTAAAATATTATTAACAATGCAATATTAAAAGATCATATATGATATCATATTTATATATATGATTCTTGTATAATTTAATGAAAATGATTTAACTATTATACAAGAGGTTAAACTACACTCTATCAAGTAAAATTACAAGGTATGTTTTTATTTCACAATCTCTTCATTATCCAAGGTTGTTTAAACATAATTATCTACTGGGACCTCTTTATCATCCACATTCATGTTTCTTAAAAATTTATTTCAAATAATTATTACTATATTATATACTATGGTTTAATGTCTTTTATACCTTTTTTTACTTTTTATAAGATGTTTACAATGGAATCTTTCCATCACTTTCCAAACAATGTCCTTTTTATCCTTTTCAAAAAAATTAATGTAAGAATGTTTTTTTAACTTATACGGTGGGTGCGGCTATTTTCGGCCATTATAAAATCAACGAAGCTTACCTTAAAATACTTGAAGGATATTTTCAAAGTAAATTTTTTATTTAATAATTATGTGAATTTTTAATTATTTAAAAAAAGAGATATTTCTCTCAAATAGTTTTGATTTCTTCTTTTTCAATATCCTCTGATGGATTTTAAGCTTATTTGAAGTTGATTTATTATGATACAAAACTTCCATATTGTATTAAAGGTTTTGTGAAATGTTTGACTGTGGACGTGTTATTTTTATACCATTCATGGTTTATGGAGAAATTATTGACAGTTCATATGATAGTTTTAATATGAATGTTTATGTTATATTTAAACCTATTCATATGAGGAATGCATTGAACTTAATAAGTGATGGGTAGAGCCCTCTATAGATCATTGATGCATTGGTAAGTATCGTGAGACAAACAAGTGTCTTGGCACAAGGCCTTGACAAAATCTTATTTGTAGTCTTGGCACGAGGCCTTGTCTACATGGTTATGATAGTCTGGAATTATGCATTCCATCATTATGAAAGTGGCTATTGATATTGCATGTGATTATTCTATTAGTAGAATATCCATGTGAATAAGTAAATGGAATTATTTCATTTTATTTCTTCCATATTATGCTGAAGTTCAAGATTAAAAGGAATTTGTTTTAGTTATACATTTCCTTAAATGTTTATGCTTATTTATGAAAGTTTCTGATATATTGTTATCGATACTGGGCATCTGAGCTCACCCCTTTCTATGTATTATATTTCCCAGGATGTGAAAAAGTATTTTATGAATGACCTGCAGGGATAGTATTATGGGATATGAGTGTGGACTATGGAGACTATGTTTTCGTAGTTTTCATTTTATGATGTAATGTAAACTTTATGAATGTATCTAATGTTTCCAAGGCTACTAAACTAATCGATCTTTCGGGACTTGAACTTTTGTTATCATGCCAATGTTATGTAATAATGCACCAACTCTGGGTATCTGAGTTCGGGGCGTTATATGATATCTACAAACATGTGTAAGGACTTAGCTAAAACCTAAGATAGTTTGTCTTATATAACTACCAATGAATCAAGGGGATATAGGGGGTCACACTCATTTCTGACTATATACAATTCATTAATCATATGAGAAAATAATAATTTTGGTTAAAAATTTCATAACAAAGTCAACAAATATCATTATTGGAAGATCAAGTCAATAGAAATATCAAAAAATTCCTATTTCAAAATTACCATAATACAAAAAAACAAATATTATGAATTGTTTCATTATATTGAACCCACAATATAATATTCTAAAATGTATTTTTACATATATTAAAATACATTAAAGATATTACTGGAATATTTCTTAATGAAAATATCATTTTTTACATGGGAAAATACTTTTTACAATATTTAAAGTACTCACATTATAAAAATTAATTTTATTTTAAAAGAAAATTTTAAATTTTTTAAAAGATGTTTTGAATCATTGATATGTATTTATGGTATGAAATTATATTTATTCCATATAAGTTAACTAAACATTCCTTCCACACTTTTATATGAAGAACAAAAAACACATTGTTTATAAAATAACAAGAAGATTCATTTTAAAACATGTTTTAAAAATACAAAAAAGGTAAAAATGAATTCCAAAAATAGTTATATAATAATAAATACATTTATGAAAACGTTTTTATAAAACATTAACAAGTAAGTGAAATATTCCTCAACTGAAACATAAAAATATACAATCTATAATAATGATGATATTGTCTAATAAACCTTTAAAACATGGGTTTTTTTAATATTAATCCATATGAACAAAATGAAATAAAATTAAATATTAAATAACCCAAATCCAATTATATTATTAACATTATTTATCAATGGTATATTATATACGTGATAAAAATGAAATAAGTGATGAATATGATATATGTATCATAGAAGTAAAATTGAGATGAGAAATGCTTAATGTAGTATACATTTTCCAAATAATTTATTTTAAACTCCTTTATAACAATTGTTTTATTATAAATCCAAATATATATATATAATATCATATATGATCCATTTATAACATTTTATTACCCATTTAATAATTATTTTTTTATTATTATCATCATTTCGTGTATTAAAATCTTTTTTCAAGGTAGTTTTTATTTGATAGTTCTAGTTGTTGAACTATTATTATGATTAATTCACATAAATAATATTTTTAATGTTATAATTATTAGATATATTAGGTATATATATTATTAAAAACATCCATAAAATATAGAGATACAAAAAAACGAATTACACTATTCATGGAGATAGTAGGTCGTGGGTACGCATGAATTCTTTATTAATTTTTCAATGGAAGCATTGAAAGAAAGGTAAATAATATATAACAATTAAAGAATCTATATGATGTTATATATATCGTATATATTCATTAATTCTATATTTATAAGAATCCACATATTGTGGTGATGAAAATAGAATTACATTACTACGTAGAGATGGTAATACATACACACGCACGATTGTTGTTTATTCTTTATATAGGATGAAAATGATATTAAATATGGTTTTACTATATCATAATAAAATCTATGTATATCTATGAAAATATATTTCTTTTTTAATAATGGATATAATATATTAATATTATTTATAAGAAGAAATAAACTTGAAAGAGTTGGTTTAGATGATTACTTCTTTTTTAGTGGACTTCCTATAGATATCAACTTAAAGAAACTATTATATATATTTTGGATGGGACATAACCCAGATAAATTTTATAAAGATATTTGGAAGGCAAATTTTTTGGTATTTGTTAATATAGATGTCCCAATTTAGTGAAAATAAGTGATGTAAGGAGCACCATTTTATAATTGAGGGGAGGGAAATTATTGGAATTTTATAAAATAATAAATTAATATAAATTATTTATCATGTAAAAATGTATCCAACATGATATAATTATAATAAAAGGTAAATTAAATTTGAAATTATTTTATCTAATAATATTTGGACTAGTTTTGTATATGTTTTCACCCTTATCTTTTAGTTTTAACCCCTTTAACCATTTTGAAAATTAACAATCTATTTAAATTTTCTACACTCTATATGTCAATAATATTACTATATAATGATAAAATACTATTAAAATTACCATTATATATTTAATTTAATATTTAAAAATAATTTTTCAGAATATAGTTTTTTTTGGAATATTATATAATTAAATAAATTATTATTTATTATAAAATATAAAAAATGTCATTTTTTATAAATATTCAGTGAACCAACTCTAATAATATCAAGATAACTATTATAATTAGAAAAAATAAATTTCTTTATATCTATAACATATAATTGTAATATATACAATTTTTGTATCATATAATTTATCTATATTTATATTAATTTTAATATTTTAAATATAATTGTTTTTTATTTTTCATTTCATTGAATAATTATCATGTCAACGTTGGGTAAGAATTTAACGAAATTATTTAATCACTAAAAAGTATAAGAAAATTACATATTTTAAGAGAAATATTTTATATTTCATAAATTTTTTATATTTGAACATATAATCTAGATAAACCCCAATGAAAATTATTACATTACTTTAAAAAATAGTTGACATGTTTGACTTCTTTGAAATAATAGAGCAAAAAGGTCATAATTTACTCCAAATGGTCAGAAAACCCATTTAACTAAATCATGAATGTCTATAGACAAAATTGACACCTAAAATAATATTATTTATTATTTTATGGTCATTTTATTTTCCTTATCTTTTTATTTTTAATTTTAATTAGCCATTTTCCCTTTACCGTGATTAATAAATAATAAGGTTAATAATTATATGGGAAAAATAAAATTGATTTATTTATTAAATTTGGATTTATTGAACCCTAATATTGACTCCATTTTTCAAAATTGAAAACCTATATGTGATAGAATTTAATTTCAAATTTAACTGGAAAAAATGGAACGATATACACATTTTCAGAAAATAGCATGTTTATGTACAAAAATTATTATATAAAAAATTCATCCATGAAATGATTCCTATGAACATAATTGGATTATATAAAATAATATAAAAATAATTTTACATTTAAACGTATTGAAAATGAAATTTATCTTTTCAAATGGTTCAAACTAAAATATAATTTTATATAAAAAAGTGGCATTTTCCAATATTTACTAGAAATCATTTCTTTTTTTTAAAATATGAAAAAATTTCCATAATATAATTTTTATAAGTTGATTTAAAAAAATTTATTAATTTTATAAAATATAATTTATAAACATTATATATTTTAATTATAATATTTTTTTCAATAAAAATCATTATTGAGGAAAGCATGTTTCAGAAGCATAAAATAACATTACTTAAAATTGAGTACAAAATTTATAAGAATTTATTAATAAATTTTTACAGAGTAGATCATATATATATATATATAGTTCATATATTGGTTAATAATATTCATACCTACTAATTTAATGGATAATTTATAATGTTTATATTTTAAAATTATTTCATTGTTCATGGAATCTTGGTGTTGCGTTTTGTACACACTATATAACTTAGTGTTCTTTTAAAATATCATATTTTAATAAAATATAAGATATAAAATAGGGAAAAAAATTCAAAAATAATCATACCATAAAATCGTAAGGTGCAACATTCTGGACCCCATCAAAAACATTTCCCTGACAATTTGAACTTGTTCTTGGAAATCAAGAGTTATAGATTTGAAAATTCAATTGTGATTAACCCAAATAGTACAAAGAGTTAATAAATAATTTTCTTAAAAAGATGGGAAGGGATGTGAAAAAGTCACTAAAATTATAGGTTTTTAAATATGGTAATATCACTCGGAAGTGAAAATATGGACATGGAAGTGAAAATTTACACCAAAGAATAAATAGAGACTGATATAGAAAATTTTCCTATGAATGTTAACCACCATAAAACCAAAAATATTTGAGAGGTTAAAAGATTATTTAATTCTCAATAGGAAATTTCAATGAATAACCTTTTTTTCCAATGGCCTTTTCTAAAAGAATGGGGATTTTTTTACTATATATATAATGATCTAGAAGAAATAAAATTACTTAATATTTTTCCATTTCATAAGAAAAATTGAATCCTTTTTTTGTGATTCAATCACTTTCTACTTATCTCTTATGAAATGAAATATACATGCAAGATGATTTTTTATTCCTAAAACACCAACACTGGATCAAAAGTTCCATAAGTTATTCCTTTGGTCTCTAAATATTTAACAACCCAAAAATGGTTAGTACATTTTATCTAATTTGAAAATTATACTTTAACCACAAAAAATAATTTCAAATGTTCATGTTAATACAATTCATAGGAACTCAACATAAGGATCCTCCAAAATATGTCTTACCAAATTCAAAATAATCATAAATTTTTGGAACAAGGTTACTAAATTTTCAATATCAACTTATCATTAATCCCTTATAATGTATCTTTTAATAAAAAATGTTATTTCCTTGAATAAATATTTTAATAAAATGTAGTAATAACATGAATCACTATAAAACCATAATGAAAAAATTTAATACATCTAGAAATTTACACTCTACTTAATACTTAAGAAAAAACTCATAATTTTAAATATAAATAACAAAATACAATATAAATCACCATGGATTACTTTTTCTTTAAATATAAAACCATTTTCATAGCAAAAAATAAAATCCCATTTCCATACATCACAAAATTAGGAACATATTACAGTAAACTTTACCTTACAATAAAATACCATCTAACAATTAATAACATTTCTTGGTTATTGGGACCATTCAAAACAAGATTTGTAATGTTTAAGAAATATACTATAGTATAATATTTACATGTGTCAAGATTATTATAACCACACTATCATTGATTTTATAAATAAAAAACATAATTCTATAATCAAAATAGTTTAGTCATTCAACATAAACTATATTAATATAATAAAATTAACCTTGAGTATTTCTTCTTCTGAGCTATATTCCCTTGATAATTTAAGAACTCGTTTACATATTTCTCCATATGCTTGATGTTAAAGCATTTCACATTGGTAGACTCTTTATTTCTCTTTTTCTCAAGTTCCTAGTTCCCATTCGATACACACATGTAGAAAACACGCATTTTTTTACGAAATTACTTCTATTGGCAATGAAAGGTGGGGAGCTAGGTTATCAATGATGCAGAATCTAGGGAGGGGTAGTTCTAGTGGGTTCATCCCATGAGTCATGTAATAGGGATAGTGTTCCTGTGGGCCTTCTGGTCATGTATTTGCCTTCGGGTCGTGTCGGGCCTTGTTCCATAGGCCTAAAGTCCATTTAAGGGTTCCCCTTCAACCATCAAAAGGGGGATCACCCATAATAAAATAAATAGAATGCCTTCAGGACATTAAGGACATTAATAAGTTACTAGGTTTTTTCTTTCCAAAATAATCACACATGGGAAAATCCATATTTCTTTTGTCCAACTAATCTATTTTTTTCTTCTATCTTTTCCTTAAATTTCATTTTTTCAAAACTAAAGTAAGTGTGGAATTATTTACCTATAATGATACCATAAGATACTACATACCCAAATGATTATAATGTATGGTAGGACATCACCCATTGAATGATTGGGTTAATACCACCAATGAAATGGTTAATATTACTCTTTCCATTAAGTTTGTCATCCACAAAATTTATTAATAAACTTGTAAAGTTGGATTCTTGTATAGATTAACTTTTTCTTACTTTTTTATTAGACTCAAAAATTATCTATCTATATATACTTATATTCTAGAGGGAAACAATTTCCAAGAAAAGTTCCATAAAATATTTCTATTCCTTGCTTTCAATTTCTTTGGAATATTTTTAGTTTTGAATCAATAACCACCAATGATTGGTATCCCTCGAGAGATGATAAACTTCTATAAAAACCATCTACCTTTCATTATATCCCAAATAAATAAATATATTTTATATAAAACTTATTCATTGATAATATAAAAATAGATTCATAGTTCCATTGAATGATTCGTGTTTTTTAAAGTACAAAATAGTCCACAATTGTAACATCATGTTTTAAATCAATATGTTTTTCCATTTTAGAAAGCTTATTTATCAAAACATGAGTTATCTATCAATATTTATTTACAATTTATACTCCTCCAACAATAGCTTTATCTATAGATATAATAATAAATAAGGATTCATTTTCTTACCTCGGAGGTAAATTTCTACATGGATTACCATCATTGATACAATTTACATTACTTCCATTAAAAACCATTTAAAAGATTGAATTGACTAGATTGGATCCTAACATTATGAAACATAATTTATATTATAAAAACTGGTGAAAATTTAATTGTAAATTTAACATTTATTTAAAACTAATATCTAAATCATAATCATGGTTTCAGTAGGAATATATATAAATTATGTCTTAGGATATCATTATTTAAACTGTTATTTCTAAATCTATTTACCATGGTTTTTAATAACTTTTATGATACAAAATATAAGTACCATGAAATTATTATCCCATAGCTAGTGATTCCTTTATTTAATTTTCACAAGATACACTAAATGATATCCCCAAAGATAAAATAGCTTAGTATTCTTACTAATGTAGATATATAGAAAAATGAAATTACATTTTTGAAAAAAAAACATAAAATAAACATTGTGTTTTAATTTAAAAACCATTATTCCCATTTTTATATCCTTGGATATCAATCACAAATCACTTCTTGGTATCCAAGGGAAAATGAAACATGAAAAAGAGGTGAGCCCAGATGCTTAGTATGTGTATACATACAATGGAATCCATTAAGAATAAATAATCATAAACAATTTATAAAGAAAAAAAATGAAACAAATTCCATTTAAACAAATACATGTGCATATTATGGAATAAATACATGATTTCAAAAAATCTATATAAACACTCTCATTATCATGAAACATATCCATGGATACCTTAACTAATCGAATAATTACATGGAAATCAAAAAATTATTTCATAATTATGTAATGCATAATGTTATAAATTTGAAACATACCATCGAGTTCTCAACCATGAAATCAGAAATACCATCATGGCCTTGTGCCATGATATCTATAAAATGTGTAAGGCCTGGATTTGAACCCAAGATAGTTTGTCTCGTGAGACCTACTGATTAGTCATTGAAATATAGGAGGCTCTATCCATCACGTACAATGTCCAATTCATTCCTCATTTGTGTAAAAAATACAAGTAAATAAGTATTCCTAATAAATCATTAACTGTCTATATTGGAAGAGCATGTTATACAAAATATCAATAATTTTTCATGTTTAATTTTTTATAAACCATCGAATGAAATATGATGAAATCTCTCATTATAGTGAATACTAAATATATTATTCAACAATGGATTTTGACATACATGAAAAAAAATTCAAAATATCATTGGAATGTTTCTTAAGAAAAATATTGTTTTTTTATTTGAAAATAATTTTTAATATATAAAAACTGTATAAATTCTAAAGAATTTTTTTTTTAAAAAACAACCTTGAAAAATTGTGAAGTATGTTTCAAAGCATTAAGGATTCATTATGGGGTGGAATTTCCAGCATTTAGTACAATTTAAAAAACCATTTCTCTCAAAATTATGTAAGAAAAATCGAAAGTTGTCTTCTCTAGAAGGTGATTCAAAGATTCTATTAAAACATTTTATAAAAATTAAAAAGGGTAAAAATTAATTTAAACATTGATGGGATAATATAAAACAATTTTTGAAATAATTTTTATAATACATGCACAAGGAAGAGAAATATTTCATAGATGAGACATAATTATAAATAATCTCAAATATTGTTTAGATTTTGAAATAAACACATACCACTAGGGTTTATTTTGAATCATAATCAGCATAAAATAAATAAAAATAAGAAACAATTATTTACCATAAATAAAAATATATTAATGATATAATATATTAAATGGGTATTATATACACTAAATAAAATAAATATGTGGTGAATATGGAATATGTCTTATAGAAGTAAACGTGAGATGATGAACCATTAAATCAGGATCAAATTATATCTTATATTATTTTGACCTCTTATAAAATATTATTATAATTTTTGATTTTTTTAAAAAATCTAAATACATTTATATATGATACATTTATATCATTTTATTAACTTTTTTAGTGATCTATTTACAATTATCATTATTTCAGGTGTCAACTGCTTTGTTATTCATGCATGTTCTGATTCAGTAGTTCTAGGTCATTTAATTTTATTATGGTACCAAAATCTCCAGAATATTTTTCATGGAATAAATATAATATTATATATATATATATATAATTTTATTCATACATAAAATATAGGTATATTATAATGAACTACATCATTTAAGGGGATGGTAGATTGTACGTAAGAATGAACACTTTTTTGATGGATGTAACAAAATAAATTTAAAAAATAAAAACCCTCTCAAAAAAATTATTTTCATATATTTATACATAGAGACCGTAAGCTGTATAAATGCATGAGTGATGTTTTCTCTTTTCATGTTATCAAAAAAAGACAGAATATAGTAATACCATAATCACAATATTATCATAGAATATTGTTGATAATGGATTTTTTATTTTAGGATCGGTACAAAACATGATGAAGATGTAGAATATGAAATAAACATGAAAGGGTAGATAATTTTTATAACCTCTTCTTCGATGGAATGCATTTAGATCTCATCTTAAGGGACATATAATTGATCTTTTGGAAGTAAAATAGCATCAACAACATGTATAATGATGTTTATAAAAAATATTTTTTGGTTTTAGTCGAGACATATGGCTCAAATTGGTGAAAATAAGTGAAGGGGTGTCCATTTATAATTGAGGAAATGTGCATTCTTGGAATTTATGAAATTGTTATACATTTTTTGGATATGTTTTCTCCCTTATCATTTAGTTTTAACCCCTATTAACCCTTCTTACAATTACCCTAATAATGAAATTTTCTACTCTCTAATAGAAAATAATTGTACTAAAAAATACCATAAGATCAATAAATGGATCATTGTTGATGCGTTTTACCATATCCCATTAATTTTATGGAACTTTGTTTTTTTAATTTTATATCATATAATAAAATTTTATTAATTATGATGTATCAATAATATAAATTTAGAAAGCTATTCATTACTTTGTGATTAATAATATCATGAAAACCATAATAATCAGAACTGAAGTTTTTATTTTAAATCCATAACATGTCATGGTCTTATAAAATATTATTTGATAAAATTATTTATCACTTATTATTTTATTTTTAATATTTTAATTATAATTTATTTTTTTGTTACATTAATTAAATAATTACTACGTCATATTTATGTAATCATTTACTATAATTATTTATTTACTAAAAATTAAAAATAAATTAAATTTATTAAGATAAAAAAATTATATCTCAAAATATTTTTTATAATTGTACATATTCTTTGGATAAAAACATTTTATAAATATTATAGTTATTAAAAAAAGCATGCGACTTGAATTAATTTCATTGAAATAAAATATTATTAAGCTAATAATATCATCCCACATTCCAGAATATTCTATATAAATTAGTATTTTATTTATATAGATGGAATAGACTCATCCAAGTTAAGAAATTCATGTGTTATGGTAAATTTTTTAACTTTAATTACTCGATTTACCCTTTATCAGGGTAACACAGATTATTTAGGTCACTATTCATATGAGAAAATATATTAGTGAACTATTCACTAACACAGGACCTCCTGAATCCAAATATAGATTAATTTTTTCAAAATTATTGTTACATAAGTTAAACACTTTTATTTAAAATGAAATTGGAAAAACGCTACAAAAATAGTTATTAAGAATGCCTTTTAAGTACATAAATGTTTTTATACCAAATTTAATATTGAAATTTATAGAAATGAACATAATTGTATTATTCATAATATAATATATAAATAATTAAAATTTTAAAACATTTTAAAATAAAATTATAGTTTTCAAATTGTTGAATAAAAATACAATTTTCAATGAAAATAGTATTTTTCCATATTCGCTAAAGAATAAATATTTTTTGAAAAATATGTACATTTTACCATAAAATAATTTTGATATCAATATATTAAAATTATATTTTTTACAAAATAAAATTTATATATATTAAATCATTTAATTATAATATTTTCCCAACAAAAGTCAATTTTTAAGAAAACAAATTTCTAATGTATATAATTAATTACTAGAAATTGATTACTTATTTTAGAAGCGCTAATAAATAAATTTTTACTAATGATGACCTTTATGTATATTTTTTATAAATTTTTTAATACTATTTATACCTTTCTAATTAATTTATAGGTTATAATATTCTTATTTAAATATTACTTCATGGTTTGGTGAAGCTTAATGGTGTGTGTTATATGAGATTTTCAACATAGTGTTATTTTAAATTCAAAGGGTTTTATTCACCACAAGACATCAAATGGATTATGTTTTTTGAAATAAACATTCCATAAAATATTGAGGTATTACTTTTTTCAACCATTAATAAATTGTAACCTCACAATTTGAACTTGTTCAAGGAAATCAAGGGTTTGAGATTGGAAAATTATTTTATTTGGAACCACATCATAAAAAGGATAATAAAAAATTATTATTAAAAAAGGAAATGGAATTATGGTGGTCATAGAAAAAGGTTTCCCAATAGGATAACATCAATAGGTTGTGAAAATTTGGACATGGAAGAGGAAATTAATACCCATGGATTAATAGAGAGTGATAGATAATATAGCCATGATAAATTTATCCACCAAAAAACATAAATATGTGATGGGTTAAAAGACCATTTATTTATCAAAAATAAAATAAAATGGATAATTTTTTTCATTTGGATGCTTTTTCCAAGATTCAAGGGAATATTTTACCTTTTAGATAAATATCCCAAGGAAATAAACATACGTTATTTTATTCCATGTCATAAAAATAATCTCATCTTCTGGTTGTTTTTAAAGGCCCAAAAATCCTTGTATTTTTTTAAATTATATGTAATTACTCCAAGTCTGTAGTTTCTGACGGCATGAAATTCCGAGGCCCGGAGTGCTCAAAATTTTTTTCTGAAGTTTCTGAGTACGTTTAGTGAATTTAAGAGCGGGATTCGGTAACATTAGAACCGGTGCTCAAAAAAGAAATCTGTGGGAACTGTTGAAATTGAAATGTCAGTGATTTCTTAAGGGGACCTTCACCTCAACTGCGTTTGGTTGTGAACTAACTTTGCTATTCAAATCGTTCATGGAGGATAAAAAAAGAGGTGTAATAAAATAAAATTGTTAAAACATAAATTTTATTTTATTGAAATATTTTTGAATTAAAGAGGGTGTAATGTCCCGGATTTTTCCATGTATTATTTTAATATTATATGGGAATTATTTTGAGATAGGGCTCTGAGACGGCGTGCAGTTCCGACGCCCAGGGAGCCCGGAACAAGTGTTTGAATTTAATTTAACAATTAAATTACGCGCACATTTGTTTTTCCTAGAAAAGTTGATAACTCACGAATGGGTGCTCGGATCAGAAATCTGAGGGCACTTTTTCATTCAGAACAATGATTTTACCTTAGGTGAGACCTAAATTCGGTCGGCGTGGGTCTGTGGTGAAATCTAGTTTTTGGACGCAAGGGTAATAAAATTTTTAATAAAAATATTTTATTTCTGTAGCGAGATCTTTTAAATCATTTTTTTCTTTTATCCTCTTCAAATAGAGACTTGTGCCAGGGTCCAGAGTTACAAACCCCATAAACTTGAATACCCTTGGAGGCTCTGGAGAAAACCCCCAACGCGGCGGCGGCGACGTTCTTGACGGATTTCGATGGCAACGACGATGCAGAGAGCGGATCTTCGCTGGAAAATGCAGAAAATCTAGGTAGGATTTTTTTGTGATTTTAATTCTTCCCCGTTTTTGATTTCCACGATAAACGTAGACTAATCCACTAACAGTTTAGCCCACGGATCGATTGTTCTTGCGGGATGGGATTTTGTGGGGATTTTTGGGGAATTGATTCTTGATTTTTTTTGGTTTCGTTCAACCTCCTAATGGAGACGAAACAAGATCGACATGAACATCGATCGAGGTTCATCCCTATTGATTTATTGTGTGTTCTTCCCCAAATTCTCTCGTTCTTCATGAGCGTTCTTCACGTTCATCACAGGGCGATGAACAATGGATCATTGCGTATCTGTTCTGCAACGCAACGATCCCAAATTGAAGGATCAACACTACGGCGGTCTTGAGGATGTGCGCCGATGGTTTCGGCAGACAGATTGAAGCGGATCGGAAGAAATCGTTCTTCGGACGATTTCCGCTCGGATGGTCGGAATCGGATTTTGGAGTCGATTGAAGACCTGAAACCCACAGATTCGGCTTCACGGAGACGAGGCGACCCAGTATCTAGAGTTTTGAGGCGAACGAACAACAAAATTGAGGTTCAAAAGATCAGCCGAGGTGCATGGAGGAAGATGCGGTTCTAGAAATTTTCTCGACTACACACTGTGTATTATGGGCTAGATGGTGTGAGTTCTTCGGTAGGGTTACCCGCTGTGTACTTCAGGAGTGCATGGACACGAGCAGGATACACAGCCATGGACACGCCATGTATACCCCTCCCCGGCCAGACCTGGCCAGATAAACGTGGTACCCCGTGTACTGGTACATGGTCAGGCAACACGGACATGGGAAAAGACCGTGTATGGGCACATGGCCAGAGTACATGGAGCGAGCCCAGCCGCTCGAACACGGCGTGTTTTTTCTTCTACACGCCGTCTAGTTTCTTTCGACAAGCCGAGTGACATGGGCCGGTTACATGTGCATCACCTAGGGTCAAGGAACCCAGCGTGTACCTTTTCTACACGCCGTGTAGTTCGGTTTTTCACGGCTTGAATGAAGGACACGGGCTGTTCACATGGGCAGTACCCAGGGTCAAGGAACACGGTGTGTAACCATACTACACGCCGTGTAACTTTTTCTTCATGGCTTGAGCCACTTTCTTTCTGTGACTTGGACTAGTTCTTAGGGTTCGTACCATTGGTAATCCCCTGAAGGTTCTGGTATCACTTCCTTTATACAGGAGTATGATCCCTTCAGTAGAACTCCCTGAATAGAGATGTTGGAATCCCCTCTATGAGACTTAGAGCCGAATCCTCTAATAATTCCTGGAACCCTAGGTAGAGTTCTTGGTATCGATGTGACCAACTTTACCTGGGCGCCGATCCTCTGCATAGCAGATTAGCTCAGACTGAGTTGTCGGAATCACCCCATGACTTCGTTGTGATCCTCATCTGAGCATCTTGTTCCCAAGGTACTTGTGGAGTGTGTTCTCCCGGAACAAGTACTTCGTGCCTCTCTCTTCAGACCTAGGAGTATGTCCTCTTGATGGTGTGCTTAGTAGAATATTCGATATAGATCCTAGTGGCGGTTTTTGTGATGGTCATTTGTGTATGAGAATAACTAGATATTCTTGTCATATGTTCCATAGAAATATACTATGTAGAGCTAACTATACCTTTCTTTGTCGTATTTTCCTTTGTGGTTTTCAGGGTGTCATACTGGGTATTGTTATACACACCCCTGCACGGGCTTTGCCCACATGTGTCATGTCTTGTGAAGACGAGCGAGCCTTTGACGAGATTCTAGGTGGACTAGGACCGAATGGTGTTTAGTGAGATCAGACAGGCTGAGGTGTGTTCCTTCGGCGACGGGATGCAGTCTCAGTACCTTTTTCTATAGGTTGGACTTTGTTGCAGACTTCCTTTTTGGTGGGCTTGTACTTTTGGCCCAGGTGTTTACATTACTGTAATTACTTCCCTTTCATACTCTGTGGTTGGGTTTTAGTGTATGCATGCATCTTTTCGTTTTGTAGTTTTTACTTTCAAGCTTTGTGGGCTTGGGGAGTTGCGGCTCAGGCCCCACTGGGACGGGTCGTGACAGAGTTGTATCAGAGGTGGTCGGTTCTACCTTAGGACCGAGAGTCTGTGAGTTGGTTTGTGGCAATAGTGTTAAGTGTATCGAGTTCGGCTCTCAGGCCAGGGACCCCAGTGTTGGTGCGACGACCGACGTATCCATACACCCGGACTCTGATAACATTATTTTTGACTCGGAACATGAAAACACTAGTTTCATGGGGGGAAATAATGGTACATACATTATATAGAAATGGGTTGTGGTTTCTATGTCCTTCTTGAGTCAGCTCTCTAGATATACTCACTGACTGTGATACATCTTTTTTCTTGAACAGGATGCCTCCGCGACACGCACCCTCTAGGATCCAGTAGATTGATCATGAGGATGACCCCCTAAGTGATGAAGCTTCGATAAAGGGACCAGATCCCCCAGTTCTACCACCAGGTGGTGTTCCATTTATCCCGCCCCCTGAGGAGCAGTGTTTAGTGCCTTCTGTACCAGTGGAGGAGGAGCGTATGCTGAGCCCACTCCATGAGTTTCAGAGACAGAGACCCCTCAGGTTTTGAGGTGAGCTTGACCCTCAAGCAGCAGAGGACTAGCTCGAGGCAGTGACCAGAGTTTTCCGTTTGGTCAGGATACCAGCAGACCAGATGGTGATCCTGGCAGCGAGCCATCTGTAGGGCTCAACATGCCGATGGTGGAGTTTGGTCATCCAAACTCACGACGAGGCGACTCTTTCATGGTCAGAGTTTGAGCGTCTCTTCCGAGAGGAGTTTTCACCGGTTACCCTGAGAGCAGTACGTATACAGGAGTTTCATCAGCTTTAGCGGGGAACCATGATTGTGGTTGAATATTCATCAAGATTTACCGACATCTCATGGTACTCGATGGATATGGTCAGAGATCAGTACTTCAGAGCTCGGACTTTTGAGTGGGGCTTGCGCAGATATATCCAAGATAACATCATCCCTATGATCATTCCTACTTATGATGGGGTGCTCAAGTAGGATTTGGTGGTTGAGAGCTTTCTGGCAAAGCAGGGACAACTGGCAGTTGGCAGCAGTGGGCGAGCTAGAGTAGAGACCTCAGCGGTAGGGAGCCGATGTCAGGGACCTAGGCGCGGGAGACGTTTCCAAATGAGATCCCAGGACAGGGGAACAGCCGTGCATGGTTCACAGGGAACATCCAACCATCCTCGAGAGAGGCGATGCTACTTATGTAACGGCAGGGGACATCTTGCTCGAGATTGTCCGACCCGCCTTACTACTAACCTAGGAGCAATTGATGGACCACCGAGGCAGAGGCAACATGTAGAGTATTAAGATCTGCGAGGTGGCGGACGTGGCAGAGGAGTTGGGAGAGCAGCTGGAGGTGTTCGTCATTTCGATCCTTTACCACCACCACCACCACTAGGTGGTCCACCCCAGGCTCAGGGAGCTCGTGGACAGAGGCAGGGACAACTGCAGGCGGCAGAGGCTTATGAACCAGGTACTCCCGGAATAATTAGAGGTACTATCTATTTCATTTCTACTTTGGTTATCTTATTGATAGACACAGGTGCTAGTCATTCCATTCTGGCTACTTATCTTGTTCGAGACCTTGAGATTCTAGTTGAGCCATTGACTCGACCCTTACTCTTAGAAACACCGACTGGAGAAGATTCAGAGATCACACACATTTGCAGGAAGTGTGACCTAACCCTTAGAGGTGAGAGTTTCGGTTGGATCCTCTTGGTGGTAGCATCGAGGCCTTACGATGTCATTCTTGGCATTGATTGGTTATCCACAGTTCATGCCCAGATTGATTGTTTTATGCGAAGGGTGCGGTGTGTCCACAGTGATGGAACGAGGTTCTCTTTTTTTGGTGAAAGAGAGACCCAGGCAGTATAAGATAGACTCGTGCATAAGAGGGCATAACCGATTTCACACCAGTTGGCTAGCCAAGTGTTTGGCATGGTAGATTTTATGAGTTTTCAGTTTCCAGCAGTGGTGGCTGAGTACGAGGAAATCCTTCCGGAGGATGTCCCCGGGCGACCTCCTTGTCGAGAGACAGATTTCTGCATTGAGTTGTAACCCAGAACAACCCAGATATCAGCATCAGCTTATCGGATAGCTCCTGCAGAGCTTCGTGAGATGAGGGTGCAGTTGGCCGACCTGCAGAAAAGGGCTTTGTGGGACCCAGCGTTTCACCCTGGGCAGCCCCAGTGCTGTTTTCCAAGAAGGCAGATGGGATCTTGAGGCTATGTGTGGATTACCAGCACTTAAATCAGGTGACCGTGAAGAACCGTTATCCACTACCGAGGATCAATGAACTCTTCGACCAGTTTAGAGGGGCACTATTGTTCTCAAAGGTTGATCTACGATCATGCTATCACCAGTTGCGAGTACGGAAAGAGGATATACCGAAGACGGCTTTCAGATGTCACTACGGCCACTATGAGTACTTGGTGATGCCCTTCGACATGACGAACGCCTCGGATGTGTTCATGGGACTCATGAATCGGATCATTCATCCTTATCTATACCAGTTTGTGGTGGTCTTCATAGATAATATCCTTGTGTACTCTGCGTCAGAGGACGAGTATGCGTGACACATAAGGATGGTTCTGGACACACTCCGAGAGCACCAGTTGTATGGGAAACTCTCAAAGTGTTAGTTCTGGTAAAAGCAGGTCCACTTTCTGTGACACATTATCTTAGCAGATGGTGTAGTAGTGGACCCAGCAAAGGTAGAGGTAGTGCTAGCATGGGAGCCACCCCGTAGCGTGACGGATGTGTGGAGTTTCCTTGGGTTGGTGGCCTACTATCAGAGATTCATCCATGATTTCTCCAGTATTGTAGCACCCATGACAGCTTTTACCCGAAAGTGACAGCCTTTCGTATGGGCCAAGAAATGCCAGAAGGCTTTCCAGTAGTTGAGATAGAGTCTGAGGAGTGCCCCGATCTTGAGATTACCGGAGGGGGGTGTCGAGTACATAATTTTCTGTGACGCAACAGGAACTGGGCTTGGTTGTGTCCTGATGCAGAGGAAAGAGGTGATTTCTTATGGCTCACATCAGTTGAGGCCATGTGAGTATAACTACATGTCCCATGATCTCAGGTTAGTAGCGGTAGTCTTCGCATTGAAGATGTTGCGGCACTACCTGATGGGCGAGCAGTTTACCATCTACTCTGATCACAAGAGTCTCAGATATATCTTTTCTCAGAAGGATCTGAATTTGAGATAGAGGTGATGGCCCGAGTTCCTCCAGGATTATGATTTTGAGATCATTTATACTTTTGGGAAGTGGAACGTGGTATCATATGATCTCATTAGGAAATCCAGTTTGCAGTTGCTGGATGAGGTGACAAGGCAGGTGGCCTGTTTGCAGTTGTCCTTCATGGATGGAGATGAGGGAGCTTACCTTCAGTCGATGGTTGTTACCCCTACACTTTTATAGCGATTCTGGGAAGCACAGCGTGAGGATGCTAGTTGTGAGACTCTACGTGCTCAAATATGCGCAGGTGATGCTGTTGATGGATATTCAGAAGGTGGGGAGCACGTTGTCATTTTCAGAGGGCGCACGGTAGTACCAGTGACGTTGCAGGAGGATGTTATGAGGGAGTTCCATACATCCACTTTAGCGATGCATCCAGGCATGGAAAATATGTACCAGGACCTCCGACGTCAGTTCTGGTGGCCAGGGATGAAGAAGAGTGTGGCAGAGTTTTTTTCTCAGTGACCTACTTGTCAGCAAGTAAAGGCTGAGCACCAGGTGCCAGCAGGTTTGACTCAGCCCCTTGAGGTGCCAGAGTGGAAGTGGGATGGGATATCCATGGACATCGTGATAGGTTTACCACGCACGTCCGGGGGACATGATTCCATCTGGGTGATCATTGATCAACTCACCAAGTCGGCCCACTTTCTAGCCATACAGGAGAAGTGTTCTCTAGAGAGCTTTGGATGCCTCTACGTGCAGGAGATAGTTCGGCTTCATGGAGTACCATCCACAATCGTCTCATATCATGATGATTGTTTCACATCCCGGTTGTGGAAGGGATTGCAGGAAGCTTTTGGGACTCAGTTACGCTTGAGCACAGCGTTTCATCCCCAGACTGATGGTCAGACAGAGCGGACCATCCAGGTCCTAGAGGATATGCTACGAGCTTTCATACTTGACTTCGGTCGTAGCTGGGAGGATCACTTACCACTGGGGGAATTTTCTTATAACAAAAGTTATTATTCCACTATTGGTATGGAACCATTCAAGGATCTATACGGGTGACCTTGCAGGTTGCCACTTTGCTGGACTGACCCGGGAGAGTCAGCACTCATGGGCCCCGAGATGGTGAGATCTACTACAGAAAAGGTGAAGGTCATCCAGGAGTGGATGAAAACAGCAAAGAGTCGGAAAAAGTCTTATACCGACCGTAGATGGAGGCCCTTGGAGTTCGAGGAAGGAGACCATGTGTTTTTTAGGTCTCACCTCGATGGGGATTGCGGAGATTTGGCCGAGGAGGCAAGCTATCTCCGAGTTTCGTTGTCCCTTTTCATATTTTGTGTAGAGATGACGGGATGGCATATCTCGTGGCTCTACCTCCTCAGATGGACCGAGTACACAACATCTTCCATGTGTCGCAGCTATGGAGGTACGTGCATGATCCATCGCACGTCAACGACTAGGGCGAGCTCGACAACGACAATGGAGCGACCTTTGGTGAGTACCCAGTGGAGACTGAGGATCGGCAGGAGAAGATCATTTGTGGACAATCTATTCCATTGGTTTGTGTCAGGTGGAAGCACGAGAATCTCCAGGAGAGCACGTGGGAGCGGGAGGCTCAGATTCGCGTGCAGTACCCACATCTTTTTGAGTCACCCTTGTTTTGCCTTTTCGGGGATGAAAAAGACCTAAGGTGGGTGTGATGTTATGTCCCAGATACTTCCATGTATTATTTTAATATTATATGGGAATTATTTCCAGACCAGGATTTGAGACAGCGTGCAGTTCCGACGCCCATGAATCCCAGAAGAAGTGTTTGAATTTAATTTAATAATTACATTACGCGCACGTGCATTGTTCCTGGAAATGTGGATAACTCCCAAACGGGTGCTCGGATCAGAAATATGAGGGAACTGTTGCATTCAGAACAGCGATTTTACCTTAGGCAAGGCCTAGCTTCGGTCAGCGTAGGTCGGTGGTTAAATCTAGTTTTTGGATGCAAGGGTAATAAAATATTTAATAAAAATATTTAATTCTTGTAGTGAGATCTTTTAAATCTTTTTTTATTTTATCCTATTCAAATAGACTCTTGCGCCAGGGTCTAGGGTTAAAAACCCCATAAACTTGAAAACCCTTGGCGGCTTTGGAGGAAACCCCCAACGTGGCGACGGCGACGTTCTTGACGGATTTCGACGGCGAAGACGAAGCGACGAGCGGATCTGCACTGGAAAATGCAGAAAATCCTAGTAGGATGTTGTTGTGATTTTAATTCTTCCCCATTTTTGATTACCACAATTAACGTGGACTAATCCATGAACAGATTATCCCGCAGATCGATCGTTCTTGCGGGATGGTATTTTGTGGGGATTTGTGGGGAATTGATTCTTGACTTTTTTTTTTGGTTTCGTTCAACCTCCAAACGGTGACGAACAATGATCGACATGAACATCGATCGAGGTTCATCACTCTCAATTTATTGTGTGTTCTTCCCAAAATTCTCACAATCTTAGTGAGTGTTCTTCACGTTCTTTGTGGGGCGATGAACAACGGATCGTTACACATCCGTTCTGCGACTCAACGATCCCAAATTGAAGGATCAACACCGCGGAGGTCTTGAGGAGGTGCGACGATGGTTTTGGTGGACGGATTGAAGCGGATTGGAAGAAATCATTCTTCATACGATTTCCGCTCAGATGGCCAGAATCATATTTTGGAGTCGATTGAAGATCCGAAACCCACGGATTCGGCTTCACAGAGACGAGGAAACACGGTATCTCGAGTTTTGTGGTGAATGGACGATAGAATCGATATCTGGAAGATCGTCCGAGGTGCGTGGAGGAAGACGCGGTTCTGGAAATTTTCCCGACTACACGCCATGTAGTATAGGCTACACAGTGTGTGTTTGTCTGTAGGGTTACCCGAAGTGTACTCCAGGAGTTCACGGACACGGGAAGGATACAAAACCACATACAGGCCGTGTATACCCCTCCTCGTCCAGACCCGATCAGATACACGGGGTACCCAGTGTACTGGTACACGAGCATGAAACACAGACATAGGCAGAGACCATGTAAGGGCACATGTCCAGCATACACGGAGAGAGCCCAGGAGCTCGAACATGGCGTTTGTTTTCTTCTACACACCGTGTAGTTGCTTTCGACAAGCCGAGTGTCACGGGCCAGTTACACGGACAGCACTCGGGGTCAAGGAACACGGCGTGTACCTTTTCTACAAGATGTGTAGTTTGGTTTTGCATGGCTTGAATGAAGGACACGAGCCATTCACACAGGCATTACCTGCGGTCAAGGAACACGGAGTGTAACCATACTACACGCCGTGTATCTTTTTCTTCATGGCTTGAGCCACTTGCATTTTGTGACTGGGACTAGTTCTTACGGTTTGTACCCTTGGTAATCTGGTAATGGTTCTAGTATCAATTCCTTTATACAAGAGTATGATCCCTTCATCAGAACTCCCTGAATAGAGTTGTTGTAATCCCCTCTATGAGGCTTATAGACACATCCTCTATTCATTCCTGGAACCCTAGGTAGAGTTCTTGGTATCGACGTGACCAACTTTACCCGGCCTCTGATCCTCTGCTTAGTGTATTAGCTCAAACTGAGTTTTCAGAATCACCCCATCACTTGGTTGTGATCCTCATCTGAGCATCCTGTTCCCAAGGTTCATGTGGAGTGTGTTCTCCCAGAACGAGTACTTCGTACCTCTTTCTTTAGACCAAGGTGTATGTCCTCCCGATGGTGTGATTAGTGGAATCTTCGTGCTGGATCCTAGTGGCGGTTTTTGCGCTGGTTGTTTGTGTATGAGTATATCTGGATATTCTTTTTATATGATCCATAGAAATATAATGTGTAGAGCTGACTGTACCTTTCTTTTTGGTATTTTCCTTTTTGGTTTTTGATGTGTCCTACTGGGTATTGTTATACTCACCCCTGCATGGGCTTTGCCCGCACGTGTCGTGTCTTGTGCAGACGAGCGAGCCTTTGACAAGATTCTAGGTGGACCAGGATGGGACGGTGTTTAGTGAGATCAAACAGGCCGAGGTGTGTTCCTTCGGCGATGGTTTTCAGTCTCAGTAACTTTTTCTACAGGTTGGACTTTGTTGCAGACTTTCTTTTTGGTAGGCTTGTACTTTTGGCCCAGGGTTTTACTTTATTGTACTTTACTTCCCTGTCATACTCTGTGGTTGGGTTTTTGTGTGTGCATGCATCTTTACTTTTTGTAGTTTTTACTTTTCAGCTTTGTGGGCTGGGGGAGTTACGGCTTGGGCCCCACTAGGACGGGTCATGACAGTGGGGTCCACCTGAGCTACACCTCCAATTTAATTCTCACAAACCCACATCCTTCATTAAATGAAGTTATTAGGGGGAGACACCTCAAATTGATGTGTTTCTTTCCCTCATTTAGGAGTTGTTGTAATTTGTGTTTTGGCTAATGGAGGAAACCGTGGAGGAAGAACTCTTCTTCCGACAACGACGAACATATTATTCTTCATTGATCTCCTACTAGAACAAAGGATGAAGCACCATCCTTGAAGAAGACCGATGACGATGCCCTCAAATTCTTCATCTTCTTTTCTGACATCAACAAATACGTGGTTATGGTTTGAGCATTTTTATTTGTTTCTCATTATTCATTTTCCTTCGTGGATTAAGATTCGAAGCCGCATACTATCACCCTAACAAAGAGGGTGAGGGCCGAACGAACACGGCCCAAACCCTCCGCCTTACTATGTAGATTTTGACGCTAATCACGGAATGAGTCTAAGTTGATAAATGTATGTCCATGATGTTTTTTGATCGAAGACGATTTCCCGAGGTGTGTGCGACTACATCCGGAATGGGAATCGGGCCACCGGAACTCATCTGATGACCCACGAAAGGCTCACCGGCTGTTAGAACTGACGAACGTCACCGGAAGAACGAAGGGATGAGCGGCCGCCACTCCAGCTGACTACATGGACGGTGGTGGCACAACCGAACCGCCCGAGTAGTGGGTTGAGAATGACGGGTCGCAGCGGTTAAGTGGAGACCGGCGCAAAGCCGGCCGCAAGAAGAATCGGCTGCTCGGGCCGTCGAGTTGTCGGGGAAGGTGCGACATAGCACGCGTCGTGTGATGGATCAATGGGTCGTGGCCTTGTCCATGGAGATGGAGGATAGGAGGCTAGCAGAGCGGGCCGCTGGAGGAGTCACGACACAACCGCGCCACGTGGGAGGCGGATGGCCGCTCGGCAAGCCGGGAACTGTGGGACCTACCGCATGGGTCCCGCATGACACAGATTGGCACCACATGGTGCTAAATCTGAACCACACCAACAGATAAGCCGTTCAAGACTCTTGGGGGTGCGACCATCCCCCTTGAAGTGTCTAAGGCAGCCCCCACGGGGACTTCCAGCTGTGAGCCCAACGTAGGCCGGACCCAGCGCCGGTTGGACCCAGCGCGGGCTGGACCTAGTGCAAGCCGGACCCAGCGCAGGTCGGACCCAGCGTGGTCTGGGCCACCCACATAGGTCGGGTCAGACCCGTGGACTAGATCTGACCCCAGTTTAGACCTGGGTTGGGCTGGGTCGGGCCGGGTCGGTCTGACTAGGCCGGACCAGACCTGGACCCGCTTTGACCTGTTTCCACTCTTTTTCCCGTATCTTTAGTTACAGGCTTAAAATTGATCAATAATCTATGGAGATTCAAACCATGGAGGGTAAAATCACTTTTCGTATATCCCCTTTGAGGTTTGGATGCATTTGAGGTATGTCCTGGTTGGATTGAACGTAAATCCAACTGGGCCTTTGGAACGGAAATGCCAATAACTCTCAGACCGGGCGTCTGATTGATTCTCCATCTGTCACGTTGAGTTTCATATGGTAATAAGGATCTCTAGGATACATGAAATTTGGAATTAGTGGTTATTGTTGTATATACACTTGCCTTCAAGAGCAGACCCTCCTGAAAATCAAGCGTACTTTGTGTGGAACCATGTGGCTGGCTGCATTTTGATAAAGGGATCCTATGTGGGTTGTATAGGACTGACTATTGTTCTTGGATCCTACGTGTGTTTGATATCTCCAACTACTATTTCAAGATCCTTCGTGGGTTTGAAAGCTCTGATTACTATTCTAGGATCCTACATGTGTTGGAACGCTCTAATTTCTGTTCTAGGATCCTACATGGGTTCGACAGAGATGATGATTCAATGGCTATATCTAATCATCTCTATCACTCTACATAAGTTGTATACCTGTGTGAGCGAAGCCATGACTTTGTGTTGTTTTCAACGAGTTGTCTTTCTTCTTTTATGGAATGAGTTATTCTTGGGCTCAAGATTTGGAGCTGGTTTATATTTGATTACTTAGGTATATGTATAGTCATATACCTTATTAGGGTTGGATGATACTTTTAGATTTTATTCTTACTACTATGGTGTATCTGTAGTGGATTATGGGAGACCTTCAGGGGTCTCGAGGTCCCTACTGAGTATCGTTAAACTCACCCCTGCACAGGCTTTGCCCGCACCTTGTTGTGTCCTAGGCAGATGACAGACAACGGTGATTGAGGCTGAGAGAGAGAGATGGATGGGAGGCTACTCGGAGTTGGACATAGACGAGACATACCTCATGGACGACTTTATTGAGATCTGTACCTACCATTAAGGTAGGATTTCATGGTGGACGATCCAGGAGCTGTTTTCCCTTTTTATTGTACTTGTACTTCAGTAGGGTTGGTATACTATCCCATTTACATTCAGCACTCTTTACATTATTAGTAATATTCGGTTATCTCTGGTTGTGTACAGTCTGTGTCAGTTACAGGTTTAAAGGCAATGCCTTCCATATTCTCTGTGATATGCCTTTTTGTGCCATTCTCCAGCCCCTGGCCTAAGGAAGGCGGGCTTGGGGTAGTCACGGCACGGGTCCATGGATGGGTCGTGACATATTGGTATCAGAGGAGTCAGTTCTACTGTAGAACATTAGACTCTAGTCTTTTAACGACAATAGTTTCATGTGTTTTTTATGTGGTATTCAGTTTAGGGAAACCATTGTTGATGATGCGGCCGATATATCCATACACTAGGACTCTGACTTCTTATTTCCAACTTAGTACATGAAAGAACTGATTTCATGTGTGTTTCATTTGAAAATTTCTCTTTGTGATATCTTTGAGTCATCTCACTAGGTATAACTTATTATCCCTGGAGCACCTGTTCTTTTTAGGATGGCCCCAGGCAGAGATCCAGCCAAGGTTCTAGGCTTAGTACGAGATGGCATCCCACTTAGCGACATGGCCTCGGTGAAGGGCCCTATAATAGCGGAGGAAAAAGTGGTACCACTACCAATTGAGCCACCGATGCCACCAGCCCCACCAACAGAGAGTGCACTCCACCTGAGTGTGTTGCATTAGTTCTAGTGCTAGAGGCCGCCTAGGATTAGGGGTGAGACAGACTTACAGGCAGGTATGGATTGGATAGAGGATATATTCAGTGTCTTCAGACTGGTTGGAACACCATCCAACCATACGGTGATCCTTGTCGTGAGTCTCCTTCAGGCAGCCGCAGGCAGATGGGGGAGCCTGATGCTTCAGGTGCATGACGAGGCGACACATCTCCGGGTAGACTTCGAGAGCCTGTTTTGGGCGGAGTTTCTCCCAGCCACCCTACCTGATGTTTGGATATAGGAGCTACTTCATCTGTAGCAAAGAAGCATGACAGTGGAACAATACTCAACGAGGTTCACCGACCTCTCGCGCTACCCCACAGATATGGTTTGGGGCCCATTATTTAGGGTCCGGACCTTCGAGAAGGAGCTCAGGAGAGAGATCAGTGATTTGATGACATCCATCATCATCCTGACACAGGCGGTGGTGTTGAAGCAAGCCCTATTAGTGTACAGTTTCCTTGCGAAGCATTCACCAGTTGTGAGACCCACCACTAGGAGTCATGTAACAGAGTCTTCTGCAATTGGCAGTAGATAGATGAAACATAAATCTAAGCCGACTAGGCTATTTGGTTGATGACCCCAGGATACGTGTTCGGTAGTGTGGGGCACACAAGATAGAGCCAGTTATAGGAGTTTAATGTCGTGCCACGCATGCGATGGGTAGGGTCATATTTCTCGTGACTATCCGACATACCATGTAGATGATCATAAGATGGTCAAAGGACCTCCCAGGCGGAGGCAGAGATTCGATTGAGGCGGTCCACAAGGCACAGGTGGATGTGGTGGAGGATCTAGTCAAGAAGCTAGCGGTTGGTGAAGTTTTGAGGTATTACCGCCACCACCACTAAAAGGTCCACCCTATCCACAGGGAGCAGGTGGACATGGGAGAACTCATCTCCAGGCTGCTGAGTCTTACGATCAGGGAACATCAGGGATGATTCGTGGTACGATATGTGTCTAATCCACCATAACTTTAGTACTTATAGAAACAAGTTCCATTCACTCTTTCATTTCCATTTCCCTTGTTTAGTTCCCAAAGATTCAAACAGAGACATTGGCTCAATCCTTACGTCTAGAGACTCTTACGGGAGAGGATTCCATGATTACGCACTGGTTCCGGAAGTCTGAGCTTACTCTAGGAGGCGAGAGCATCAGCTGAGATCTCCTAGTAGCAGCGTCGAGGCCTTAGGACCTCATATTAGGTATGGACTGTTTATCTACAGTCTATGATCAGATTGACTATATTAGGTAGAAAGTGTGGTGTGTCCATGAGGATGGGACTAGGATTACCTTCATCAGTGAGAAAGTAGCCTTTGCACCGCAGGATAGTCCTACCCATAGAAGAGGGAAGACGATTACTCATCAGCTGGATATCCTTATCCTCAGAGTGGTTGATGTGCAGAGTCTGAGCTATCTTGTTGGGGTGTATTAGTACACGGATGTTTTTCCTGATGAGTTTCCAGGACGTTCTCATCGCAGAGAGGTAGAATTTTACATCAACATGTATCCTAGGATGAAACTGATATCTACATCAGTGTATTGGATGGCTCCAGTGGATCTTCGTGAGTTGCGAGTACAGCTGGGGGACTTTCTGGGAAAGGGGTTCGTTAGACCAATTGTTTCACCATGGGAAGCCCCAATTTTGTTCGCCAAGAAGGAATATGGAAGTTTGAGGCTCTATGTGGATTCCTGGAACCTAAACAGGTGACCATGAAGAACAAGTATCCACTTCTGAGGATTGATGATCTCTTTGATTAGCTTAATGAAGCATGTGGGTTATCGAAGATAGAACTCTGATCGGGCTACCACCAGCTCAGAGTATGGGAAGAGGAAGTGCATAAGACTACTTTCAGATGTCGGTACGGACACTATGAGTTCCTTCATATGCCATTCGGCGTAACCAATTCACCGGCTCTTTTCATGGTGATTAGGAATAGGATCATCTAGCCATAACTTGATCTCTTTTTGGTAGTCTTCATCGATGAAATTTTGAGGGGGAGCATGCCTATCATTTGCGGATAGCACTAGAAACACTTTTAGACCACCATCTTTATGGTTATCTCTCAAAGTGCCAGTTCTAGATCTTAGAGGTTCATATTCTTGGACACGTCATCATAGAGGCTGGAGAAGCTATAGATATAGCAAATATTGAGGCTATGATAGCTTAGAAGACACCCAGGTGTGTAACAGAGGTACGAAATTTATTGGGTCGGGCTAGTTTTTAGCAGATATTTGTGCCGGAATTCTCCAAAGTTGCAGCACCCTTATCGGTGTTGACGAAGAAAGGGAAACCCTTCATTTGGTCAGAGAGGTTCCAATGGAGTTTCTAGGAGATGAGGCAGAGGCTGACTAGTGCAACTATATTGAGGCTACCAGAGGAGGGCATTGGGTACGTGGTCTACTGTGATGCATCAGGGACTGTGCTGGGATGCGTCCTGATGAAGGAACGAGCAATGATAGCTTATGGTTCTCATTTGCTGAGAATACATGAGAAGAACTATGCTACCCATGACCTGGAGTTAGCAGTAGTGGTATTCACCATGAAGATGTGGAGACACTATCTGATGGGTGAGCGTTTCATAGTCTACTCTGACCACCAGAGTCTCAGGTATATCTTCTCATAGAAGGACCTAAACCTGAGATAGTGGTGTTGGTTTGGGTTCCTCCAAGACTATGATTTCGAGATAGTCTATACTCCTAGGAAGGGGAACATTGTAGAAGATGATCTCAGTGTGAGATCAGGTATGCAGCTGCTAGGAGAGGCTATTGAGAAGCTGGCTGCTTTACCGATTTCTTATGTGGAAATAGGTTGAGCAGCTTTTCTACAGTATCATATAGTCACACCCCCACTCCTTCAGAGAGTCAGGGAGGCGCATCATGGGGATGCTGACTACAAGGCTCGACATGCACAAATATCCACAGGGTATGTACTTCAGAGATTATCTATAGGTGGGGAGCACATCATCCCCTATAGAGGATGTACCATGGTACCGGTCTTGCATCGGGAGGTTGTGTTGAGGGAGTTCCACACATCACCTCTTGCGGTATATAAAGGGGTGGAAAAGATGTACCAGGACCCTCAACAACAGCATTGGTGGTCAGGTATGAAGAAGGCAGTAGCAGAGTTTGTCTCTCGATGCCTCACTTGTCAGCAACTGATGGCGGAGCAATAGGTACCAACAGGTTTGGTTCAGCCTTTAGAGGTACCATAGTGGATGTGGGATGGTATATCCATGGACTTTGTGACAGGACTTCCATGTACACCTAGGGGACATGACTCTATTTGAGTGATCATTGACTAACTCACCAAGTCAGCCCACTTCCTACTGATCAGAGAGCAGGGTTTAGTGTAGATCTTGGGACACCTCTATGTGGAGGAGATTGTGTGACTACATGGGGTACCTTTGACGATTGTCTCCGGTCATGATGCATGTTTCACTTCCTGGCTATGGAAGGGATTGCAGGAGGCTTTTGTGATGAAACTTCATTTGAGCACTGCCTTCCATCCTCAAACGGATGGCCAGACTGATAGGACCATTCAGACTCTCGAGTACATCCTCTGTGCATGCGTCCTCGACTTTAGTCACTGCTGGGATGACCATTTTCTTTTGATAGAGCTTTCATACAATAACAATTATCACTCCACCGTTGAGATGGCACCTTTTGGGGCCTTTTATGGTCGACCATGCAGATCGCCACTCTACTGGAAAGACCCAGGGGAGTCATAATTAGTGGGACCAGAGTCTGTACGGGCTACCATGGAGAAGGTTCAGATCATCCATTAGTGGATGAAGACCACACAGAGCAGGAAAAATTCATATGATGACAGGAGTCAGAGACCTCTGGAGTTCGAGGATGGTGAAAACATCTTTCTAGGGGTCTCACCTAGAAGAGGTCTGCGGGGATTTGGTCGAGGCAGCATGTTATCTCCGAAATTCATTGGAACTTTCCAGGTCCGGAGCAGAGTAGGCAAGGTGGCTTACCACCTAGAACTTCCCCCTCAGTTGCACCGGGTGCACGATGTTTTTTAGGTATGCCAGCTCAAGATATACGTGCATGATACTACTCCCATCATAGACTGGGGAGAGCTTGACATCAATAAACGGGGAGACGTTTTTGAAGGTTCCTGTGGTGATCGAGGATCGAAAAGAGAGAATCCTTCGTGGGTGATCAATACATCATGTATGTGTGCGATAGTAGAATGGTAACCTCTAGGAGAGCACATGGGATCAGGAGGCTAATATTCATGCTCAGTACCTCCATTTGTTTTCCTAGTTTTTTAGTTTTGGATTTCAGGGGATGAAAATCTATGAGGTGTGGAGAATGTAAAGACCCAAAAATCCATGTAAATTTTTTATTTAAAATTTATATGGAATTATTCCAAGTCTGCAGTTTTTGACGACACGTAATTCTAAGGACCGAAGTGCCCAGAATGTTTTTCCAAATTTATGAGTACATGAAGTGATCTTAAGAGTGGATTTTGGTAAATTTATAACTGGTGCTCGAAATTGAGATCTGAGGGAACCATTGAACTCAAATATCTGGTGAGTTCTTAAGAAGAACTTCACCTCAGCTACTTTAGGTCGTGAACGGATGTTGGTTTTCCATCATTTCATCGAGGATAAAAAAAGAGATGGAATAAAATAAAATTGTTAAAACATAAATTTTATTTTATTCAAATATTTTTTAATTAATGTGGTGTCCACCCGAACTAAACCCCCACTTTAATTCTTTCCAACCATCTCCTTCATTAAATGAAGTGATTAGGGGGACACTCCTCAAGTTGATGTGTTTGTTCCCCTCTTTTGGGAGTTATGGGAATTCGTGTTTTGGCTGTTGGAGGAAACCTTGGATGAAGATCTGTTCTTCTTCCAATGACGAACATCTTCTTATTCTTTGATCTCCTACCGGAACAAGGGAGGAAGCGTCATCCTTGACGAACCACGCTTCCAAGGTCGGCGACTTCTTCATCTTCTTTTCCAACGTCAAATAATCTGAGGTAGGGGTTTTAAATTTTTTATTTGTTTCTCATTCTTCATTTTCTATCATGGATTAAGATTCAAAGCTGCATGATATCACCCAAACGCGGAGGGTTCGGGCCGAACGAACACGGCCCGACCCCTCCGACTTACTTTGTGGATTGTGACGCTAATCATGTCATGAGTCTGGGTTGAGAAATTTACGTCAACGATGGTTGTGGATCGAAGAAGACATCCCATGTAGTGAGTGGCTACATCTGGACTTAGAATAGGGCCACCGAACTTGTTCGGTGCCCGCAGAAGGTTCACCGGCGGTCAGAACCGACGAACATCACTGGTAGAACAAATGGAAGGGTGGCCGACACTCCGGTCGGCCGCGTGGACGGAAGCCGTGAAATCGCGCCGCCGGTGGAGCGGTCCATGATCGACGTGTTGTAGGAGGGAAGCGGCAGCCGGTGCAAGGCCGACCACAGGAAGAAGCGGCGGCTCAGGCCTCCTGCTTGCCGGGAAGGTGCGGTGTAGCGTGCCCCGTGTGGAGGAGCAAGGTGATGCGATGAAATCGTGTCGCGCAAGAGCCGGCTGGCCACTCGGCCAGCCGAGAACAACGGGACCCGCCAAATGTGTCTTGAGTGACACAGACCGGCTCCATGTGGCCCAGCGCGGGATGGACCTAGCAGGGACAACCAAGGGGTGTGGCTATCCCTCTGGACGCGGATAAGCCGTTCGGGACTCCAGGGGGGCGACCTTTTCCCTGGTCGCTACTAGGGCGGACCCCACGGGGACCGCCATCCACAGGCCCAGTGCTAGCCGTACTTAGTGCGGTCCAAGGCACCCCCATGGGCCTAATCAGACCCATGAACCGGTTCGGGCTGGGTCAGGCCGAGTCTGTCCGACTGGGCTGGACCAGACCCGCACCCGCTTTGACCTATTTCCACTCTTTTGCCAGTAACATGAGGATCATGCATCTAATTGATGAACTATCTACAGAGATAGAAACCTTGGAGGGAGATTGTTCTTTTGGGATACCCCATGTGAGGTTTGGACACAGTTGGGGTATAGCTGAGTTGGATCAAACATAAATCCAACTGGGCCCTCTGAACGGATAGGCCAATAACTCTTAGAATGGGCGTCTGATTGACACTCCATCTGTCGCGTTGAGTTTCTTATGGAAAGAAAGATATATTGGATACATCAACTTGGTGGAAGTAGATGTATAGACACTTGTCTTGTAGATCAAACCCTCTCAAAATAAAGATTTCTTTGTGCTGAACACTATGGATGGCTGCACTATGATAAAGGGATCCTACGTGGGTTCGACAGGACTGACTACTGTTCAAGGATAATATGTGGGTTCGACAGCTCTGACTACTGTTCCAGGATACTATGTGGGTTTTACATCTCTGATTACTGATCTAGGATCCTACATGGGTTTGAAATCTCTGATTTCTATAATAGGATCCTACGTGGGTTCGATAGAGTAGATGATTGAATGGATATATCTAATCATCTCTATCTCTCTACATTAGTTGTATACATGTGTGAGCTGAGCCTTGACTATTTGTTGTTAAAAACAAGTTATCTTTCTTCCTTCATATAAAGTTTTATGTTTGGGCTCAAGAGTTGGAGCCGGTTTGTATTTGATTACTTAGGTATATGTATTGGAATATACCTAAGTAGTGTAGGATGATACTTTTTGATTGTATTCTTACTACTGTGGTTTCTCCTTAGTGGATTCTGGGAGACCTTCGGGGGTCTCAGGGTCCCTACTGAGTATCATTATACTAACCCATGCATAGGCTTCTCCTCACCTTGTTGTGTCATGTACTGACAACAGACATCAGTGATCTAGGTTAACAGAGAGACGTACCAGAGGATTCTCGGAGATGGACTTAGACATGACATACCTCAAGGACGAATTTCTTGAGATCTGTACCTAACCTTCAGGTAGGATTTCCCGGTGGATGATCCCGGAGAATTTTCCCTTTATCATTTACTTGTACTTCAGTTGGGTTTGTATACCATCCCATTAACGTTCAACACTATTTGAATTATTAGTACTTTTTTGTTATCTCTGGTTGTGTACAATCTGTGTGAATTGCAGGTTTAAAGGCAATGCCTTCCCTTTTTTATGGGATATTCTTTTTTGGTGCAAGTTTCTAGCCTTTGGCCTAAGGAAGGTGGGCTTGGGGTAGTCATGGTACGGGACCGTGGAAGAGTCATGACATTGTTCTTATATCTCTTTAAACTTATCTCCAATGCTAGAAAATAAAAAATAAAGATGTAATTTTTTTTTATTTCTAAAGCACTTTAAATGAATCAAAAGATTCATAAGTCAATCCATCAGGTGTAAAATATTTAACATACCCAAAATGGTTGGCATAAGTTATCCAATATATTAAATAATACATTAACTGAAAATAATAATATCCAAAGTTCAAGTTAATCCATTTCATGTAACAACCCAAAATTTGGAATAATTTTGGTCTCATTTTTTGTGTGTTATTTTATTTTATACTTAACAAAACTATTTCATTTATTTAATGAAATGAGTATAATTAAAATTATACCATTGGTTTCAACTTTTATATGACCATTGGTCAATATGATCGTTGCTCAATATAACTGTTGGAAACTAATATCTTAATGTTGATATTATTGTTTATAAATACAAGTGATCTTGGTTATAGAAACTAGATTCGATGACCTCATCAAGTAGTCTTGGGCTGTTCGAAGCCCAAATGATAGAACATGAGAAGGAGGTATCACCACTAGGCTTTTCTCTAGACCAAACCCAATCCGAACTTCATCATGTGAAGCTTCAATGGAATCACCCACGGGATAAGTTCAAGCTAATAGAAATCACCACTCGGGCAATGTTGGCCGAGCCACCCCAAGATTCATCACCTTAGAAAACCTTACATTTAGGTCCTATGTTGGTGTTTTAAGGGGCTATTTAACGATACCTTAGCTGCTTTATGTAATATTATGATATAAATAAAAAAAATTATTTCTTATTAGAGTGATGTTTGTGAATCTCAAATGTCTGGATAAATTTGGGATGTATATTATTAATGAATTTTGGAAATGTATATTTGAAAATATTTATGTAAACCTTAAATAATTAATAATGTGTAATGATTTTCAAAAAATTGTCTTCTACAATAATGTTCATTAGAAAATTTAGAGTCTAATGACATCAAATTAATTTTTGATTAATAATAAATTATGAATATTAATTTTACTCTTATGAATAGTAATATGACCAAATGGATTAGTAACCTCACTTATGAAAATATTAATATAATTTAGGCAACAATATTAGGTAATGTTATCTATATAATAAGTAAATAATTATTTAAGAAATTATTAGTTGTATATTACTTTTCATTTAGGTGAATAGTGTTTTTATTTAAAAATTAAATTAAAAATACTTAGAAAATTATTTTTATAAAATGGAGTTCATTTCTGAATTTAGAGCATTGATATTAGGTTAAGGTGAATTTAGGGATTTTTCTAAAACAGTTGAATTTTCCGTGAATAGTTTCTGGACATAAAAATTGAATATCTCATAATTAAAAAATTATTTTAATAAAATGGAGTTTATTTTTGAATTCAGAGCATTGATATTTGGTTAAGGTGAATTTTTGGGATTTTTCTGTACAAGTTGAATTTTCGGTGCATAGTGTAATTATAGTTTTGAGTTTTGGGTGTTTAATGACTTCATTAAGGATGTAATAATTATGTAATATTTTTGGAAGACTTATAAATAGTAATATATTCTATGAGGTGTCCCATGTGGCTAATACTGTGGGAAAATACCATGGGCAAGCCCATGGGTTTTCCAATACCACTGATGAGTTGTCCCTTGGAAATTAAGGATTTGTTCCCTCACTTCCCCTATAAATATAAGGTCATTACATCATCCATTTCATTCCAAAATCCTTATCAACGATGTTATGGACTCCTTACCTCCCAAGGAGTCCTCCAAAGGTGTCCTCAAACCTCCCAAGGTCCCAAACATTAATCTTTCAAAGTTACTTTTCAAGGTAAGGGAATCTTTCACGCTCTTCTTTTAGGTCATGACTTTCTTTATGTTTTGTCTTCTATTTTCCATATCTTTATTTTTAGGGTATTTTATTATATGTTCTCATTAATTTCCATTTCATGTCTTATTTTTTAGAGACCCTTTACACTCTCGTCAATTTTTTTTAAATTTTATTTGAAGCTGTTAGGCTGCTGAATTTCTTGTAAAGGAAATCACATATTCTCTTTTCATTCATAATTTCTTTTTCATGTTGTATTTAAATTAAATATCCATAACGTGATATTATTATGTACTCACAATGTATTATGAATTATTTTTGAGTGTGTGACCCTTGTCCCCTCCCATTTCAATGTTTTCTAAACTATGTTATATAGCCATTATGCTGTAGATATTTCACCTCAAAATTTCTATCTCTTTCTCTCCAGAAATTATATTGTTTTATTTATGTGAATACCCAGAACTATTTTGTTTCTATGGGTGTTCATATATATATAAAGGTGATATATTTAATTCTGGAATTTACGTACATATAAACCTTACTACCTTTTCATGGGTTATAAATGACATAATGATCTAATTTTTAAGAACCATTAAAACATCACAATCTTGAAATGAAACCCATTTCTTTTATTCTCCATGGGTTATTTATGATTATGAACTATGTGGATCACATGAAAGTAAAGACATATTATTGTCACACCAAGATAGATCTCTGATTCATTGGGCAATGAATTAATCTCTAGAGATGACAAGTTTCAGGATACCTTGATGAATAACTTTGGTAATTTTTATGACACCTTAGTGATGAACCTTGGTGATATGTTCATGAATGTCTAAATGAACTGTTATAGACAAAAATTCAAGTTATGTTCCATGATATTTTCATTTTTATATTCCTATACTTCCATTGCTCATGTCTTTATGTTTTTTTGATGTTCTTATTGTTAACACAAGTAAACAGGGCCTTCTCCTCACCCTTCACCTTGATGTATGTCTCTAGGATATGAGATGTTGTAATTGTACATAGGATGATCATATGATGAAGTCTTACAAGTGGATTCGAATAATGTTTTTTGTTTTTTTATGTTTTATGTCCCTGATTTTCAAGACACAAGACTTTAAATATCCTTTGTATGTAAAATGTAATGATAATTTATGTAATAAAAGGAAGGATACTAAAATTGGTATTAGAGAGAGGTTTAGCTATTTATGGAAATTAGGATATGAAAACTATAATAATAACCCTATTAATGTTTAAATATATGAAAACTTTCTGGGTATTTTGGTGAGTATTTAGTAAGTGGTTTATCAAACAAACACATCCCTATCTGGATACGAGTAGGTAGAGGTGGCTCTAAAACATATGTACAAAGAGGTAAAACCCGAAAACAGAGCATTAATATAGACTCGAACCGGAACTGGTGCATGACAACGAGCCTTGCTTCACTCTTGGTTACGACAATGCTGGGGTATTTGTTTGGATAATCACAAGCGTTTGATAAATCAATATGAAGGAATTATTGAGAAATGTAATTGTTTAAGAATGAAGTTTTAAGACATAAAATCATTTATACTTAAAAGATTTGTAAATGAAATAAGTTTCTCACGAAGGATTTATTGTTTTAGAAAATGGAAGGAAATAAGAGGAACCATGCAAATGGTGACCGCAATGGACCATGCACTGACGACCCTCCTATGGAAGTTGGAATGGAAAAATTCATCTGAATGATGAACCAAATGACTCATGTTATGGGAAATAACATGAATCAAGCTGAGAGATCGATCTCACCGCAAGGAGAACAACATTTTGTTGAATCCTTCATGCTCCAATGACAACCAACCATCAGTGGATCGACTAACCCATTGATTGTGGAATAATAGACCATCTCTATAGAGAAGATCTTTTCTGTGCCACGTTTTTCAGAGCAAGAGAAGTTCACCTTGGCTGTCTATCACTTAGAAGGACAAGATGATTAGTGGTGGGATGTAATAAAAAACATGAGGCCAATATTATAGGTTGAAGCTATGGAGTTGGAAGATTTCTAGGGGATCTTTTTCCATAAGTATTTCCCTCGTTCCATGAGAACGAAAATGGAGAAGGGGTTTCTTGAGCTGAAGTAGAAGGATACTGAATCTTTCGGAAGCTATTAGATGCAAATCACCCAACATTCATGATATACCTCCATCTTTTTCATGGATACAAATGGTAAGGTTGATATATTCTTTGGTGGACTGAGATCTCATCGGTGGAAGAATCTAGCCAACCGAGATTATGATAGCTATGTGGAGATCGTGCAGAGCGTAACACCCCGAGCTTCCACGATACACTTCTCATTCAATAATGAAATAGCTTGCATTGTACGCAACTTCGAGTTCTAAAACACCACGACTAATCAAAGTAGCCATTATGAATAGTAATAACCACTTTTTAAAATTATAGAAATTTTATATTTCAAAATGGAATTCATTTTTGAATTCGGAATATCGAAATTATTCTAAGTTGAATTTTTTGTAACTTTCTGAGAACTTTCAATTTTTTTATGAATAGTCAAAAATACTTAAAACAACCTTTTTAATCAAAATAATTTATTGTGATAAATTATACTATTTGGTGGTTTTAAAGTATAATTAGAATATATTTTTACCATTTTATCCAATGGTGTTCATTAGAATTAATTTAACATTGAAATTGGACATAAACAATTGCCAATCTTTTGATATAAATTGTTTCTTAAAAACCCGCTATTTGTTGTGACAGCGGGAATTAATTATAAAATTAATTAATGCAACTTATATGTTTGGAATTTTGTAAAATAGACATCATTTTTGAATTCGGAATATCAATTATAGCTTAGGGTGAAATTTTGGCCTTATTCTGAAAAACTTCAATTTTTGATGAATAGTGAAACCACTAAATGGTTGTTAAAAACTGATTTTTCGTTAAAATGAAATATTACCACTTCTTTGATTTTATTTTTAAAAATACTACATACATGGTTGTCATTAGGAAGTAAAATGTGGTTCAATGAATTAAAATAAATTTTTGGTGAATAGTAACTTTTAAGTTCTTAATCGCGATTAGAGGTAATTAGTGTAGTTTAAGGTAAAAATAATGTTTTAATAATATGAGATGAGCTTGACACTTGTCCTACTCCTATTGGATGAGTCATGGCCTACCAAGACAACCCATGGGTCAACTTGGGGACCCCATGGAGCCACTTTAGTTGGAAAATGACATTAATATATATTTATTTAATGTTAAAATTAAATTGACACAAACAATAGTTGTTTTACTAAACCAGTTTTTAAGTGAGGATACACAGATCCAAATTTTGACTATAAATATTCATTATAAAGCTAAAAAGATTTCCTACATCATAGTATTTTTTTTTATAATTTTTAGACATTATATAAATTAAATTATATATGACATCATTATGATGCAGCGATGACCTCATTATTTAACGATTTAAATAAAATGAGAAGATAATGCAAAATCCAAGGCTTAAACTTGTCCAAAGTCTATTGTATGAGGAGATTTAGAAACCTTATCACCTTAGACACGAATTATATAAGTTTGGGACCTTTAGAATCCGAAAATAATTGTATAATAATGTAACATTTCAATCTTTCCAAAAGATCCCCTCCTCTCCACTTATAAAAGGCCCCCACCTCTCCCACCTTATTCACACCTTCAAGCCATTTGGCTCGGCCAACCTCTTCCCAAATACTCTCCCAACATTCCCCTCTTACTCCTAGAAGCATCACTTTGGGAAGAACTCTTCCCAAGGAAGCCTTTGGCTCAAATAAAAAAGTGTTACCCGATTTTGAGGTAATGTCTTCTCTAATGTTGTTTTGTTTTATTTTTCTTCTCCAACCCCCTAAACTCTTTTTAATCATTTATTTTGTAATAACACCAGTATCCTCAATATTATAGGATTTTGTTAAAAGAAGGATTCGAGCTACACTTACACACACCTACATCTAATGGTTAAAGAACATACGGTTTCTGTGGATGGAGAATTTCTGCCTCACGAAACGATGATTGTTCAACACTCATATAACACCTTCAAAGGTGGCCATTTAGATGTCACTATATGTATATATGATATATAATATGTTTATGTTTTACTTATGCTTATGTATTTCTCATTTATGGCATACTTTATGATTTCCATTATGGGTAAAACGCGATAATTTTATTTTAGGAAGTGCGGACTACCGCCCCCTCGAAGTGATTTGAATCGTTAATGCCATATGTGGGATGTATAAAGGATGGATTAAATGGTATTATAAAATATATTATACTGTAATTATATTATAAATTTATATCATTACGATTCCGTTCCATTAAATACGAAATAGAAATGAAAGTAGCGTTCATGCGTACGTACGGCTTACCGTCTCCATGAACGGTGCATTTCATTTTTTACCTCTAAATGTTACGTAATATTATAAATGAATGTATATACTGGATATATAATATATATATGACATCTAAATCATGAATATAATTCTGGAGATAATGGATATTCTACCACATAAACGACTTGTAATTATAAGAAGTTTATTGTTGACTCAAGTACCAAAGATCGACAAAACGACCGTTATTAACTTAAATAATTACATAATGTTCATATAATTGTAATAAGTGATATAATAAGGATAATGAAATTGAAAATGGTTCTTAATAAGTTATATATTAACTATAGTTTTTATTCAGGAGGTTAAAGAACGGTTGAGTCAAGCCAGACATGTGGTAAGGGAACTTCTTAACCCAATTTCTATTCTTTGGGTTAATCTCCTACTTTCAAATTATGTCATGATATTATTATGTCCTATCTTATATTTGTACTCTCTTTATGTGTACTTATAGTTAATACACATAATATATCTATTTTATTTATAAATGATCTTTGTAAGGGAATTTCTTAACCCAATTTCCATTCTTTGGGTTAATCTCCTACTTTCAAATTATGTCATGATATTATTATGTCTTATTCTGTATTTTTACTTTCTTTATGTGTACCTATAGTGAATACACATAATAGATCTATTTTATTATCAAAATAATCTCTTTAAGGACTTCGTCTCAATCCCCTTTCATTGAGGCATATTTGGTTTTATACACAACTTTCTTTTATACGGTGTATAAACCCCTTTGACTTTTACATTTATTCAAAAGGAATCTTTTTTATACGAAGCGTTTTACTAAAAGACAAAAAGGTAATGTTTTTCTTTCTGTACTTATGTGGAGACAACGACTTCTCCACCGCCGTGACCATTATTTGAGTTTCGGATTCCTCTAGAAGCCATCATTTTTTTAATGAAAAATAAATACAATGTTTTAACTTTCTTTTATTTTGGTATTGAAAATGGTTTTGAAAGAGTTTTTATTATATCAATGTGTTGTATTGATATCTTGTGATTGAAATGTAGAAATGTTATGTTTCCTTCATGCAAGTTTTATGTGATACGATTATGTTATGGTTTATGAGATGTTTAAACCTGTTCATATGAGGAATGTATTGGACTTAATAAGTGACGGGTGGAGCCCGCTATAGCTCCTCGATGCATCGGTAGGTCTCATGAGACAACTAGACGTGGAATTGGCCAAGACCCTTTCCCAATTTGATTTATGGTTTTGGCCGAGGCCTTATTCATTTTAGACGTCTTGGCCGAGGCCTTGACAAAATGTTTCAGAATGTCTGGCATTATACATTCCCTCATTATGAAAGTGGTTATTGATATTGCATGTGATTATTCGACCAGTAGAATATCCATGTGAAGAGGTGAATGGCATTATCTCATTTTACTTTTGCCATATTATGTTGATGTTCAAGTTTAAAAGGCTTTTGTTTTAGTTATACATTTCCTAAAATGTTTATGTTAATTTATGAAAGCTTCCGCAATATTGTTATCCTTACTTAGCATCTGAGCTCACCCCTTTCAATGTTTTAATATTTTCCAGGATGTGAAGAAGTATTTTATGAATGACCTACAGGGATAGTCAGAAGAGGATATGAGTGTGGAATATGAAGACTTTGTTATTTTAGTTTTTTACTTTATGATGTAATGTAACGTTTACGAATGTATCTAGTGTTTCTAAGGCTACTAAACTAATCAGTCTTTTGAGACTTGATCTTTTGTGATCATGCCAATGTTACGAAGTAATGCACCGACTCTGGGTAGCTGGGGTCGGGGCGTTACAGTTGGTATCAGAGGCAGTTTAGTACTAACCTTGGAAGCTATATTTTGATAAACTCTGATTAGAGCACATAGCCCAAAGATAGACTTTGAGGATTAGTATAGAAGAACTTCCTAGAATTTTGTTATTATAGAGATGTTATGAGTTTTCCGAGAAATACATCCCTGTCTGGATATGAGCAGGTAGAGGCGGCTCTGGCACAAATATACCTAGGGGTAAAACCCGAAAACACCGCTTTAAGCTAGACTCGAACAGGAACTGGTGCACGACAACGGGCCTTGCTGCACTCTTGGTTACGACACTCCCGGGGGATATTCTTAGGATAATTCTCATTTTCTTTACAAACCACTATGAATGGTTATGAGTATATACTTTCTCAAAGAAAACCTTTTTATGATTATGGATTATATCCATAAATAGTTCAATTTATGTTAAGTATTTTATAAGTATGGAATTATGTATTTTGATTCATAAACTAATCTACTTTATGGCATTGTATAGAAATGGCGCCCAGTAGAAGGAAGGTGAACTCCATCCATACGTATGATCCAAAGAGTAAGAAGGATCATATCTTTCATGGTATTAATCCAACATTTAGAAGGGAAATATTCTCCCATGTGTTATCAACATATGAAGAAATAGTATCATGTGTTAATAAGATAAGTAGAGAATTTTCTGAGTCTTATGGATTTGAAGGGATGAAAGAGAAGAAAAGGATGGAAGAGAGAATGATGGATAAAGGGACGAGGGAAAAGAAGAATTTTCCAATATATGATAACTGTGGGAAGAAACACCTTGAAATTTTCCTGAAGGGAATGGGAGTTTGTTATAAGTGTGGAGAAAAAGGACACCGAGTGCGTGACTGCAAGGGTAAGAAAAAGGTTTCAAATGTACAATGCTTCATCTGCAAGGAGTGGGGACACTACGCAAACCAATGTTCAAATCATCAGAGTATGCCCCAAATGATGTTATTGGATAATAATCAAGTTATGATACTACCACAGATGAGGAGGAATGATTAGAGTTCTTATGTTGTTATTAAAGAATTTTGTAATTTGAGTGTTGTATCAATGATGTACTTGTTATAATAATTATGGAGTATATAAGGATTGTACTGCAGTACTATTTCATCTAGGACTTGAGATTGTGTGGAACCAAGAAAAGTGACTCCACAGTAGGTTAAATTTTTGGAAAATATATGGTTGAGAGAAAGATAAACCATAATATGGTTCTGATACCAAGATAGTGATTTTGGAATAAGACATGATTGATTTGGATAAATTATGTTGGATATTCTTAACATCCTTGAAACTGATTAATGATTTGTATACATTTTTGGATAGAAGGAGTATATCTAGTTTTCTATAAGGAATAAGGGATCACGAATGTAATCAATAAGGATTTATGGTAATACAGTATGTTGCAGTGTTTTAAAAGAACACATGATGAAGGTGTTCACATGTTGTTACGCAGAAAAAAAATGAGCTTCATTATGTTTACCTTCTTCATAAAATCTGGACTGTGAGTTGGACAAAAGTATTTTGGATAACTATAAAGGTTGGAGTGGATTAAGTTGATCTTTGGATAGTATTGTTTGATGTTAAAAAATTTATGAAGATTATTTTTGGAATATTATGATACTATAGTTTTAGGAAAAGGACAACCTGCAGGGTGGGGAATAACCTGCCGCATCGGACAAAGCTGCAGGAATCAAACCCACAACCATAGTGCGATAAGCCTTTATTTCCTACCACTAGCCTACAATAAGTCCCTGGTTATTACAAAATAGTTTTACTAATCTAAATGGAATGTGTTAATATTTGGAACCTTATACAATTAGGATAAGTATAATATTTTTGAGTTCTATTATCTTTTTGAGTGAAAGATGAGTTGAAGGTTGAAACTCTAATTGTCAAGCATAAATATATATATACCTATCTCTTATTCAATTAATAAATTAATTCTTAAACTTTAGTAAAGGGATATTAAATCAAAAAAATGTGTTATCCTAATACCTTATGTCTTGTTGAACTGATGATATTTTAAATCAACATAGATTAAAGGCTTTGAGTCCCTCAATTTGACAGTTGATTGTGAATGATGACCTCAATCACTCCCTACAAATATTTACGTTTTTCCTCCAATTATATGTCGTTAATTTCCACCAATGTTCTCCTAATAGAGATCATAATTGGGTGGTGACTTTTTCATTTCCCCTTCCCTCTTATTAAGGCTAAATTTTATTAACCTTATTTCTGATGTGGGTTTTCCACAAAGATATTTTCTATTTTCCAAGAAAAATTTCAAATTGCGAGGACGCAATTTATTGAAGGAGGGAAGAATGTAACCCCCCGAGCTTCCACGATACACTTCTCATTCAATAATGCAATAGCTTGCATTGTACGCAACTTCGAGTTCTAAAACACCACGACTAATCAAAGTAGCCATTATGAATAGTAATAACCACTTTTTAAAATTATAGAAATTTTATATTTCAAAATGGACTTCATTTTTGAATTCGTAATATCGAAATTATCCTAAGTTGAATTTTTTGTAACTTTCTGAGAACTTTCAATTTTTTTATGAATAGTGAAAAATACTTAAAACAACATTTTTAATCAAAATAATTTATTGTGATAAATTATACTATTTGGTGGTTTTAAATTATAATTAGAATATATTATTACCATTTTATCCAATGGTGGTTATTAGAATTAATTTAACATTGAAATTGGACATAAACAATTGCCAATATTTTGATATAAATTGTTTCTTAAAAACATGCTATTTGTTGTCACAGCGGGAATTAATTATAAAATTAATTAATGCAACTTATATTTTTTGAATTTTTTAAAATAGACATCATTTTTGAATTCGTAATATCAATTATAGCTTAGGGTGAAATTTTGGCCTTATTCTGAAAAACTTCAATTTTTGATGAATAGTGAAACCACTAAGTGGTTGTTAAAAACTGATTTTTCGTTAAAATGAAATATTACCACTTCTATGATGTGATTTTCAAAAATCCGACATAAATAGTTGTCATTAAGAATAAAAATGTGGTTCAATGAGATTAAAATAATTTTTTTGTGAATAGTAACTTTAAAGTTCTTAATCGCGATTAGAGGTAATTAGTGTAGTTTAAGGTAAAAATAATGTTTTAATAATATGAGATGAGCTTTAAACTTGTCCTACTCCTATTGGATGAGTCATGGCCGACCAAGACAACCCATGGGTCAACTTGGGGACTCCATGGAGCCACTTTAGTTGGAAAATGACATTAATATATATTTATTTAATGTAAAAATTAAATTGACACAAACATGAGTTATTTTACTAAAACAGTTTTTAAGTGGGGTTACACAGATCCAAATTTTGACTATAAATATTCATTAGAAATCTAAAAAGATTTACTACATCATAGTATTTTTTTTATAATTGTTAGACATTAAATAAATTAAATTATATATGACATCATTATGATGCAGCGATGACCTCATTATTTAACGATTTAAATAAAATGAGAAGATAATGCAAAATCCAAGGCATAAACTTGTCCAAAGCCTATTGTATGAGGATATTTCAAACCCTTATCACCTTATCCACGAATTATATAAGTTTGGGACCTTTATAATCCGAAAATCATTGTATAATAATGTAACATTTCAAATTTTCCAAAAGAGCCCCTCCTCTCCACTTATAAAAGGCCCCCACCTCTCCCACCTTATTCACACCTTCAAGCCATTTGGCTCGGCCAACCTCTGACCAAATACTCTCCCAACTTCCCCCTCTTACTCCTAGAAGCCTCACTTTGGTCAGAACACTTCCCAAGGAAGCCTTTGACTCAAATCAAAAAGAGTTACCCGATTTTGAGGTAATGTCTTCTCTAATGTTGTTTTGTTTTATTTTTCTTCTCCACCCCCCTAAACTCTTTTTATTAATTTCATTTGTAACAACACCAGTATCCTCAATATACTAGGATGTTTTTATAAGAAGGATTCGAGCTACACTTACACACACCTACATCTAATGGTTAAAGAACATACAGTTTTTGTGGATGGAGAATTTCTGCCTCACGAAACGATGATTGTTCAACACTCATATAACACCTTCAAAGGTGGACATTTAGATGTCACTATATATATATATGATATATAATATGTTTATGTTTTACTTATGCTTCTGTATTTCTCATTTATGGCATACATTATGATTTACATTATGAGTAAAACGCGATAATTTCATTTTAGGAAGTGCGGACTACCGCCCCCTCGAAGTGATTTGAATCGTTAATGCCATATTTGAGATGTATAAAGGATGGATTAAATGGTATTATACAATATATTATACTTTAATTATATTATAAATTTTTATCATTATGATTCCGTTCCATTAAATACGAAATAGAAATGAAAGTAGCGTTCATGCGTACGTACAGCTTACCGTCTCCAAGAACGGTGCATTTCATTTCTTACCTCTAAATGTTACGTAATATTATAAATGAATGTATATACTGGATATATAAGATATATATTACATCTAAATCATGAATATAATTCTGGAGATAATGGATATTCTACCACATAAACAACTTGTAATTATAAGAAGTTTACTGTTGACTCAAGTACCAAAGATCGACAAAACGACCGTTATTAACTTAAATAATTACATAATGTTCATATAATTGTAATAAGTGATATAATAAGGATAATGAAATTTAAAATGGTTCTTAATAAGGTATATATTAACTCTAGTTTTTATTCAGGAGGTTAAAGAACGGTTGAGTCAAGTCAGACACGTGGTAAGGGAACTTCTTAACCCAATTTCTATTCTTTGGGTTAATCTCCTACTTTCAAATTATGTCATGATATTATTATGTACTATCTTGTATTTGTACTCTCTTTATGTGTACTTATAGTTAATACACATAATATATCTATTCTATTTATAAATTATCTTTGTAAGGGAATTTCTTAACCCAATTTCCATTCTTTGGGTTAATCTCCTACTTTCAAATTATGTCATGATATTATTATGTCTTATTCTGTATTTTTAGTTTCTTTATGTGTACCTATAGTGAATACACATAATATATCTATTTTATTTTAAAAATAATCTCTTTAAGGACTTTGTCTCAATCCCCTTTCATTGAGGCATATTTGGTTTTATACACAACTTTCTTTTGTATGGTGTATAAACCCCTTTGACTTTTACGTTTATTCAAAAAGAATATTTTTTATACGAAGCGTTTTACTAAACGACAAAAAGGGAATGTTTTTCTTTCCGTACTTATGCGGCGACAATGACTTCTCCACCGCCGTGACCATTATTTGAGTTTCGGCTTCCTCTACAAGCCATAATGTTTTTTAATGAAAAATAAATACAAAGTTTTAACTTTCTTTTATTTTGGTATTGAAAATGGTTTTGAAAGCGTTTTTATTATATCAATGTGCTGTATTGATATCTTGTGATTGAAATGTGGAAATGTTATGTTTCCTTCATTCATGTTTTTTGTGATACGATTATGTTATGGTTTATGAGATGTTTAAACCTGTTCTTATGAGAAATGTATTGGACTTAATAAGTGATGGGTGGAGCCCGCTATAGCTCCTCGATGCATCGGTAGGTCTCATGAGACAACTAGACGTGGAATTGGATGAGGCCCTTTCCCAATTTGATTTATGGTTTTGGCCGAGGCCTTAATCATTTTAGACGTCTTGGCCGAGGCCTTGACAAAATGTTTCAGAATGTCTGGCATTATACATTCCCTCATTATGAAAGTGGTTATTGATATTGCATATGATTATTCGACCAGTAGAATATCCATGTGAAGAAGTGAATGGCATTATCTCATTTTACTTTTTCCATATTATGTTGATGTTCAAGTTTAAAAGGCTTTTGTTTTAGTTATACATTGCCTAAAATGTTTATGTTTATTTATGAAAGCTTCCGCAATATTGTTATCCTTACTGAGCATCTGAGCTCACCCCTTTCAATGTTTTAATAATTTCCAGGATGTGAAGAAGTATTTTATGAATGACCTGCAGGGATAGTCAGAAGAGGATATGAGTGTGGACTATGAAGACTTTGTTATTGTAGTTTTTCACTTTATGATATAATGTAACGTTTACGAATGTATCTAGTGTTTCCAAGGCTACTAAACTAATCGGTCTTTCGAGACTTGATCTTTTGTGATCATGCCAATGTTACGAAGTAATGCACCGACTCTGGGTAGCTGGGGTCGGGGCGTTACACAGAGTGTGATGAAAGTCGTTCTGGAGTTTGGTGAGACGCAGTGGTCTCAGCAATCCAATGACAAGAAGAGATAGATAGAGCCCAGGTTAGGGAGGAATTTTGATTAGGGAAGAGAAGAAAATAAAGTGAAACTCCCTACGTGTAATAAATGTGGGAAGAAGCATTCAGGGAACTGCCTGCTCAGGAGTGGGAGATGCTACAAGTGTGTAAGAGATGGCCATATTGTGAGGAATTTTTGTTCTGAGGTGAAACCTAAACTTCCAAACACAAATGACAATGGGAAGATGGTGCAGGCCCAACCTGATGTCCAGTGCTTTAAGTGTGGACAATGTGGGAACTTTTCAAATCATTGTCCAAATCCAAGGGCAGTGGAGGGGAACCACCATCAGCCTCAACAAATGCCAAGAGATCAATTTTGTGATTTTTCTATCATGATAGCTGAATTTGAAGCACCAAATGATTTGGTAGCAGGTACTATTTTTGTCCTCTCAATGTTTGAAAATACATTGTTTCATTCTGGTTCTATGAATTCCTTTATTTCCACAAAGTTTGTAAAGAATTTAGATTCAACCCCAGGATTTCTAAAAGTAGAGTTCTCATTCAATACTCTTTGTGGGACTATCCAAACATCATCAATTTTTAGAAACTCAAGTATTTACTTTAGTAAGAACAAAATTATTTCAAATATAGTAGTCATTGTCATGATGGAATTCAATATTAAACTAGGGATGGATTGGCTCTCAATGTATAATTCCAAGATCAATTGTAGAAGCAAGGAAATATAAGTAGTCTTGAATGGAAAACCTACATTTATCTTTCAAAGAGATATATCTCAACATGATCGTTTTTAGAGTAACTCCCTATATCCTTCTTTATGGATTTGATCAGTAGAGAAGGAGAAATATATGAGAGTTTAAGGATTGAAAATGTCCTCATCGTCCACAAATATGTTGACGTATTTCCTAAGGAGTTTCCTAGACCTCCCCCAGAAAGAGAGGTAGAGTTTTCTATTGAACTCGTACGTGGATTTCATCCAATATCAAAGACCTAATATAAGATGTAAAATGTAGATGTTGAGGAATTAAAGAAACAACTCCAAGATCTTTTGGAGAAGGGGTTTATCCGACAGAGTGTGTCTCCTTAGAGAGCACATGCTCTTTTTGTGAAGAAGAAGGATAGATCGATGCAGCTATGCATTGATTATAGAGAACTGAATGGGATCACAGTGAAGAAAAAATACCATATTCCAGGAATTGATGACATATTTGACCAACTTTGTGGGGCTCAATTCATCCCCAAGATTGATTTTCGATCTGGTTATCATAAATTGAGGGTGAAGAAATAAGGTATTCTGAAAACTGCCTTCTGATCAAGATATGGGAATTATGAGTTTGTTGTTATTCCCTTTGGACTAACTAATACACCTACTATTTTTATGGATATGATGAATATAGTCTTTAAGGACAACCTTGATAAAATTTTGGTAGTTTTATTAATGATATTATGATATATTCCAAAAGTCACGAGTAGCATGAGGATCATATAAGGTCTATTTTTCAAACTCTACGGAAGGAGAGACTTTTTTTGAATGTTCATAAAATGTGAATTCTGGTTACAACAAGTTGCTTTCTTGGGGCATATTGTAACCAATGAAGTTATTAAAGATGACCATAAAAAGACAAATTTTGTATAGGAGTGACCTCAACCTACAATAATAACTTAGATTCAAATTTTCCTTGGATTAATAGGATATTATAGGAGGTTTGTGAAAAACCTTTCATGACATTCTAATACATTAACCAAGTTAACATGAAAAGGGGTCAACTTCATCTGGACAAATGAGTGTGAGGAATGATTCCAAGAGCTGAAGAAGAGATTGGTTGTTTCAACCATGTTAACTCTTACCTCAATTGGAGAAATATTCATTATTTTTAGCGATTCATATCTCAAGGGGCTTGGGTGTGTCCCCATGCAAAATGAAAATGTCATTGCTTATGAATCTCAATAGTTGAAGACACATGAGCAGAAATATCGTACGCATGATCTGGAGCTGGCTGTGGTCATTTTTGCTCTGATGATATCGAGGCACTATTTTTATGGGGAGAAATGAGATATATACATAGACCATAAATGTTTGAAGTATATTTTCACACAAAAGGAATTTAACATGAGAAAAATAAGATGGTTAGAACTCCTCAAAGACTATTATTGTTCAATTAATTATCATCCCAAAAGAGAAAACAAAGTTGCTGATGCATTAAGCAGGAAAGACCCAGTTGTACTTTTCATGATGAGAATTCAAAGAAATCAATTGATCAATAACCTAGTAATGCTGGAGTTGGAAATTATAATGGATGGGACATCATCAAACCTAACCCAAATGATTTCTCAACCGTCATTACTAGATAAGATCAATAAAATGCAGAATGTAGATCGTTTTTATAGAATAAGTTTGAGGCTATAAAGGATGAGATGTTTTTTGAGTTCAATATTGATCAAGAAGGTGTACTGAAATTTCGTACAAGACTATGTGTTCCATCAATTTCAGAAATAAAGAAGGTGTTGTTGGATGAATCTCAAATATCTAATTTCTCTATATGTCCTGGATGCACAAAAATGTATAGGGACCTTCGTGATCATTATTGGTGTGATAATATGTAAAGGGAGATTGCTGACTATATGTCATGGTGCATAGTATTTCAGCAAGTGAAGGAAGAGGGAAAACTTCCAAAAGGGGTATTGAAACCACTACCCATACCAGCATGAAAGTAGGACAATGTCACTATGGACTTCTTCACTCGTCTTTCAGGTGAATAGTGTTTTAATTTGAAAATTAATTTAAAAATATTTATAAAATTGTTTTCATAAAATGGAGTTCATTTTTGAATTTATAACATCAATATTAGGTTATGGTGAATTTTGAGGATTTTTCAGAAACATTTGAATTTTCTATGAATAGTGTATTAACTTAAATATTAAATATATCATAATTAGAAAATTATTTTATTAAAATAGAGTTCATTTTTGAATTCAGATAATCAATATTATGTTCTGGTGATTTTCTGGGATTTTTCTAAAAAAGTTGAATTTTCGTTGAATATTGAAATTAATGTTTTGAGTTTCATGTATTTAATGACATTATTAAGGATGTAATAATTATGTAATGTTTTTGGTCAACTTATTAATATTAATATATGCTATTATGTGTACCAAGTGTCCAATACCATGTGAAAATACCATGGGCAAGCCCATGGTTATTTCAATACCACTGATGAGGTGTCTGTTGGAAATTAATGATTTGTTCCCTCACTTCCCCTATAAATACCAAGCCATTACCTCATCAATTTCATATCAAAATCCTCCTCAACTATGTTATGGTCTCCTTACCTCCAAAGTAGTTCTCCCAAGGTTCCATCAAGCCCCCCAAGGTCTCAAACATTATTCTTTTGAAGTTACATTTCAAGGTAAGGGAATATTTCACCCTCCTCTTTTAAGCCAAGACTTCCATTATGTCGTGTCTTATAGTTTTCATCTCTTTATGTTCAGGGAATGTTATCATATGTTCTCATTACTATCCTTTTCATTTCTAATTTTTTATTTACCCTTTCTACTCTTGTCAATTTGTTTTCTGAATTTTTAAGTGATGTAGTTAGCCTACTGAATTTCACGTAAAAGAAATCACATCTTTTCATTTATTTCATGTTTTCATTTTCATGTGGTATGTCATTGAAATATCCACACCATGATATTATTATGTCACAATACTATATTATGAATTATTTGTGAGTTTTTGACCCTTTCCACCTCACTTTTCAATGTTTTCTAAAACCATGTTATATAGCCGTTATGCTGTCGAAATTTCTCCTCAAAATTTCTATCTCTTTTTCACCAGAAATTAACTTATTTTATTTATGTGAGTCCCCAGACCTATTTAATTTCTATGGGTGTTTATAAATATATAATGGTTATATATTTTATTCTGTAATTTAAATACATATAACCCTCCCTCCATTTCCATGGGTTATAAATGTCATAATGATCTTCTTTTTATGAACTTTTAAAACGTCACGAATCTTGAAATGAAACCGATTTATTTTGTTCTACATGTGTTATTTATGATTATGATCTATGTGGATCACATGAAATTAAATACACATTAAGGGTTCTCCCTAATATCACTGTAATGAAACGTTTAAAGAAATAATCTCTAGAGATGACAAGTTTCACAATACCTTGGTGAATAACCGTGGTAATTTTTATGACACCATGGGGATGGAACATGGTGAAATGTTCATGAATGTCTAAATTAAATGTTGTACCCACATAGTCAAGTTATTTTCCATGTTATTTTCATTATGATATGCCTAGAATCCAATTTCTCATAACTTTATGTTTTTTTCAAGTTCTTATTGTTAACATAAGTAAAATGATTCCCTTGATTACCCTTACTGGGCCTTCTGCCCTCTACCTTGATGTATGTCTCCAGGATATGAGATGTTGTAATTATACATATTATTATCATATGATGAAGCATTAAAATTGGATTAAAATAATTTTATATGTTTTTTTCATGTTTAATATACACAATTTCCATGACACTAGACTTTAAAGATCCTCTGTATGAAAAATGTAATGAAATGATATGTAATAAAAAAGAGGGATTATATATTCCACATGTACACAATTTTATGGATCCTCCAAAATTTGTATGAAAAAATTTTAAAAACATCAAAACAATTAGTATAATATCATTAAATTTTAAATATAAACTTATAATTTATTGGTAATATTGTATATCTCAATTTCAAATTTAAATAACATGATTACATATTTTTCTTGATTATTGTAAAAAATAGATTCACAATAAAATCATTATGAAGACATGAATCCTTATAAAAATTTAATCTCTCATTATTCCTTTAATAAAATCCCATATTATTGAATATAAATCCAAAATTTAGGAAAAATAATCTTGAATTAACTTTTAATTAAATCACAAACCATTTTTGAAGTCACCATTACTATCCCGTTTACATCCATATCAACATTAGAATCTACTAGGGTTATCTTTCCCTTAAAAATATACCTTAACACTATTAGATTTTCTTGGTTCCTAGTATCATTCCACATATTCTGTTAATTCTATATGAAAACTAATATAGTATAATCTTTATATATTTTTTGATTCTTATAACTATGATATATTTGATAAAATACATTTAAAACATAATTCTGGATTCCAAATAGTTTAGTAACTTCGATATCGACTGTAGGAAAAACATAAGGCTTATAGAGATTCATTTTTTTCTGATCTTTATTCCATTGATTCTTAATTCATTAATATTAGTAGTGCCTCATCTCCCTATAGTTGAATCATTTCACATTAATAGCCTCTTTGTTTCCATTACAATCATAATCCAAATGATATTTATATCAACCCAAGTATAACACTCCCATACACTTAATGAAAGTATTGGGATGTTTCTTTCATCTGTTATCACATGTGGGGAAACTATTATTTGTTTTCTTCCCCTTATACATTTTCCCTCTTCCAACATATTCATCAATTTAATTCCCTAAAAACCATAAGACTTGAATAATTCTTTATCTGTACTGATAGCACAAGATACTATATCCTTATATAAACAGACTGCTTAGGAGTCCATAATAATCTTGTATTGTCTCTTTGGAACTGGTCATTGTTCCCAAGGATGATATTCTTCCAATAAAAGTTCATTAAGATACTTCTATTCTAGAACTGATATTTCTTCTACATCCTTAGTGTTTTAAATTAATAACCACCATTTAATTTTACTCTATAAGAGATGAAATAATTCCATGAAAACCATCTACCTTTAAATACTTACAAAAGAGAGAGATTTATTTTACAATGAACTTATCCATTATATTATACAAATGGATTACTTGTTCTATTGAATGATTATGGTTTTTATGCATAAAGTGGCCCAAAATTTATGCACCTACTTTTATATTAGCATCCTTTTCCATAGGAATGTTTTTTACAAATAACCATAGTTAGAAATAAAATATAGTTATAAATTGTTTATCTATAGAGGTATATGTAGATCCAAATTAATTATCTATCATTGGAGGGAAATCAATAGATGGATTATGTGCATTGATACTGTTTACATTCCTTTATATAGGAACGTTTTATAAAAAATGGAATACACTATATTAGATCATAACATTTTGAAACATAAATTATAATATAAAAACTAGTAACACACATAACATAATTTGAAAACATAGATATAAGTAATATCTTAATGATAAGTTTGGTTAATTTCAGAATATAACCAAATTATATCATTGGGTTTTATTATCTATTTTAGGATTTCCAATATCTAGTACCAAAAGATTCTAATAAAAGATTTATGATACCAACTATAATGAACCTCACCCTAGTAGCCCAGATTTAGTGGTTATGTTGTTACATTGACACTAGATACAAGCCATCACATCCCAAATTACTGAATATTTTTGTAGTTTTTCTAAACTACATACCTACACAAAATTCACATTAAATTTTAAAACAAAAAAATGTACAATGTGTTTTACATGAGAAACAAATTATTATCATTATAATTTCCCAGTATATCAATGAAAAAAAAACATCTTGGTATCCCTGGGGAAATGGAAAAAAAGAATTTCCTAAGATCATATTCTCACTAATGGTATGTGTAAAACATTATCTATCTGAATAAATAATAATAAAAAATATATAATGGTAAATAATGAAAACACAATCCATTTAAACTATAATTTGAGCATAATCTAGAAGGAATAAAGGATGATAAAATAATCCATATAAGAAATCACATGAGCTCAATACTTATATATGGATATCTTTAATAATAAAATAATCACATGTTCATAAATAAATGATTTCATAATTATTCAATTAAAAATTATGGACATCTGAAACATACTATCATTTCATTAATAATGACATCTAAAAATATCATCATGTTATTATGCCATAAAATCAACTAAATGGTTATGGACTTGGCTAGAACCCAATCTATTTAGTCTCATCAGACCTACCAAGGAATATAGGGTCTGTATCTATCCCCCTCATCACATTATATGTTTAATTAAGTCTATATAATCATAAATAATATAAATGAAATAATATTCTCTAATAAAATCAATAACTATCCAAATTTGATGAACTGGTCATACATAATATCAATACATTCACTAGTCAAGATGATCATAAACAATCTAATGAAATATGATGAATGATATAATTAGAGAGAGTCCTCAAAATAATACTAAATAATGTATTTTGAAATATAAAAAAGTACTTTAAATATATTATTGGAATATTTATTTGGGAAATACAATTTTACATTCACAAAAATCATACAATCTAAAAAATAAACATGTAAAAAATTAAAATTTTATTTGAAAATAATAATATAAATTTTTTAATGTATTTTAATTTTATTTAGGTTTCATTATGGGGGAAATTTTGTTCACATTATTTAATTTAAAAACACTTCTTTCATAATTATTTAGTAAAAATCAAAAAGTTCATGATTCAAAAAATGACATGATGATTCATTTCAATTTATTTAGACTAAAAAATGAATAAAATTTACAATAAATAATAAAAATATAACAATAAATAAAATTAGACCAATTTTATAAAACATGGTCATGGAATATAAATATTATTTAGTTTAGACTGAAACATACAAAATCCCAAATAATTATTGTGATTGTTAAATAACCCCTTCCCAATTTGGTTTATTTCGAATCATATTCACAATAAAAAATTATTCAAATTCAAATTTAAATAAAATTAATAAAAATATATTAAGGATATAATATTTCAAAGGATATAGTATATATATCACATCAAATAAATAAGTGGTGAACAAGGAATAAGTCCCACAGAAGTAAAAGTGAGATGAGAAACCCTTACCTCTTGTATAAATTTCCTTGTATGTTATGTTAAAATCATGTAAAATAATTTTATTTTTATTTTTATTATATAAAAATATCTAAAATTTCATATATAATACATTCATAACATTTTATTACCCATTTTTTAATGATCATTTTACTATTATCATTATTATGGTTTTTACAAGTTTTGTTTTTCAGGTACGATATAATTGGGTAGTTTGGGTCCTACTAGGTTTCTTAAGGTTCAATAATATAAAAATTATTATTAATTTTATAAATATAATATATATTAAACATATTTATTTTTTACTCACCTATAAAATTGAGAGATAAAAAATTTAATTACACCATTCATCTAGACGGCAGGTCATGTATATGCATGAATGTTGGTTTCATTTTTTCATGGATGGAATGAATGATAGGTAAAAAAATAATTAACCTTTTTTTAATAATATTATTTCATATATATTAAATATAATCATTATTTCTAAATTTATAACCATCCATGTATTATTTTGGTGGAATACGAATTACAATGCTACGTGGCGATGGTAAGTCGTACGTTGGCATGAGCAACTTTTTCTCTTGTCAGGGGACATAAAATAGATGGAATATGGTTTAACCATAATCATAATAACATATAATGATATTAATGACACTACATTTATTATTTTATGATGTATAAAAAAATTAAGTGGATTTACAAGAATAAATATACTTGAAAGAGTTGATAAAGAGGATTACCTCTTCTTTTGTGGACCCCCTTTAGATCTCTTTATAAGGGACCTATAATTTATCTTTTTGACATCCATATCCTCTAAAACATTTATATGGATTCTTAAACTATTAATGGTATGAATTTTTTATTTATATGACTTAACCATTCGTAAATAAGTGATGGGGGGCAGAGGGTTCCCTTTTATAATTGAAATGAGGGGCATTCCTATATTTTTCTCAAATATTAAATTTTTAGAAAATAATTTATCATGTAAAAAAGGATAAAAATTAATATATTTATAATATAAGTTGAATATAATTCAAAAAAAATTATAAAAAAAATTTGTATCATGTTACGATATTCTTTCACCCATATCTTTTAGTGTTAACCCCCGTTAATTCTTTTGACAATTACAATACTATTATAATTATATAGTCTCTATGGGTTGATAATGTTAAAATAAAATGGAAAATGTACTTTAAATGGATTTTTATATATAACATACAATATAAAATTTTGTTTTCAAAATCTAATTTTTCTAGTAACATTATTATTATTTCTAAAATATTATTAATTATAAAATCTCAATAATTTTAATTTCTAAAACTATTCTATGCTTTGATATAAATAATATAATTAAAGCTACTAGAATTAGAAATAATTATTTTATTATATCACTAACATGTCATATTAATCTATAAATTTTTTTACAACATTATTTATCTCACATTATATTATGTTTAATATATTAAATATCATTTATTGAAAATTTCCATTAATTGAATAATTACTACATCATCATTTTGTAAACATTTAAGGTAATTAAATCCTCACTAAAAATTGAAAATATATTAACATAATTAAATAAATATATTATATTTAAAAATATTTTTTATAGTAAAGAATATCATCTTGATAAGCATATATCAAAAATACTATTTTATTAAAAAGTAGACTCTAACATGTCAAACTTTTCTTGAAATAAAATACTCTAATGGTCATAATATCATCCAAATTGATTGAAAATTATATATAACTGAATATTTTATGATTATATAAGAACGTTTATCATAAAATAATTTTAATGAAAGTTATAAGGTCATTTTATAGTCCTTAATATTTTATTTTTAACTTTAATTGACTAATTCACCCTTTAACTTGGAAACAAAATTTATTAAGGCTACAATTAATGTTGACCAAAAATTAATGAGACATATTTAATAAATATGGATATCAAGAATAAATATATTTAATTTTTTTCTTCAAAATTAAAAATACATAATTTAAATAATTTAATATAAAATTTAACCATAAAAATTCCTTGGAAAACAATTTTTCTTAAAAATTCTTTTCTTATGTATAAAATGTTTTTCTAAAAAAATAAACCAAGAAATTTATTCCTATGAACTTAATTAAATTATTAATAATATAATATAATAAAGTTTTCTTTTAAAAAAATTTATATTTAAAATGGGGATTTTGAAAAGGTTGAAAATAAAATATTCTTTTTAATAAAAATATTTATTTTCCATATTGATTGGAAAACTAATCTTTTCATAAAATAATTTTTTCCCTATGATAATTATTCAATTATTATTTTTAAATTTTAATTTATTTTATAAAATAATACTTATATACATTCCATAAAATATTTATAATATTTTTTAAAAAATACATTTTTTAAGTAAACATATTGTTGGTGCATAAAATAAGATTACAAAAAATTAAGTACTAACTTTATATGAATTAATAAAACCATTTTTACTATATAGTTCATTTATATATTTATTTCATAATTTGGATAATATTTTTCATACCATCCAATTTAATTTCGAGGTTATAACAGTCATATTTAAAAAATATTTTGTGGATATTTGATGCTCAGGGTTTCCTGTTTTTTACACTATCGAACATAGTATTATTTTAAAATATTAGGGTTACATGCACCAAAATCTATCAAAGAGATTAAATTTATTTAATAATTATCAAACCATAAAATCTTGGGTTGTTACAATATTCTTGATGTCTAAGAAATTATGGCCTCCTGAATAAATTATGTGACACATGAATGAATGTTCATAGATAATCTTATTCCTATAATTTTTTGAAGACATTCTATACATTCAACATAATTTATGAACATACTATATGATATTTAATTAAATATTTTATTAGATGGATTTTCGTCTTTGCTATCATATATATAGACGTATTTCCTTTTGAATAATGATTTTTATCTCATATACTAAACTTCCAAGGTTTGAGTAGAGCACCACTTGAGGGTATGAATCTATTATAAACCTTTAATAATAACTCTAAACATTAATTCCCATTTTTTATTCTCAATAGTATATCATGGATGACGATACCATGATATGATAAATATTGATAAATAATACACAAAACACATTTTAAGATATATGGTTCACTAAATCTTGTTATTAATTGTCTAATACCTGATATGAAATAGTTGTGATATCACTATCCATATACCAAAATTTTTATCAATAATAATAATAAAGAGATATGGGAGATATCAGGGAAATACGAATTAAAATATTTAAAACTGATTTTTAACTATACAATAAACTCATTCTCCCTATTCCGCAAGTTTCCTATGTATTTGGATCCCATGTTCACTTGTTTTATTCAAATAAAATTTTAGGAAAATACCCCATGAAACTCTACCTCAAATTAAAATTTGGATAACTCATAGTTTTTTCACAATAATTAATCATATATTAATGGAATCATATCATTTACTTATAGGATTTTAATAACTAAATAACAGATGCATTTAAAATTCCTATTTTGGTAGATGACCACATTTTATGTATTCAACAATATCACCTCATATTGATAGATCTTTACATTTCATATCAATGATATAAATGTAAAAAAATTACAATAAAATACTTGTTTTTATCATCATGGTCCACCATTAACCCACAATTGAATAAACTCATGTGAACATTAGAATGGATGATTGAACTCCCAACTACAAGGATCCATCCCTACGACCATTTTCATCCAAGATATTGATCATGTGGTTTTTTTATATAATCAGATCATCAATGATTTTATTGATATGTGATTACCATAGTGAATATTATATTAATAATTAGAAATAAAATATAAAAAACCATATTCCAAACTCACTTCATCGTGATAATTTTCATGCGAATTCATTATATGAATTATTCACATTACATGGTTCCCTATGGGACATTTCTTGAGACTTAAAAGATAACACCAACTAAAATGCCAAAATATACATTAGCTATAGACATTATATATTGAAAATGTAAATTTATTTATTTCCATTACATATTTAGAACCGTTTTGGCTCATTAAAAATATTCTTTAGTTCTTTACATAACTACTTGAGTATAAATAACATCCAACCCATCCATGAGCATGTAATCAATAACTACAACATGAAACCAGCTTCAAAACCGATGAATGAATTTCCAAAATAAACTAGTCATAAAATGTATCCATTATAAAGAAAAAATAAAGTCTAAAATATACGATATTATAGTAATTATGGGATCTATCCAACTCCCAATGTAAGAGAAATTTTATATTTACCACGTACCAACTAAGATCAACTCACAACCCCCTATTTGCAATTCATTTCATGGGTTAATCCTTCTAACACATTACCGAATCACAATAATAAATTTTTCTTCATCCCCATTAATATAAAATTAATTTCCATATATAGGTTTGTTGGTAAAAATACAATTAGAACATATTATACTCCCCATGGTTTAGTTATCCAGACTTCCACTATATTTCATCTACAGTAAAAAAACTAGATTATCTCTCACTTTATAGTAAGAAATAATTTTTGAATCCCCCACCATTTCAATAAATGTTAAGGAACGAAACCAGAAAAATAACTAAAAAATATAATTTTTGTTTCATATAATGTACTCCCAACAAAACTCAAATTCATTATAAACTGTCATTCATTAAGATATTAATCATTATATCTATAACATGCTCATTGGTTAAAACATTATCATAGGAAATATAACCACACTCCAACTTCCCATTGATGAAATTTTACTTGATATAAATATTCATTGACCATTAATATTACACCAAATTCTTTGATATATAGATTTCACTTTTCTTTTCAAGACCAATCATAAATGAGTATGAGACATCCACCCTCATGTATTTTTTTCAATTAATTCAAATACTTTTGTTCATTTATTGAGTTTTAATAACATATTTATATTATTTTATAAATAATGTTATAATTATCTTCTCATATAGCCCTTTTATACATATTCGTTATTTAAATATTTAAGTTCAAAAATTTTACTTTTGATCACACACAACTCTGACCCAATTAGAAACAGAAAAAGCATACATCTATATTTTTTTGTTTTTTATAATAATGAAAATTACAATTCAGAGTAGCTTTGATATAGTTCAATATATATTTAACCTCTATAATAAGATAAATCTTTTAATTGATTTCGAATCAGGTAAAAATAATAACTATAAATATAATTTTAGGTCACTACATCATCAAATGTATTTGGATACTGACAAGCCATTGTAATTCTATTTTATTCACACTCATTCCTTATTTATAAACCAAAAAATTGGTTTTGTGTTCTATATGAGTAGTGATTTTTCACTATTATTCCATGATAAATTTATTTAATAACTAAAAATCATACTTCATTTATGAAATATTGATAAATCCTTCTATATTTATGAATTAAAATCCAAAAAAAATTATCTCATCTTTTATGGACATATCTATTTGACACTAAAATTGGATAAAGAAATAATAAAAATTTTCTTCTTTCATTGTGATAAAAACTGTGTAATTGGTATAAAAATTTACTATAACAATATTCATGTATCCCATGAATATGATATTATATTCCATCATGCCTTTATTTCATTAAAAGATCATTAACGTTTTGTATAACCTTGAGTACCATGATTGGAGAACCTATTTTATCCCATATAATGCATTATTCAACTAGCACACTAAAAAACACCATAAATGAAAAATTCCTATTATTATTAAATATAATCATATTCATGAATTATTTCATTCAAAAAAACATCAAATATATTTGGAAAAAGTATAATTTCATTGATATAATATCTCAAAAAATATTTGATTCATTTTAATCAATGTGACCATGGAAAACATATCATAAAAATTCCCCTCAATTTGATAGTATCATCTTATAAAAAAGATGAAATTCATTTTTCTTCTTTTTCATTCTCATTTAGTTTATTTAAATGGCCATATTTTACCATATCACATTATTTTCTTTAGCATACCATACGAATTACAAATTATTATTCTTCTAGATTTATAATGCAGATTCTTCAATTAAAAAAATCCACACTTCATGTTGTAAATGTTTGTCAACATTAATTTGATCAATTTTATGAACTAATTCTAGTGTGATTAAAATTTATCAAACACCATTGAATTTTAGCGTATTTGTTTCTACCTCATGAATTTTCTCAACTTATATATGCTTCTTATGTATTGAGAATAATTGTACCCTAAATACTGCATTTCGGTCTAATATTTTCTCTAAGAGATTAGTCAATTTTATCATTTTTTGGAATTAATTATTTTTTAATGTATTTAAATTTTATAAAATAATTACATCAAATATATTAATTATTTTCCAAACACTTGTGTTCTAACTCCAGTTACTCCTTCCACTCATTGTGTATCAATGAAATATTCCATATTTAGCAATATAATTAATCATTTCCAAATATTTTCCATTATTATTGAAAATGAAATGGTGTTTCATTACCTTATATCTTATCAGGACTAGATTATCTCCAATCCTTAACTCATAATTTGTGTACAATGAATTGAATCTATGAAGATATTGGTTGAGAATATATACCACCACTATTTTTTTCTATCTCTAAATTTACTTTGAGGTGACATGCTTCAATAGAATTTGTCATATAATGTATACTAAAATATAGTTATTCCTCATTGAAAATATATATCTTTGGGGGAATGTATGGATAGTTATATAAATCACATATTATATTGTTCTTTAGATAAACCTAAATACATTATTTATTTTATTAATATTCCTTGTATGAATAAATATTTTAATAATATATGCCAACTAATTCTCATATATTCACTACAAATGATAGAATTTGTCAAGGGCATAGAATTTTTATAAAATAATATTAAAATAAGTCATATGAATGAAATAATCTATACACCTCCTGAAATACCAATAACCATTGATTTAATTCTAGCTCATTGGCATGTACAGATGTGAGTGCACCAAATCAAGTGGTTTTTTATCTTGACATCCATTGACTTGTGGATCTTCTCCATGATTTAATATTTATTACACATATAAAAAGTTTCATGTTTTTTGGAAAGTAGAATTTTTATATTGATAATACCATAATGTTTTATAATATTACACATTTTATTTTTCCCAAAATAGAAAATTCCATTATGCCATAATTTATTTTAATCCTTTATTTTCATCCATATTTTGTTTTTATCATTGGAAATTTATAATAAAATTTTACACCCTCACTATACCTTCATTAGGGTTTTACCTTACATCGTATTCCTTATGAAACATCTATCCTCATAAAATATAACAACGTTCCCATTTTTAAAATGCTAGGATAATCACAAGAGATTATATTTCAGCCCATTGAGAAAGAGAAAAGATTTGGAATTATTCTTTCCAATCATAGTGAATCCAAATCCATTAAAATTGAGAAATCCTTCTTTTATTATTGTAAAAACTACTCCATAATATGTTTGTATATATTTTAATATATTTTTTGATTGTTATTAATTTTTAATTTGGAACCACTTTATAGTATCTAAATATTCTCTCACGTCTTTATAGGTGAACATAACCCCCATTTATTTCCCTTACTTATTCATCCACACAGTATATTTTGAATTCAACATGTTCAATAGTTGATCTTATAGAATTTTGAGATAATTGTCAGCAGTCTATCTAGGTTGATCATACCAACCACATGTTTTATTAAAAAATCATAAGTATTTGGAAAATTTAACTTCTATTGTGGATGTTATCTCAGATGACCTCTATAATATTTAGGTTGACTCCCCAATGATTCATATATTTTTTTAGTCAAGGTACTGAAACATTAAACCAAAATATCAATACCTTGCATCTATAGATGTTATGACACCAATATCATCCTCCAATGTGAAATATATTTGGTTAATAAATAGATTCATTGAGAACATGTTTTTTATTTTATCTTCATTTTTATGTTCTATCCCTTTTCAAAATCCTTATATGATTAGGATATTTTTCCATCACCATGAAAATTATTTATATCTTATCATTAGTGTTCCTATAATACCATGATATAATGAATTTATAAATTTCTAAGGCATTATTTATCTTAGTAAAGATATATTCTTCCATAATTAGTGTTGGAATATCATTCTTATTACTTTTCTCATTATTTCCACTATTTTTGTTGAAATGTCAGGTCTCCAAAAAATAGATCAGGATACTAATGGATAATCAGTGAGTTAATTATAATCATTACCAATATTCTCTACCACATTAGTACTCTCGGCGAATTTATTGTTAGAATATCAAAATACATAGACAGTTCTCCTAATGGAATTTTCTATATCAACCAACTTTTACTAAAGATATTTTACTTCTTTATTTGTAATGAAATATTATATGTAATATATAAAATTTTATACCTTAATTAATAAAATGCACTATGATATCCCATATTTCATGACAATTACTCTTATCTCATTAATATCATATTTTTATAACTCAATTATAAATCTACTAAATGAATTACACTCACATTTCCATTATTTATTATTTATCTTAAAATGTATTTTAATTTAAGTATATAAAAATATTTATTGTTCATTAGACCTATTATATCTTTTCTCACCATTTCATTCTTATACTTCTCTAATAACTTATATTTCACCACTCTAGTGATAAATAAACTCATTTTATTAATGTATAAAGTTCATTGTTCATTCATCCAATAATCATATTTCAATTTTATAATTTATAAATCATAATATGTTTCATAAGAATTATGTAAAAATTAATCTTACTTGTTAAATTATACTTCCAATTTATTTTAAATATTTTTCCCACACATTGAAAGTTTCCCACAATGTTTTTTTCATGATAGTTGTAATTATTCAACATCAAAATTGTCTTATTCATTCTTAGTGTTTTTTTAAATTTATCCCATATTTTAATATATAAATAGTTAAATAAAAAAATTTATTTGTAATTTAATTCTTCATAGTGAATTACTTTAGAAAATATATATATCATTTTTTAATCAATGTAGTTATTGTTGACACTAGTTTCTAACTTATGAGAATAACATTGATCAAGTTGTTTCATACTATCTGCATCTTTAAAACATATCTCCTTATAAAATATTCATTTTATCCTTTAGGATTAACCTATTCTCATATCACCATTAATCATGATGTTGTTTTTTTTTTAATTATTATATTCATTTATTTCATGATATTGTAAGGCATATATCTTTGAATAAAATTTATCTAAGAGGAGTCACAAGTTTTCCATGTTATTGTCCTTAATAACTCTCCGTAGATTTAAATCAAGGTTAAAATATTGTTCACATGAAAAAAATAAAATATTCCAAAATTTATTCTTCTACCATTCTAATATATTAAAATTGATTTGGATATCATTTTTTCCATGAATCCATAACAATTTATCCCTTATATATATCATGGGTTTTCATCTATATTATATTTATCATTTTCCCAATTAATACTATGGTGTTTATCTTTAAGAGGGATAAATGTAATAGATTAAATTATCTCACATCAATGTAAATATTATTTTTGTCTAATAAATTATGGATTGTACCAATAGTAAAAATATTTAAAGCCTTATTGATGATAGAAATGTTTTTCATGCTATATGATTCAATATAAAAAACCATCCTCCCTCACTATAGATAGAAACCCTAACCATAAAACAAATGAAATAATTTATTATTTAATTAATTTATTAAATCTATATAACTTGTTGATTTATGAAATGAATAATGAAATAAACTCAGATATAAGGTAAATAACCATAAATCACTATTGGTAAATTATATGATACTAAATGAAAATCCTTGGTGAGGGTATAAAACCTCTAGGGGTGAATCATTGGATAACTTAAAAAACCAAATAATAAATTTAAATACCATTTCATTTATTGTTAACAGGATCTCAAGGATTAAAATATGTTGATGTTGAATGGTAAAATACAAGGTTTGCAAACACTTTTTATTCAGTGAATATCCCACAATGTGAAATGGTTGAGATCCCTTTACCCACATTCCAAATTTATTATTAATAAAGATAAATATATTAGTACTATTATGGTATTAAACACTCAAGTATAAGATAAAACTATTATTTTCCATAAGATGATAAATACCCACTTCCCTGACCTCAAATACCTCCAAAATTTCGATGTTATATCCACCCATGTTCTTATTTTAAAATTTCAGACTAAACATTCCTTGAAACTCTTCTTACAATTATTGAAAGGGAAAATCAGTGTTTTATCCCCTTATATCATCTTATAAAAATAAATAAATCATCATTTATTTATAAGGAATGAATATTATGATAGAGATGACCCCAAATTCAAGTTTTATCCATGAATATGATCCTATATGTGTGGGTATATATCATTACTATATTATCTAAATATATTTCATATCTAAAATACAAATCCAACTCAAAATGATATATAAAACACATTTTATTCTCCACATAGTCCACTATTGGACTTCATTGGTGTGTCTTTTCTAAAAAATTGGTATGGTCGACTTAGTTTCCAGCTTAAATAATAAAATTTCTGGGACCATTTTCTTTTAGAACATTTATCAAAAGAATTTTTCTTTTATACAAATGAATTATCTATATCTATTTTGTATTTTTATCCTTGTGGTATGTATCATGTTCATACATGGGCCTCATGGATGAAAACCAAGGTTCCATGCCCATTTTAGCCTAGTTATTTTTTGGGTTATCCAAAACATATGAAATTCCTATTTTTTACCTCGCTTGGCTATAGTTCTAGAAACTGAAGAGAAAAAACCCACAAAACACCCAAATTTCTTCAAATAAATTAGATTTAATTTTCACCATGCTAGAATTACTTGTGTTCAAAATGTAGTAAAATAATTTTTGGATCATTTTATTGATTTTAATCTATTTTCTTCAGTAATTGACTCGAATGAGTATCAAACTCATCCATGAGCATGTTTTCAATAAATAAAACCCAAAAGTCCTTTATAAACATTAAATTAATTTACACATGAAACTAGTTATAGCCTACCTGTATTGAAAAAGATATCAAAATACCACACCATAAGATATAATGGATATTGTTATGTTACTCAAAATCTCATTGTAAGTAAAATACTTTATTTATCATTTCATAGTTGATATCCACTCATAGATCCCATTTATCAATTAAAATCATAAGGGAATTTTAAAAATATACCAAAACCCCGAATAATTATGGTTGAATAAACTTATATAGGTATAATCATACACAATAGGCATAATGAATGTTGTATCAGATGTTTTTAGATAAAATACATATCAACATGTTTCATGAGATTTATGTGATAAGGGTAATATAATGGGAGAACATCCTCCCTTGAATTTTATTTTGATTATATTTGTGGTGGAGATTTTTCTATATTAAATAATAGTGAATTGTAATTTGTATTAATTTTTTGAGTAAATTTTTTTGACCTTGAAGTGTATTTTCTAATATATTAGATAGTATGTAGAGATACTTTTTAAAGTCAGTTTGAAAATTTTTAATATTCAGTTTCATTTTATAGGAAGTTGTATTTTATTTAAATCATATAAGATTTGGGTTGAATTGAGCTTTATTGTTGTAATTATTATATATATTTTGGTATTCATAAGTTTTACCATCTATTAAAGAAGTAAATATTTTACATTTGAATGAATAATTTAATAGAATATATTTGTACCAATATATTATATATTAGTGAATATATATTGAGCATTGATTTTAAATAGTATTTTGGAATATCATAAATATTTCATAACATAAGTAATAGAGAATAAACATTTATTGTTTATCCAAATTACACCAGAAAATCAAAATAATATTATTCTAGTTGACTTTTTGCTGATATGATGAAAACATATGTTGATTTATTTCTATTATGTCACTCAATTTTAGTTGATATTTTGGAATGAATTTATATAAAAATGTGAGAATGCTTCATGGATCCAAAATAATTATTATTTTAAACCACGTTCATTAATTTATATCATTCATTTATTGTGGACAATAGCGTACAATTTGAAAAATGTTTTTTTACATTGAATTTTATTTCATCTATAAAAGGATAAAAAACATAGTGAAGGATCTTGACATTGGAGGATATAATGAGATATTATATTATATATTTTAGAATGTCATGGATGTTTTATTGTATACTTGTAAATTTAACGTACATTAATTATTATAAATCATTTATTTTAATCAATGTTTAAATTCATTGTATTGGTGACCAATGAAATCACTTCTTTATCGGGATAATATTAGTGAGACAATGATTTTTGTTATATAATTGGTAAATTATATGATTTAGAGGATATAAATAAATAATAAGTGCATTGAATATATATATATTTTTTATAAATCATACAGTGTCTATAGGTGGAGACCATTGGAATTTTATATTTGGGGTCATGTGTTTCTGAAGGGTTTTCCTACATGTGTAAAATGTTGATTTGGTTGGTGGAGTTATATTTATCTAATATTTATTATAAAAATTATGTTACGATGACATATATGGACAGTAATATACTTGTTGGTGCATCCATGTTGGTTACAGTGAGCTCATGATATACCCCATAGAACATCGCTTCGAAGGTATCTTCATAATGACTCACATGTGACTGACTAGGATTATCTCGTAATCCAAGAAGATCTCATGTTTGTCGAGTGGCTAATAGACACCCAACATTACCAAGAGATGTGATAAAAGGACAAGTCACTTACATGGGGTGTATTATATGTAGTAATGGTGGTATGAATGAGATTATATAATAGTGAGACTCATAAATAAGATTTAAGTATTTCATGTTTTTTATAACCATGTTTCTTATATAATAAAATGAAAATTTATATTTTTATTTAATATATATATTTTTTGATTTCCTATATTTCAAAATTCAATGGTTACATACTATTGGTAATGAAGGAATTAATTGAGAGTTATCTTAGAACAAACTAAAATCCAGTAACCTAGAGTCGGTGTCTACTTTATTACATAGACATAAGATTCAAGAGATGTCATATTAAAGGACCGACCAATTTAGAACTCTTGAATCACCAGTTACAACCATTATTCCCATAATACATTGTAAATAAAAAATACATATCATATTAAACACTCTTCAATACATTATATTATTCATAATATATTTTTTCATGGTACGGTGAAGGGTATACCAAAAAGGGTGAGCATCGATTCTCATTAATAGTTATATAGAGTCGAAACTATTGGGGGGGGGTAAATAGTGGATAATCAATATATAATGGTAAATAACAGAAAACACATTTCATTTAGTCAATAACATGAGAAAAACTTCACCCATGGATAAGATCTATTTTGTAATGAGATTGATAATAATACCAAATTATCAATGAAAAAAGTATTTAATATTCGATGTCATGATTTTAGAAATAATTATAACATTATATTCAATGAATTTTTCTAGTCAAATTTAATAAATGGATTGGTATAAAGGATTAAATAATTTAATTTTTAAAAAATAATTTTCTCATCAGATACATCGATGCATCTAGGTCCTATATTATGTATGGTCTCACCCATCACTGCAAGTTGAACGTATTCCTCTTGTATTGAATGATAAATTTAATTAAAAAAATATATAACTTGTCATAAAATATCTATATTGGGTGAATAATAAAGAATATCAATATTTACAAAGTTAATAAAATAACATTCAATTTAAAACACCTTATCATGAAATAGAATATAATTTACGAAATAATCATTTCAATGAAAAAAATAATCTAGATGTCTAAGATAAATGTAACATTCAATTAAATATTTTCATAACATGTTTAATGTTACAAGTGAATGTTAGTCGCCACAAAATTAATCAAGATACAATATAGAACCATAAATTAACCATAAACTATAAATTATAGTAAAATCAAGTCATTAAAAGAATATAAGATAAATAAAGTAATAATTTTAAAATAAGTTTGCAGAAATGATATTTTATTGGAAAATCAATAAAATATTATACAAGAATCTATTTATCATAGAAGTGTTATAATGCATAAAAAATTAGATAAATCTATATATAATATAATGAAAACATTCCTTTTGACTTTTTATAAATAAGGTAATAACTATTTTAAAAAACATTAGAATTATTCCATTAAAATCATTTATAAAGTAGTGGATAACATAAATTTCCATAATTAATTATTTTAGTAACTAAAAATAGTTTTTTCAAAATAATTTTTAAAAATATGTGCATGGATAAAAAATATACCCAATCAAAAAGATAAATAAGAAATTTTTTTATTTTAAATATTTATTTTTTTAATTTATGTCCCAAAGAGAGAAAACCTTTGAAGATAAAATGTAATTCCTTAAATTTATAGTTTAATTGATAATATATAGATTTTATAAAGATTATATTATAATATTAAATCAATGAAAAAATACCAATCCATAGAATAGGGTTGTATAAAAATTCTTACCCATTTGGTAACATTGAAATTATAACCCATTGAAATATTAAAATTGATATGAAAAATTAGTCATCATGAATACATATATATTTTTATTAAATACATAAAATGTTATGTATATACACAAAATAATAAATAAACATCAATATAATACCAAATATATCCCAATAGAGTATAAATTAAGATGAAAACCCTTATAGTATCATATAATTGAATTATGAATTAATAAATTGAGTGATTGTGTGTAACAAATTTAAATACAACCAAATAAATTTTGAAATAAAACATAAATAAAAAAATTATTTTCACACATAATCGTGACATAATATAACCAATCAAACAGTGTTTTATCCAAATGAAAAGATATTGAGTTAAGTAACCCCTCAAAATGATTATATTATTGAAGTGTGAATTGATTAATGGAGTCATTATGTGTGACAAATGTAAATAAAAAAACATGAAATATAATATTGTAAATTTATATTTTATTTTTCATAGAATCACGTTGCAATATAGTATATGATATATAAGTATAAAAAAATTATTGTAAACTGAAATAAGAGGCCACATACAATGATTGTACCATTGAAGTGAGAGTTAACATAATATATGATATTTTAAAAAATATAAATCCACAAAAAATGTATATAAAACATAATAAAATCAGAAGAAATTTTAAACAAAATCATGGATAAACAAATTCAATGAAGTAGAAGTATAACTCAATGAATGGAAATTGAGTTTGGAATCCCCTCAACTCACATTTATTATTAGTTGAATGTGATTTATCCGTATGTATAATAAATTTTGATTAATTATAATTTCACAATGGAACCATATATCTCTCTATAATATCTTATATTATTCGCTTACTTCATTTTATCAACCATTTGTTAATAATTAAATATTTTTATCATTATTTTGGGTGTCGACTACATCACCTTTCATGTATGTTTTTATTTCATAGATTCAATTTTCCCACAATGATAATGATTCCATCTTATAAAGAATTTTTTTATCATAAAAATTTCATATATTAGAAATATATATGTTTATATTCATCGATTAAAGTTATAAATAGAAAAATGAATCCCAACCAATAGTAGAGATGGTAGGCCATACATACGTGTGATCGTAGTTTCCACATTAAAATGAATGGAATAAAATAAATTTAATTAATCATTCACATTAAATATATCATTTTTATTACATATATATCATATATATTCATTAAAAATGTCATTATTACCATCCATGTATAGTATATATGAAAATGATTCACACAAATTCATGGATGTGGTAGTCCACACATACGCCTGAATGATGTAATAATCATACAATGGATTTGAAAGTAAGAAGGTGTGAATATTTTTATAATTATAGAAGAATAATTATGTTATAAATATCATATATATTAATTAGCTACATCTTTATAAAAAGCGATGTGAGGTGGTTATGAAAAAAATACATACATCAGTTTGCGAGCTGTTATTCAGCCATACACACGACAAATGGTTTTGTTTTATAGTTTATTGAGTAGGAGACATACGAATATCATTCCATGAACATAATAACATATAATCATATAAAATATAATTTTTTAATTATACATTTATTTTTATGTAATATTTTATTGATCTAAAAGAATAATTAAAAAAGGATGTGATTGGTTACTATGATTACCTTCTCTTAGATAAAAATCCATTGGACCACTTATTAGGGACCCTATGGTTGGAATTTTTGGAATAATATTACCTCTATAATATAGATAATAATTTTGTGAATATAATTTGGAAAAATTGTTTCATTATATGTCTCCCAATGTGGGTTAAATTAAATAGATAATCTTTATCCATTTATATGTGACAGTAGGAGCACTCTTAGAATCTCATAAAGTATTAAAATAATATAAATGGTTTTTATGTAAAAATTGATCCAAAAATTCTTGAATCATTGGATAATAAGGGTATCAGTTTAAATCATCTTATCAAGAAAAAATTGGATACATATAAGTGATTTTAGCACCCTTATCTATTTTTTAACCCCTATAAATCCTTTTGACAGTTACCATGATAACAATGTTTTTTAAACTATATGAGCCAATAATGACACCATACATGGAAAATTAGACTGTTCATATAAAATGGATGAAATTTTAGACAATATGTAACCCCCTTGTCCTGGTTCAATACTTATATGATTTTTAAATAATTTAATAATAAATTTTTCATATAAAACATTGTCATTGTATTTTTTAAAATTATTCATTTAATTTGAAATTACAGAATTATGGATTTATAAACTAATCCATTATTACATTAAAAATATGTTATAATTGTATATAAAATTATATTAATAAAATAATTCATCCAAGGCTAATTATTTTTATTATGTTTAAAATCATTTATTTTATTTTTCTATAAATTTAATAAATACTCCATCTTATTTGCATAAACATTTAAGGAAATTATTTAATGATCAAAAAATAAATAAAAATTACCATGATAAATAAAATTCATTAATATTTAAAATTTATCTTTATAATTGAATATTAGTTGTTTTTATCACTATCAGAAAAATATTATATATATTAAAATCAAGAAAATGAAATTTTTGACTTCACCCATTACATAAATATTATAAAGGTAAAATTTATAGATAAATTCCAATAATAGGTAATATTTTATCATTTTGGATGATTATAGAAAAAATGGACTCATAAAAAGAAATAAATTCACATTTTAGATAAGTTTTTAATTTTTACAACAATATTTTACCATTTGTGATCAGATATATATTTTATGTTGTAATAAATTTTACCACATTTACTATTCATAATACATAAAAAATGATTCCTTTTTTTCAAATATGAACCTACTCATTCAAAATATGGAATCAATTTTATCAAATTGAATCTTTATAAGTTGTATAAATTTATTATTTAATAATATCTCAAAGAGTGTTGAAATGCACCATTCTGGAAAATTAATTTTTATGAGTAATGTTATTTTTATAGAAAGATCAAGTATATGGTCAATCCAAAAGCTATAAATTAATATATATTTTTTAAAAATATAATATCTGATATTTTAATTGAAATATATTAAATGAAAATACTTGAAAGGAAAAAATGGTTTTTTATAATGTTGTATATTCACTATTTGCCCAAAAAATTTCGTTCTTAGAAAATTCACAACACTTCAACCCAAAATAATATTTATATGATGACTTCACAAATTATCTAAATATAATAGAATATGATTTAAATATATTAATGAGGTTTGTTTAAACTTTTTGTTGCGTGTATTGACACGACTCATAGGTCCCAACCTGGCTCATGGAAGACCGAGATATCATAGCCCCAATGCATCCTCCAGTAGGCCAGGGGATAAAAAAATTAGTTGATAAGGAATAACTATAATGGGAGGTATTTAAATAATAAACCTATATATACATAACCAACCATCTCAATGTAATAGTTCATAATAATTATATTAAATACATTAACATCTAGAGATAAACCATGCATGGAATATTGTTTATGAAATACATAAGAGTGAAGTTGAATAAAACTAAAGTGTAAAGGGGAAAATAAACCCCCATATAGAAATGAAATCCCAACCTAACAATATCTTGAAAATAAAGAATCTGAGAGATCTCTACTTTTTATCTTCTATCCAAAGCATCATACATGATTAATACACTCATGTATCATTATAATCCATCACAATCACTTTTATTTTTTCATTGATTGTATAATATACATTACTTGTGGGAAAACCAATGTAGGGATGAGTATATACATACGTAGTTGGATTCAAAAAAACCAAAGGGGAGTAGTAGACATATACAAAAATAGTTTTCTCAACCCAAATCATATGGGAAACAGAACCAAATACATTTATATACACAAAAAGAATCCCAGATGCGAAATAAAGGGGACATCAGTCTAACAGACAAGACAAAGTCAATGAGTAAACATGTTTCTCCAATAATCCATCATCAATGGCCATCCTCAAACATAACCTCACTATAATATTTGTGGATGGTCAGGTTCCACCCCATTATGATCAACAACCGATGGAGACACAATCAATAGAGAACATACACCCAATCAATGCTCAATGATGGGGGAGTACCCATCTATAGTCATAGGATCCTCACTATTTTTATGGTAGTAGAATCCATACCTAGCTTAATAGTATGGTATACACACCCACTAGAGTGACAAGGAAGTATCATCCAGATAGATAGAGTTTCCATGCCCTGAATAGGGGTTTACCATCTCTACCCAACTAAGAAGTATGTGGGACCCAAAACCTGGTGTGAAAAGGGAGTAATGTTCCCATAGATAGAGGACATGTGACTTAAATAGGGGTGTACCATATCTAACAGAATAAAAAGAGTATGGGGGAGTTTTTCCCTACTATGATTGAGGAGTAATGTACATATAGATAGAGGACCCACAACCTTTATAGTGGAGTATCGTCTCTACATAACCAAGGAGTATGGGGTACCTACATCCTGGTTATACAGGGAAGTATTTTTCTCATAAATATAGGATGCACAGACAAACTAAGAGAGTATCCTATCTACCTAGAATTTCTATAATGATCCTATCAGATCAGTGCCATCATCAATCATCACCAAAGGAAACATTCTTCTTGAAAAATTATGCATTATACCTGAAAACCACATCAAAGGAACCCATTATGTTATATAAATAATAACAGTCATGATAGGCTACTCATGTTCCAAAATAAGAGTTCCAATGAAGAATATACAAGAGGTATAAGATCACACAAGATTATACAGTGTGTATGGGGTTCCCAAAGTATGTGTCTCCACTTTGTTTCATGGATGTGTTCTCCCTTGAGAGGGTTTTTTAATCCATATATATGTACATGGAATTCCATATGAGACACAAATCATGTATGAACATCGGGGATCCTGAATGTGTATCTTATTTCACTCCATGTATTGCTTCCCTCACCAGTGTACTCTGGTACATGACATGTATGACCACACATAGACCTAGACATGCATGGATGAAATATGTATTGGACTCCTATGTCAGGTGTCATGGTTTTTAGGCCCACACACATTGTTTTTTATTCATAAAATTTCCCAAAAACCATAGGTCCCCAACCATAGGAATACATGGCCTGTTTACTTACAGACTACTCTCTATGTGGACAGGTTTCTCATAGAATGAATAGAATGGTTTCCACATGATCATAGATCGAGCAATGCCACCATGAATATCCTCATTTTGATTAATAAAAATCTATTTAAAAACCTACGATGACCGATTCCCAGCCTCTGAATATCAGAAATCACAATCTAATGATCCAATTGATGTTCACATCACCTCTAGTCAACTATAATGACTCACATAACCACCTATTATAAATCTGGGTCAATGTTCCAAGAATAAATACTGAAAATCATTTCGCTCTAACTATAACTTTTCTATCTAATTTTCATAGGCACAACCACCATGAATAAGTGGATTCAGATTCTCTTTGAATCATTTGGAAAAAGGTTAATAGTGGCTATATAGGTCAATGGAAATGAACATAAAGAGAAAATGGGAGGAAAACTAAACTAATAATGGATAAACTATCATTGACCAAGATGTGTTGTCCATTTATCTCATGAACTTGGAAAATATGATTACATCATGGAATACCAATAATTAATTGAATAAAAATTTAATTAATTCAGTGGGATCATATGAAGGGTGATAAGTCATATATCATGAATATCATATTAAAATAACTACTTAAAACATTAATCCAAGGGTTGAAAACCATAATTTATATTTTCTACTAAATTTTGGGTAAATAGTTGGTGAAGAAAGCATCCTCTAATGATAATAATGACCCACTACATTCAGTACCCATCGATCCACCTCAATCGGATCACTGCTCATTATTCAATTTTAATCAACCAATGAAGAGTACTCTCCTCACACTATTAGATATAGAAATGGTTATGTTGATAACCCTTCACAAACCATCCAAATATTGAATTTAAAGTATACTTTAATTTTGTCATTTAGTAATAAAATATATTATTTATTTATTCATTTTAACTAAACATACCCTATAATGGATGCCTAAATTAGACATTTGGCATTGACCAATCGTAGTTCATGCCTTCAGTAATCCCCACATATTGAAATAAACTATGGAATCATATTTATGATTTGAGTATCTATTTAGATATTTTATCTCTTTAAAAAAAAATATGTTTGTGGTAGAAATATATATTTAATTTTTTATAATATCAATTCTGATATCGATGAGGATTGAAATCATCAACCATCATAGGTCGTAGATTTGAAAATATACATTTATAAATTCTATAGCCTAGAAATGAAAAAAACAGGCCCACAAAATTATTCCCCCTTTATGTATTTTCATCATTGGAAATACCAAGACAAACAAAAGGGTGGGGATATTGCCCATGCATCTATCTCTCCTTCTCAAAGGATTTCTCTTGCATGATCATGTGCTATCGCAACTTATGAACCAAGGGAATGGTACATACTCATAAGATCCTCTCTTACCAACCACCAATAGCTGATAAGTACTCCGTGAAGGTGGATAAATCCTCTATGTATAGATATTATCATTCAATCAAGTGTGTAGGATCATGAATTTATCTCCTTAGCTGAGTCACATGGATGACACTAGGCACCTGCTGCAACTATGGTGGTAGGGTCAAATGATAATAAACTTTACCAGCATTCAACATGATCTCAAATATCCCAATAAATATCAAGGATAACCTTCTTCCATAGACAAATATCTATAATACTCATCATGGATAGGCCCATTGTAAGACATGGTCTCCTTGATCGAACAATGAAGGTATACAACGTTGATATTTGTATGATTTTCGTCATCTATGGGCTGTCCTCATCCACTTACAGATCACGTACACATTCTACATCATTATCTACATCATCTACAGTACAACAAGAGGTGTCTTTCCAACCTCATACCACTTTAAGGGTGACTTATAGGGTTTCTGATAAAATTCATAAAAAGGAGACATAACGATTGTAGAGTGATATTTTTCATTATAAAAGAACTCTACCTATGGAAACTGATCCTACCAGTTATGGATAATGTCAAAAACACAATATTTCATCATATAATCCCATATCTACATAGGTTACATGGTCATTAATTTTTTATGGTGGTAGATCATCTTGGTATCAAAGTGCACAATGGATATAGGTTGGCTGGGGATTGAAATTTCTTTTTCACTATAGTGATAAAACATCATTTTCTCCAGCGATCAGAGACCTCAAACAGTCCACAATTATCGTTTGAATTAACCAGAGAATAGAAATTTAAATATATTGAGTACCTAATTTGAATTTAAGGATTATCATTTTTCACTTGAAATATCTTAGGATGATCCCATATAAGTCATCTATACACTCTTTAATAATATACACATGCATCATTCATTAAATTTCTAGTGCAAGTGTCGAGATCCGAAGATCTCTATACCATAATGATAATCACCATGATCGCATGACTTTGATCCATCCACGTAAATCTTGGATTGGTCACTCAGAGAGTGATTTTCCAACTCAATGATGTCAGAGGAGGGAGAAGCTATCATTCAATTAACATCAATAATTCATTTAATGAGCATCTCCCCACATATATTATGAGTGTACAAAACACAAAATTAAGGTTCCCCATCCCCCGTATATATAACTTCAACAACATAAGTAATATATTTAAAAATATTATGAAATAAATACTTCAAAATTCTTATTAATATATGATAAAAACATTTAATATAAATTAAATATATTACATGATGAACCTGATCCATTAACTTGACTTGTAATGCTTACATATATTAAATGAACCATTAATATTAAAATAATATTCGTCTGTATAAAATTATTCTTTGTATTTACAAAAACAATTTGAAATAATTTTAATAAATAAATTCAATCAAATTAATCTACACTCAAATAATAATGACATTATTTAATTATGGGTGATTGATAATACATGGAATATTTTCAAACCCTATGTTGGGGCCCACCATTCCCTTTATACCCACTTGTTATAATAGAGTATATTATTGAATAAGATATAGATTGTTCCCCCTAGTACGTTATCTCAAAATTAGTGAATAGTATGCAAAGACCAAGAGGTAATTATAGAAAGTCATCAAGGACCCAAAATTGATAAGGAATAGTCATATAAATGAAAACCATCTAATGGATACACACCATGTAATATAATCTATTTGTCATTAGATATCTGAAAATATAGGACACACACATGTGTCATCATCCTTTTTTACTTTTCTATTTATCAATCTAGATGGAAAAAAGTTACCTTAAACTTCCAAGATGATGGATTTATATAGATACAACCATATTGATCCTCTAGGCCCAATATATCACTTACTCAAATTGAAAGTGAAAAAATCAATCTTGATTAGTCATATAATGACATTCCACAAATACACACCCAACACATGTTACCTTTCCATGAGTTTTTTTTTCAATTTTTTTCATTTCATCAAAGTACATGATCAAATGGAACACATTGGTAATGATATCACATTAGGAGACCAATACACATGCTCATAGATAAAAAAATACCCTTGACACTCAGAACTTATGGTGTTCATATTATAAAGGGTTTCCACATGATGTCACCAAATAGAGATCACAATGTTACAACATCAAGAGAATAAGTCACAATGTTTATTGTCCCCCAATTCCTAATAGTCTTACATCAACCATGTCCGGAAAATCTGATGTATACAGACCACATGGAATATGTCTACAATTAATTTCATAGTATATCAAGGTTCCCATTATAGCTTTATAACTATTATAACTGTCACGAACCAACCCGGGTCGACCCTGAACCGGTCACCCAAGCCGGTCCGCGACATGGCCCGAGAGGCGTTCCCGATCCTCCCGGGCTGGCGACAAGCGCCAGGGCATCATTAGAGACTGTGGGAATGATTTCGCCCAATATAAATAAATAAGACAGCAAAAATAATACAGAGCAGCGCAGAAAAGATAAACCAGATAAAGTGACTAAACAGGAACAAACAAGAAACAAACTAACCAAACACGACGTGCGAACAAACTCCGTGCGACCTCGTGGGTCGCTCTCCGACTCAACGATCAAGCGTCTCCCTAGGCGAGCGCACTCAAGCTATAGCCTGCACAAACACTAAAAACAGAAAAGAACTATAGGCGTGAGTATTAAAACTCAGTAGGCTAGCCCGTTATCTATTCCCAATGCACTACCTTTAAAATAAAAGAAACATCATTTCAAGTTTGAACTACAATCTATAAAAGTATGTTTTTAATAATATTCTACTGAAAAACAAAGTACGAACCATTGCCCTTAGCCATTTCAAAATTCGGGTTCATTTCATTAGTGCCAATGACATTTCAGGAAAAGAGGAAAGTGATGTTTAAATTTTCAAATTTTTAAAGAAGGGATTAAACACTTCCATTTGAAAACAATTTTTAGAAACCCATTAAAAAGCAATTTATCAGTTTCCAAGGAAAACAAAATGCCAGAATGCACAAAGTAAAACATACAGCAAGGGCAATGTAAGTATACATGTGAGCATCATAATCATTACTACAAGCTACAAAGCTGAATAGACATGGGTGAACCTAGGAGATCGAGAATAAACCAGAAGACACCAATACATGAGAAATCATCCTTATTGACATGTCACGATGAAATCAAAACGCACAACACGCTCGACCATCCACTCACAGGCAGGTCGAGGGAAAATCCCATAGCAATAAACCCAATATATCCACCTACTATGGGCCACTGGTCAGTACCATAACCTATCAGTGCAGCAATCGTTCTTAGAATATTCTCTCAATATGCCAGATTCCCATGTCTCAAGTGTTTAAGAAAAAAGGGAGGTGAGCCAACCGATGCCAACCGAGCATCCAATCAGATATATCTATATATATAAAGAACAACAGGCATTCCCCGAGCCACTCCATGGGACAACCTCATGCCTTTTTCCACTCAAGTAACCGGGAGCCTCTAAGCGCGGCCTCCCAAACAATCAATCGCAACCAAGGCATGAGAGTCGTCCTAAGAGGGTTTTTATAAAAACATTTCCATCGCTTTCCATAAAGTTCCAAATGGGCATTTAATACAGTTCACAATTACTACCAAAACCAGTTTAAAACTATTTGAAGAATCCACAAAACACTACTTCACAGGTTGCCAGTATTTTTATAAACCAAACCAAACCATTTTCTTTTCCAAATAAACTTTAAGAGCCAACCGGGCAATTTCTCAAACGAGCCAAAGTATTTGTTCATGCTTCAAAAGAAATCATTTCTCACTAAACCAGAACTCTGTTTTATGTTTCGTGAATTATGTTTCAAAGCCAAACGGGCATTCCTTCATTATTGGGTGTCCGCTCGTCAAAAGGATGTTTCATGTGTCGTGTATAAAATAAACGACTCCTTTTGACATTAAATAACCATTTAAAAATTAACCATCTTATATTAAAATTAATTATCGTATATTTTCTCATATTTATTACAATTAATAAAATGTTGATTTTGAACAATTAGGGTGCGCAAACATCATGAAATAATATAACTTAAATTTTAAAAGCAGTGCAAAGGGGACCTACCTCAAAACCAAGGCGCGACGACAAAACAACTTTGGAACCGAGGCGCGATGACACAACGTGTGTCCGAAGCCACGTAATAAAGTCCAACACTCTGCATAATCAAAACCAAGGACTCAGACACATCCAAAAACTCACCAGAGCATGTCAAACCAAGCGTCGGAAAGAAACGCTCACCTTGAAACCAAAGCGCGGTGACGACGGAACCTCGGAAACAAAGCGCAACGATGGCGCTCACTCGGAAACACCATGCGCAGGCCCTGAAAGTCCTGAGCCATCAAATAACAACTCACCATCGATTAAAACCCACACGATGATGATAAAAATAATAGTAATAATAAAAGTAATAATAATAATAATAATAATAACAATAATCATATTAATAATATCATCATTAATAACAATAATAATAGTTATAATAATATTAATAATATTAACATTAATAATAATAATTATTATTATTATTAATGATAATAATAATTACGAAATAATGTTAATACTATTAACACTAATAATAATAATAATAATAATAATAATAATAGTAATAATAATAATAATAATAAGAATAAAATTAATAATAATAACAATAATGGAAATAATAATGATAATAATAATAACAGTAATAAAATTAATAATAATAATAATAATAATAATAAAATTAATAATAATAATAATAATAATAGTAATAGTAACATTAATAATAATAATGATCACATAAATCATAATTTTATAATAAAAAGTTATTAACATATTAAATAAAATGTGATATCAAATTAAATTAAAATAAATAAAGAAAAACGGACCTGTGCGGCGGAGCAGAATAAGGAGAAAGAAAAGGAAGAAGAAGAAGAGAAGAAGAAGAGGAAGAAGGAGAAGGAGAAGAGAAAGAAGGAGAAGAAGAAGAGGAAGAAGGAGAAGGAGAAGAGAAAGAATGAGAAGAAGAAGAGGAAGAAGGAGAAAGGGGTTCGGCTGCTGGTAGAGGAGGCGAGGCGGAGGGAGGTGGCGCGGCCGAAGGGAGCGACGCCTGAGGAGGGAGGTGCGGTCGGGTGTTGCGGCCGGGTGAGCTGCAGGAAGGAGGTGCGTTGTGGTTCGGCTGGACGTGGAGCATCAGCGAACCAAGAGGAGCTGGGGGAAGCTGTTGCGGGCGGAGGCAGGGAGAACGGGAGGCGAGGGGGCCGGCGGGTGCTGCAACGAAGTGAAGCTGGGGCGGCTGGGAAAGTTCGGCTGAGTGAACCGCTAGCACGGTCACCCCTTGCAAACGGCCGGCAGAAGCACCATCGAAGGTCCTGCTCTTTTAAGCCAGAAACGCGCCAGACTTCCTCAGTCTTATTATTAACCGAAGAAATCAGCTCCCATCTCCCTGGCCCCCTGCGTTCGACCGGCTTCAATATCACCAGCCGCCCCTGCGCGAATGCTGGAAACAGGGTTCCCCCCCGCCCAGCAGGGGTTCAAGTGCGACGGGAAAGAGGCGGCCAGGAGGAGGGAAACTGAGGCGGGGCTGCTGCTCGGCAGCGGACAGAGGAGGGCTGCGCTGAGAGAGGGAGGTCGCAAGGTTCGGACGGTGCACCAGGTTCGGACGGAGCAGGAGGGAGCGAGGGAGGAGCTCCTCGCTACAGAGGAGAGGGAAAACGGGGGAGGGGGTGGCGGCGCACAGCGCTACGGGAAAAAAAGAATGAAAGATAAAATAAATATGATAATAATAATGATAAATAAATAAATAAAAATAATGACCAAAATTATATTGTCATAATAATAATAATAATAATAATAATAAAAACTACAAATAATAAACATCATAGTGATAAAATAATAAAATAAAATAAAATAAAAACAATAACGGCGTTCGTATCATTTTAATGATAATTAATTCTTAACGCACTAAACATTTTAACGACGCAACAATTAACGCGCGTTTTAAATATAAAGACTCTATTTAAAATTTTTCCAAAGACAGCGGGATGCAAAAATACACCGGGCAAGGACGAGCGGGGTTTCCAGAACGGGCTCCGCTCACGCGCCCGACGACGTCGCGTCAAAAAGCGCACTTTTTAGCGAAAACTCAAAAACCTGGTCCGATACTGAACACGAACCGCAGCAATATAATTTAAAGTCAAAGAAATCATAAAATAAAAATAACCGCACGGTCGGGGTGTGACAATTCTCCCCACCATAACGCTTTCCGCCCCCGGAAAGCCACCACACCAACCAGTCGATCGATCAACACCTAAGGATTTCACAGAACACGATCCAACCTCTTATCTCAAGGATGTCACAACGACTACCAATGGGACTGAACCTCATTGCCCAAAATAAATCACCAACATAGGAAAGGCCCGAACGGGCTCCCCACCATAAGAAATCCACTAGCATTTGATAACAACTTAAGAGAAAACCCAAAGACTCATGGTGGGTCTCCCCACCATAAAGGAATGGCCTCTTAGCGACCAACCGGGAAACCAGCTTAGACATGCACGAGACCTTACTCCAGCTAGAAAGAGCACAGCAAGGACCTTTAAACCACTTACTCACGTCCAAAAGTAATAGGATTTGATCTGAAAATTTTACGCAAACCAAAACCCTTACCCCATGGGTGGGGAGGGTGGGCCCAAGGATTGGATCACTGAAACGTGGACGGAAAACTACTCACGTACCACTACTTAGGGATGGACACATACCAAAGCCATAACTGATTCACATCGGTGGTCCACACGAGGTCACTGATCAACAACATACATCCAAAAAGGCACAATTACTGATATTGCGCGATGGATAAATCCATCAAGCTCTTTGCGACAAGAGGAATTACAATGACAGAGGAACCTGAGCAACAACACCAAAACTATCTCACCATGACGATAGAGGCACGACTTTAACCGGACTCTTTAAAATTTTCCCCCGGGGGGTTCCTGACTATGCGCCGGCTTCACTCCGAGACCTTTTGGCTGGAGCTCTGATGGATGAAGCATCTCCTGCCTCGCAGTCAGGTTCTGATAATCCCAACGAGATACATACATCTTTTGATCTGACAGATTTAAGGACACGATTTTAAAATTAATAACACACCAGCATTGAAAGCCGAGGTTCATCAAAAGGCCCATGAAGTTCCCATACATTTCAAACCCAGAACACCACCAGTATAACTACAACGATAAAAGATCCCTTAAACTGAAAGGAAACTTACACCAAGAACTCTGAACAAAGACCCAATAGCACATTACTTCTGAGAACACCCTCTGCGACGCTTTCTTGCAACGCCCCGACAAAATCGTCGCAAGTGACCCAGACGTCCACACGCCTGGCAGGGCTTCGGAGCGCTTGGGCACGATGACTTCTTGTGACCCCGCTTGCCATACTGATAACACACAATAATCTCCCGTTCCGAAGGGGTTGATGAAAGATCTCGAGGCCTCTTGATTCCACGATCTGATCCATCCACTTCCATTTGCTTACTCATCTCCTTTCCAGAACCTTCACCAGTGCTCATAGGGATCGAAGGAGGGAGAACTACTTCGAGCACTCCTGCCATCGCGGCTTCGACATGAAAAGCTTGTCTCGCAACATCAACAAAAGAAGTCAGGTTGGACTCTGAAACCTTCGACTGTAAATCAGGGCGGAGACCCGCCTCGAAGCGTCGAGCCTTCACGGGGTCATTTGTGGCATACTCTGAATCATAAGGTACTAGCTCCACAAAGCGATGGAAATATTCCAACACGGATCTGTCGCCCTGCTGAAGACAACACATTTCCATCCCCTTCCTCACCCTATCTTCCTCAGAGAAATACTGACGAATGAACGAGGCCTTGAAAAACTCCCAAGTAATCTCTTGACGAGGCTTGTTCCGAGACACTGACTTCCACCACATCCACGGTGAACCTTCAAGCATGAAGGTCTCAAACTTGACCTTCAACGAATCGGGCAACTCAATGAGGCTAAAGTCCCTTTCAATCTTCCGCATCCACTCCCCTGCCACAGAAGTTTCTACTTGACCATAGAAGAGAGGTGGATCCAACTTCTGAAACTCAAGCATAAAATCCTTAGGTTGATCAACCGCACTACGATCACCCATCGAAGCTTCAAAGGGATAACCGCTGAACAAGGAAAGGTCAAAAACCCAATCAAGGCCAACTCAACGAATTAATAACAACCTCAAAACCAAACACTACATAGGTGACATGCTCAAAATCCGAGAAGACAAGTTATCATAACGTCAAAAATTTTCTCTTTGAAAACATCTTTAATTTAAAACAATCTTGGTAACTTAAACCCTCGCCATTGATATCCCTTAGAGTCTCACTCACATGCATGTATCTGTGCCACCCAGGGCATCCATCCACCATACCAGACATCCATCCACATTTCCAACACACCAAAATGCATGTGAGTACTCATCGGAACACCAAGGCCAAAACAAAGCAACTTCATTTTTCCAAAAACAATTTATTCATACCACTTCTTTTAAAACAATCCACAAATTAAACATGTCATTTCAAACAACACTTTTGTTTTTCAAAACCAACTTTTCTGATTCAAACCACTTTCAGAAATCAACGGAAACCCAAAACAAATCAAACAGGGGACTAGTGTCAGTGGGTGACTTGACCATATGGTTAGCGGCCATATGCCAAACACGCCACTGACACAGAGAGCCTTCTTGGACCATGCCCCTAGATCCACATGGCTTGCCAGGCCGCGCGGGTTAGGAGGACTAATGGCCCAACTCCCTTTGTCGTACCCCAATCGCAAAACATTTCCATAAAAACCCAAACAAACCAATTAAACCGGACTTCCCATGGAAACCTGAGGATCAGTACGGGCAAGAGTTCGCGACGCTCTTCTCGCACCTACCCCTCAAGTCCCGACAATCCTACTCCATCTACCTTGACATCCCAAATAACAAAGGGCGCTCTGAAAAGTGAGGTCTGCTAAGAGAAAACCTCCCTCTGATACCATTTTGTCACGAACCAACCCGGGTCGACCCTGAACCGGTCACCCAAGCCGGTCCGCGACATGGCCCGAGAGGCGTTCCCGATCCTCCCGGGCTGGCGACAAGCGCCAGGGCATCATTAGAGACAGTGGGAACGATTTCTCCCAATATAAATAAATAAGAAAGCGAAAATAATACAGAGCAGCGCAGAAAAGATAAACCAGATAAAGTGACTAAACAGGAACAAACAAGAAACAAACTAACCAAACACGACGTGCGAACAAACTCCGTGAGACCTCGCGGGTCACTCTCCGACTCAACGATCAAGCGTCGCCCTAGGCGAGCGCACTCAAGCTATAGCCTGCACAAACACTAAAAACAGAAAAGAACTATAGGCGGGAGTATTAAAACTCAGTAGGCTAGCCTGTTATCTATTCCCAATGCACTACCTTTAAAATAAAAGAAACTTCATTTCAAGTTTGAACTACAATCTATAAAAGTATGTTTTTAATAATATTCTACTGAAAAACAAAGTACGAACCATTGCCCTTAGCCATTTCAAAATTCGGGTTCATTTCATTAGTGCCAATGACATTTTAGGAAAAGAGGAAAGTGATGTTTAAATTTTCAAATTTTTAAAGAAGGGATTAAACACTTCCATTTGAAAACAATTTTTAGAAACCCATTAAAAAGCAATTTATCCGTTTCAAAGGAAAACAAAATGCCAAAATGCACAAAGTAAAACATACAGCAAGGGCAATGTAAGTCTACATGTGAGCATCATAATCATTACTGCAAGCTACAAAGCTGAATAGACATGGGTGAACCTAGGAGATCGAGAATAAACCAGAAGACACCAATACATGAGAAATCATCCTTATTGACATGTCACGATGAAATCAAAACGCACAACACGCTCGACCATCCACTCACAGGCAGGTCGAGGGCAAATCCCATAGCAATAAACCAAATATATCCACCTACTATGGGCCACTGGTCAGTACCATAACCTACCAGTGCAGCAATCGTTCTTAGAATATTCTCTCAATATGCCAGATTCCCATGTCTCAAGTGTTTAAGAAAAAAGGGGGGTGAGCCAACCGATGCCAACCGAGCATCCAATCAAATATATCTATATATATAAAGAACAACAGGCATTCCCGAGCCACTCCATGGGACAACCTCATGCCTTTTTCCACTCAAGTAACCGGGAGCCTCTAAGCGCGGCCTCCCAAACAATCAATCGCAACCAAGGCATGAGAGTCGTCCTAAGAGGGTTTTTATAAAAACATTTCCATCGCTTTCCATAAAGTGCCAAATGGGCATTTAATACAGTTCACAATTACTACCAAAACCAGTTTAAAACTATTTGAAGAATCCACAAAACACTACTTCACAGGTTTCCAGTATTTTTATAAACCAAACCAAACCATTTTCTTTTCCAAATAAACTTTAAGAGCCAACCGGGCAATTTCTCAAACGAGCCAAAGTATTTGTTCATGCTTCAAAAGAAATCATTTCTCACTAAACCAGAACTCTGTTTTATGTTTCGTGAATTATGTTTCAAATCCAAACGGGCATTCCTTCATTATTGGGTGTCCGCTCGTCAAAAGGATGTTTCATGTGTCGTGTATAAAATAAACGGCTCCTTTTGACATTAAATAACCATTTAAAAATTAGCCATCTTATATTAAAATTAATTATCGTATATTTTCTCATATTTATTACAATTAATAAAATGTTGATTTTGAACAATTAGGGTGCGCAAACAGCATGAAATAATATAACTTAAATTTTAAAAGCAGTGCAAAGGGGACCTACCTCAAAACCAAGGCGCGACGACAAAACAACTTTGGAACCGAGGCGCGATGACACAACGCGTGTCCGAAGCCACGTAATAAAGTCCAACACTCTGCATAATCAAAACCAAGGACTCAGACACATCCAAAAACTCACCAGAGCATGTCAAACCAAGCGTCGGAAAGAAACGCTCACCTTGAAACCAAAGCGCGGTGACGACGGAACCTCGGAAACAAAGCGAAACGATGGCGCTCACTCGGAAACACCCTGCGCAGGCCCTCAAAGTCCTGAGCCATCAAATAACAACTCACCATCGATTAAAACCCACACGATGATGATAAAAATAATAGTAATAATAAAAGTAATAATAATAATAATAATAATAATAATAACAATAAGCATATTAATAATATCATCATTAATAACAATAATAATAGTTATAATAATATTAATAATATTAACATTAATAATAATAATTATTATTATTATTAATGATAATAATAATTACGAAATAATGTTAATACTATTAACACTAATAATAATAATAATAATAATAATAATAGTAATAATAATAATAATAATAATAATAAAATTAATAATAATAACAATAATGGAAATAATAATGATAATAATAATAATAGTAATAAAATTAATAATAATAATAATAATAATAATAATAAAATTAATAATAATAATAATAATAATAGTAATACTAACATTAATAATAATAATGATCACATAAATCATAATTTTATAATAAAAAGTTATTAACATATTAAATAAAATGTGATATCAAATTAAATTAAAATAAATAAAGAAAAATGGACCTGTGCGGCGGAGCAGAATAAGGAGAAAGAAAAGGAAGAAGAACAAGAGAAGAAGAAGAGGAAGAAGGAGAAGGAGAAGAGAAAGAAGGAGAAGAAGAAGAGGAAGAAGGAGAAGGAGAAGAGAAAGAATGAGAAGAAGAAGAGGAAGAAGGAGAAAGGGGTTCGACTGCTGGTAGAGGAGGCGAGGCGGAGGGAGGTGGCGCGGCCGAAGGGAGCGACGCCTAAGGAGGGAGGCGCGGTCGGGTGTTGCGGCAGGGTGAGCTGCAGGAAGGAGGTGCGTTGTGGTTCGGCTGGACGTGGAGCATCAGCGAACCAAGAGGAGCTGGGGGAAGCTATTGCGGGCGGAGGCAGGGAGAACGGGAGGCGAGGGGGCCGGCGGGTGCTGCAACAAAGTGAAGCTGGGGCGGCTGGGAAAGTTCGGCTGAGTGAACCGCTAGCACGGTCACCCCTTGCAAACGGCCGACAGAAGCACCATCGAAGGTCCTGCTCTTTTAAGCCAGAAACGCGCCAGACTTCCTCAGTCTTATTATTAACCGAAGAAATCAGCTCCCATCTCCCTGGCCCCCTGCGTTCGACCGGCTTCAATATCACCAGCCGCCCCTGCGCGAATGCTGGAAACAGGGTTCCCCCCGCCCAGCAGGGGTTCAAGTGCGACGGGAAAGAGGCGGCCAGGAGGAGGGAAACTGAGGCGGGGCTGCTGCTCGGCAGCGGACAGAGGAGGGCTGCGCTGAGAGAGGGAGGTCGCAAGGTTCGGACGGTGCACCAGATTCGGACGGAGCAGGAGGGAGCGAGGGAGGAGCTCCTCGCTACAGAGGAGAGGGAAAACGGGGGAGGGGGTGGCGGCGCACAGTGCTACGGGAAAAAAAAGAATGAAAGATAAAATAAAGATGATAATAATAATGATAAATAAATAAATAAAAATAATGACCAAAATTATATTGTCATAATAATAATAATAATAATAATAATAAAAACTACAAATAATAAACATCATAGTGATAAAATAATAAAATAAATACAATAACGGCGTTCGTATCATTTTAATGATAATTAATTCTTAACGCACTAAAAATTTTAATGACGCAACAATTAACGCGCGTTTTAAATATAAAGAATCTATTTAAAATTTTTCCAAAGACAGCGGGATGCAAAAATACACCGGGCAAGGACGAGCGGGGTTTCCAGAACAGGCTCCGCTCACGCGCCCGACGGCGTCGCGTCAAAAAGCGCACTTTTTAGCGAAAACTCAAAAACCTGGTCCGATACTGAACACGAACAGCAGCAATATAATTTAAAGTCAAAGAAATCATAAAATAAAAATAACCGCACGGTCGGGGTGTGACAATTCTCCCCACCATAACGCTTTCCACCCCCGGAAAGCCACCACACCAACCAGTCGATCGATCAACACCTAAGGATTTCACAGAACACGATCCAACCTCTTATCTCAAGGATGTCACAACGACTACCAACGGGACTGAACCTCATTCCCGAAATAAATCACCAACATAGGAAAGGCCCGAACGGGCTCCCCACCATAAGAACTCCACTAGCATTTGATAAAAACTTAAGAGAAAACCCAAAGACTCATGGTGGGTCTCCCCACCATAAAGGACTGGCCTCTTAGCGACCAACCGGGAAACCAGCTTAGACATGCACGAGACCTCACTCCAGCTAGAAAGAGCACAGCAAGGACCTTTAAACCACTTACTCACGTCCAAAAGTAATAGGATTTGATCTGAAAATTTTACGCAAACCAAAACCCTTACCCCATGGGTGGGGAGGGTGGGCCCAAGGATTGGATCACTGAAACTTGGACGGAAAACTACTCATGTACCACTACTTAGGGATGGACACATACCAAAGCCATAACCGATACACATCGGTGGTCCACACGAGGTCACTGATCAACAACATACATCCAAAAAGGCACAATTACTGATATTGCGCGATGGATAAATCCATCAATCTCTTTGCGACAAGAGGAATTACAATGACAGAGGAACCTGAGCAACAACACCAAAACTATCTCACCACGACGATAGAGGCACGGCTTTAACCGGACTCTTTAAAATTTTCCCCCGGGGGGTTCCTGACTACGCGCCGGCTTCACTCCGAGACCTTTTGGCTGGAGCTCTGATGGATGAAGCATCTCCTGCCTCGCAGTCAGGTTCTGATAATCCCAACGAGATACATACATATTTTGATCTGACAGATTGAAGGACACGATTTTAAAATTAAAAACACACCAGCATTGAAAGCCGAGGTTCATCAAAAGGCCCATGAAGTTCCCATACATTTCAAACCCAGAACACCACCAGTATAACTACAACGATAAAAGATCCCTTAAACTGAAAGGAAACTTACACCAAGAACTCTGAACAAAGACCCAATAGCACATTACTTCTGAGAACACCCTCTGCGACGCTTTCTTGCAACGCCCCGACAAAATCGTCGCAAGTGACCCAGACGTCCACACGCCTGGCAGGGCTTCGGAGCGCTTGGGCACGATGACTTCTTGTGACCCCGCTTGCCACACTGATAACACACAATAATCTCCCGTTCCGAAGGGGTTGATGAAAGATCTCGAGGCCTCTTGATTCCACGACCTGATCCATCCACTTCCATTTGCTTACTCATCTCCTTTCCAGAACCTTCACCAGTGCTCATAGGGATCGAAGGAGGGAGAACTACTTCGATCTCTCCTGCCATCGCGGCTTCGACATGAAAAGCTTGTCTCGCCACATCAACAAAAGAAGTCAGGTTGGACTCTGAAACCTTCGACTGTAAATCAGGGCGGAGACCCGCCTCGAAGCGTCGAGCCTTCACGGGGTCATTTGTGGCATAATCTGAATCATAAGGTACTAGCTCCACAAAGCGATGGAAATATTCCAACACGGATCCGTCGCCCTGCTGAAGACAACACATTTCCATCCCCTTCCTCACCCTATCTTCCTCAGAGAAATACTGACGAATGAACGAGGCCTTGAAAAACTCCCAAGTAATCTCTTGACGAGGCTTGTTCCGAGACACTGACTTCCACCACATCCACGGTGAACCTTCAAGCATGAAGGTCGCAAACTTGACCTTCAACGAATCGGGCAACTCAATGAGGCTAAAGTCCCTTTCAATCTTCCGCATCCACTCCCCTGCCACGGAAGTTTCTACTTGACCATAGAAGAGAGGTGGATCCAACTTCTGAAACTCAAGCATAAAATCCTTAGGTTGATCAACCGCACTACGATCACCCATCGAAGCTTCAAAGGGATAACCGCTGAACAAGGAAAGGTCAAAAACCCAATCAAGGCCAACTCAACGAATAAATAACAACCTCAAAACCAAACACTACATAGGTGACAAGCTCAAAATCCGAGAAGACAAGTTATCATAACGTCAAAAGTTTCTCTTTGAAAGCATCTTTAATTTAAAACAATCTTGGTAACTTAAACCCTCGCCATTGATATCCCTTAGAGTCTCACTCACATGCATGTATCTGTGCCACCCAGGGCATCCATCCACCATACCAGACATCCATCCACATTTCCAACACACCAAAATGCATGTGAGTACTCATCGGAACACCAAGGCCAAAACAAAGCAACTTCATTTTTCCAAAAACAATTTATTCATACCACTCTTTTAAAACAATCCACAAATTAAACATGTCATTTCAATCAACACTTTTTTTTTTCAAAACCAACTTTTCTGATTCAAACCACTTTCAGAAATCAACGGAAACCCAAAACAAATCAAACAGGGGACTAGTGTCAGTGGGTGACTTGACCATATGGTTAGCGACCATATGCCAAACACGCCACTGACACAAAGATCCTTCTTGGACCATGCCCCTAGATCCACATGGCTTGCCAGGCCGCGCGGGTTAGGAGGACTAATGGCCCAACTCCCTTTGTCGTACCCCAATCGCAAAACATTTCCATAAAAACCCAAACAAACCAATTAAACCGGACTTCCCATGGAAACCTGAGGATCAATACGAGGAAGAGTTCGCGACGCTCTTCTCGCACCTACCCCTCAAGTCCCGAAAATCCTACTCCATCTACCTTGACATCCCAAATAACAAAGGGAGCTCTGAAAAGTGAGGTCTGCTAAGAGCAAACCTCCCTCTGATACCATTTTGTCACGAACCAACCCGGGTCGACCCTGAACCGGTCACCCAAGCCGGTCCGCGACATGGCCCGAGAGGCGTTCCCGATCCTCCCGGGCTGGCGACAAGCGCCAGGGCATCATTAGAGACTGTGGGAACGATTTCGCCCAATATAAATAAATAAGACAGCGAAAATAATACAAAGCAGCGCAGAAAAGATAAACCAGATAAAGTGACTAAACAGGAACAAACAAGAAACAAACTAACCAAACACGACGTGCGAACAAACTCCGTGCGACCTCGCGGGTCGCTCTCCGACTCAACGATCAAGCGTCGCCCTAGGCGAGCGCACTCAAGCTATAGGCTGCACAAACACTAAAAACAGAAAAGAACTATAGGCGTGAGTATTAAAACTCAGTAGGCTAGCCCGTTATCTATTCCCAATGCACTACCTTTAAAATAAAAGAAACATCATTTCAAGTTTGAACTACAATCTATAAAAGTATGTTTTTAATAATATTCTACTGAAAAACAAAGTACGAACCATTTCCCTTAGCCATTTCAAAATTCGGGTTCATTTCATTAGTGCCAATGACATTTCAGGAAAAGAGGAAAGTGATGTTTAAATTTTCAAATTTCTAAAGAAGGGATTAAACACTTCCATTTGAAAACAATTTTTAGAAACCCATTAAAAAGAAATTTATCAGTTTCCAAGGAAAACAAAATGCCAGAATGCACAAAGTAAAACATACAGCAAGGGAAATGTAAGTATACATGTGAGCATCATAATCATTACTGCAAGCTACAAAGCTGAATAGACATGGGTGAACCTAGGAGATCGAGAATAAACCAGAAGACACCAATACATGAGAAATCATCCTTATTGACATGTCACGATGAAATCAAAATGCACAACACGCTCGACCATCCACTCACAGGCAGGTCGAGGGCAAATCCCATAGCAATAAACCCAATATATCCACCTACTATGGGCCACTGGTCAGTACCATAACCTACCAGTGCAGCAATCATTCTTAGAATATTCTCTCAATATGCCAGATTCCCATGTCTCAAGTGTTTAAGAAAAAAGGGGGGTGATCCAACCGATGCCAACCGAGCATCCAATCAGATATATCTATATATATAAAGAACAACAGGCATTCCCCGAGCCACTCCATGGGACAACCTCATGCCTTTTTCCACTCAAGTAACCGGGAGCCTCTAAGCGCGGCCTCCCAAACAATCAATCGCAACCAAGGCATGAGAGTCGTCCTAAGAGGGTTTTTATAAAAACATTTCCATCGCTTTCCATAAAGTGCCAAATGGGCATTTAATACAGTTCACAATTACTACCAAAACCAGTTTAAAACTATTTGAAGAATCCAAAAAACACTACTTCACAGGTTGCCAGTATTTTTATAAACCAAACCAAACCATTTTCTTTTCCAAATAAACTTTAAGAGCCAACCGGGCAATTTCTCAAACGAGCCAAAGTATTTGTTCATGCTTCAAAAGAAATCATTTCTCACTAAACCAGAACTCTGTTTTATGTTTCGTGAATTATGTTTCAAATCCAAACGGGCATTCCTTCATTATTGGGTGTCCGCTCGTCAAAAGGATGTTTCACGTGTCGTGTATAAAATAAACTGCTCCTTTTGACATTAAATAACCATTTAAAAATTAACCATCTTATATTAAAATTAATTATCGTATATTTTCTCATATTTATTACAATTAATAAAATGTTGATTTTGAACAATTAGGGTGCACAAACAGCATGAAATAATATAACTTAAATTTTAAAAGCAGTGCAAAGGGGACCTACCTCAAAACCAAGGCGCGACGACAAAACAACTTTGGAACCGAGGCGCGGTGACACAACGCGTGTCTGAAGCCACGTAATAAAGTCCAACACTCTTCATAATCAAAACCAAGGACTCAGACACATCCAAAAACTCACCAGAGCATGTCAAACCAAGCGTCGGAAAGAAACGCTCACCTTGAAACCAAAGCGCGGTGACGACGGAACCTCGGAAACAAAGCGCAACGATGGTGCTCACTCGGAAACACCCTGCGCAGGCCCTCAAAGTCCTGAGCCATCAAATAACAACTCACCATCGATTAAAACCCACACGATGATGATAAAAATAATAGTAATAATAAAAGTAATAATAATAATAATAATAATAATAATAACAATAATCATATTAATAATATCATCATTAATAACAATAATAATAGTTATAATAATATTAATAATATTAACATTAATAATAATAATTATTATTATTATTAATGATAATAATAATTACGAAATAATGTTAATACTATTAACACTAATAATAATAATAATAATAATAATAGTAATAATAATAATAATAATAAGAATAAAATTAATAATAATAACAATAATGGAAATAATAATGATAATAATAATAATAGTAATAAAATTAATAATAATAATAATAATAATAATAAAATTAATAATAATAATAATAATAATAGTAATACTAACATTAATAATAATAATGATCACATAAATCATAATTTTATAATAAAAAGTTATTAACATATTAAATAAAATGTGATATCAAATTAAATTAAAATAAATAAAGAAAAACGGACATGTGCGGTGGAGCAGAAGAAGGAGAAAGAAAAGGAAGAAGAAGAAGAGAAGAAGAAGAGGAAGAAGGAGAAGGAGAAGAGAAAGAAGGAGAAGAAGAAGAGGAAGAAGGAGAAGGAGAAGAGAAAGAAGGAGAAGAAGAAGAGGAAGAAGGAGAAAGGGGTTCGGCTGCTGGTAGAGGAGGCGAGGCGGAGGGAGGTGGCGCGGCCGAAGTGAGCGACGCCTGAGGAGGGAGGCGCAGTCGGGTGTTGCGGCCCGGTGAGCTGCAGGAAGGAGGTGCGTTGTGGTTCGGCTGGACGTGGAGGATCAGCGAACCAAGAGGAGCTGGGGGAAGCTGTTGCGGGCGGAGGCAGGGAGAACGGGAGGCGAGGGGGCCGGCGGGTGCTGCAACGAAGTGAAGCTGGGGCGGCTGGGAAAGTTCGGCTGAGTGAACCGCTAGCACGGTGACCCCTTGCAAACGGCCGGCAGAAGCACCATCGAAGGTCCTGCTCTTTTAAGCAAGAAACGCGCCAGACTTCCTCAGTCTTATTATTAACTGAAGAAATCAGCTCCCATCTCCCTGGCCCCCTGCGTTCGACCGGCTTCAATATCACCAGCCGCCCCTGCGCGAATGCTGGAAACAGGGTTCCCCCCGCCCAGCAGGGGTTCAAGTGCGACGGGAAAGAGGCGGCCAGGATGAGGGAAACTGAGGCGGGGCTGCTGCTCGGCAGTGAACAGAGGAGGGCTGCGCTGAGAGAGGGAGGTCGCAAGGTTCGGACGGTGCACCAGGTTCGGACGGAGCAGGAGGGAGCGAGGGAGGAGCTCCTCGCTACAGAGGAGAGGGAAAACGGGGGAGGGGGTGGCGGCGCACAGCGCTACGGGAAAAAAAAAAGAATGAAAGATAAAATAAAGATGATAATAATAATGATAAATAAATAAATAAAAATAATGACCAAAATTATATTGTCATAATAATAATAATAATAATAATAATAATAAAAACTACAAATAATAAACATCATAGTGATAAAATAATAAAATAAAATAAAATAAAAACAATAACTGCGTTCGTATCATTTTAATGATAATTAATTCTTAACGCACTAAAAATTTTAACAACGCAACAATTAACGCGCGTTTTAAATATAAAGACTCTATTTAAAATTTTTCCAAAGACAGCGGGATGCAAAAATACACCGGGCAAGGACGAGCGGGGTTTCCAGAATAGGCTCCGCTCACGCGCCCGACGACGTCGCGTCAAAAAGCGCACTTTTTAGCGAAAACTCAAAAACCTGGTCCGATACTGAACACGAACCACAGCAATATAATTTAAAGTCAAAGAAATCATAAAATAAAAATAACCGGACGGTCGGGGTGTGACAATAACCCTTTATTATGGAAGATAATATATATATATTACCATTTATATAGTGGATGAAGAAATATGTACAATATAATGGTAACTGTACATCATTCATAACTCTCTATACACATGGTTTCATAATCAAAAGTACTGATATTTTTGGGTATAGGGAACCAACTTTTATAACACTCCCAGTTTTAGTAGATAATACTTGATAAATAACCTTGTTGTCTCCCACATGAGGAGACCATTTTTCTAATGCGTTAAGGCTTTATTGACTAGGCCTTCTATGTTTCCACTAGATGGCTATTCTTTTATGTGTGACATCTCTTCCTTGAGTAAGACTTTTCCAGAGATGATATCCCTATGTTTATTCCCTTATATACACTATCAACCCATGACATATTGTCTTATAATAGGTTAATAAATATCATTATATACATTATGATAACACTTTACATACTATAATATATTCTATTACTAGAACAATTTATTTCCTATTTTAAACTACTTCTTTCATTGCCTCAAAATCCTTAATGCACTCAGTATTTGAACACATATCTATGGAAATATTTAATGCTCTTGTCTTGATCATTAACATATCCTAACTGTGATATTATACCATGTTCTCTTTATAGGAAGACTCATTTGTGTCCGATTATTTCATATACCCCTTACTTTCTACATACTAGGTATATGTCTTTTGTACTCTCTCGAGAACAATCATTTAGTTCTGACTAATTACCATATAATTCTCCTATATATAACTAATATATTCCTAATATAATGTATATGATGGAAATGTCATATCTTTTTCATATCATGGCATACATTATTGATCCATCTCCAAAGTGTATAGAAGTAATCTCACCACATTGATCTCTTACCATGTACTATACCTGGAATTTTGGGGATATTTATTCCATTCATATTTGTAAGAATAATCTCTCCAATTTTCCAATATCTATTTTTAATAAATTTTTGGTATATATAATATTTTTATTGTATAGTAATCCATTAGATCAACCTCTATATATCTAATCAATTATAAAATTGTTTTCTACTTTATTTCATTCTATAGAGAGTTACTTTAATAATTTCCATAAAAAAATTTAAGACAAATAGTTGTTTTACATGTGTTATTGAGAACATTTTACTTGGATAAAATGGTGTTCCCACTGAACTCTGGAAGAAACATGGAAAAAATTTAGTCAAAAATAATATTCTGTGATATAGTTTCTTACTTCAATCCCAAACTTGATTTTGTAACTTTCAAACTTATTGTAATTATATTATGTCTCCATCCCTTTTTAGTTAAATTGTAAAAACATCTTTCGTGATTGGTGGTCTTGATATCCAATGCTAAATTTAATGGTCATTAAAACTAGTTAGGTAAAGTAGAATTCTAATTGATATAGTAATAACACCATGTTGATATCAATTGATATTTTATGGTAAACTGATTTGACAATCCATGTATAGTTTCAATTGATTACCCACTGAAAAAATAAAAATAACAATAACCCTTTACATTCATATATGAAAAATATTTCTAAATTTTAATTGACCTTTTTAGTTTTAGATAATTTTAATATACTACCTATTTATAGGTATTATTATTATCAATGAATAAAATATCACCATCATTGGTGTATATAAAACCATCCTTGTATTTTTATCCTTCATACACATTATATTTCTATGGAATATTCCTTTTCCAAAATGTATTCTGGATGTGGTTCCTATATCAACATTTTGTGCATCTCTATAATTGACTAAAGGTAAGTCAATATTTATCCAACTATTTAGAAATATAAATGTTCAAAATTTTCTTAAAAATATAGTGTATAACTTGACTATGACAAGATATCATTGGATTTTCTGTAATATTATTATAAAATATATATCAATTACTATAGATGCACCTTTTGTTTCTTGATTCATGTTTATTTATATTCTAAAAAAATCCTAAAATTCAATAACATGTTCTTACTAAAATGGATTGATCAAATACAAAAACTCATACTTTATCCATTCATAATTGTAGATTGAATATGGTTATGGGATAATGATTTTATTTGAAAATAATGTCTTAAAAAATGGAAGAATATGATGTGCATGAATTTTAATAATGATACTCCTTATACATACATAATCACTCTGATGGGTTTAAGGAAATATATGTTTATGTAATTTATACAAACTAAATTCCATTGATCAATGTTAATATATAATAATCATCATTAATCATTCTTTTTAGAATCTTAAACCTGACGTGGATAAGGTAATGTATGATTAGGAAGTACTGCACGCAAAATTATGTTGATCGATAAATTCATAGTCAAAATATTCCTCAATACACCAGCTTGATATATCTCATATCTTTTGACAATTCATATACCATACTATACTATGAAATTACTTGAACACCTAATGGAATCACATGATGTATATGTAACACTATTTTACTCTTGGAATAGTTCATGCTCTCTTGCTGAACTAATTTTGAAATATATTTGGATTAACCTTTTTTATAAAGATGTATTCTTTCCAAAATTAATTAAATAATTTTTTCATTAGTAAATATGTTATTTATCTATAATTTTTCTAAAACTATACTTAATATATCCATGAAAACTGTTTATTCTTTTTTGAAAATTTATTATCTTTCTAAAATTCAGCATATAAGTCATACATTTTATATTCATCATGCATTAAAAATGATTCTAGTATTACAGAACAATGTTTTTTGTACGAAACACTACAAAATTCATTCCACTAATTGAATAATTTCTTTTTATGTCCAATGGAAATGTGGGAGAAACCTTTTGGTAATATATAAAAAAATTTCAACCAGAACCATTTGATTGGCAATTAGATGTTGTGTTCTTCTCACCACTGACTTAATAAAAACCATTTATCATCCTCTTGGAGAACCAAACTCCCTTGTAATAATATTTCATTACTTAAATGGTCACATTATATTAATAAAAATATGTAATAGAGATAAATTTTTTAATATCCAAAATGTAAAACAGAAACATTACTTAATATTGATAAATATACCTAAGGATGAAACGAATACATGATTCATCAATTTAGTTCACTACCTTAAAACATCAATTGATTTATTTCATGATATGTGAATAAAATAAATTCCTATTTGATATCTCTATCTATTATAAATATTTTGAAGGTGCCTTTGACATCACCCCTTCCATTGGACTTTTTTCCTTATCTTTCAAATTATTAAATATAAAAACAAAAAAATTCTATAAGTTATTATTAACATGGTGAACCTTATCCAAAATCTAACTAAGATTTCTCTATATGCCATTAATTTTATAATCATAAAATGAAACAAGTTTAAATGGGAGAAAACTGTATTTGAAGGAGATGCATTGAAATATCAAGACCTATCTTTCAATTATCACATATCATGTGTAACTGTCATCAATTCATACCTCCGTTCATTTCTATATGAAATATTTTCATATATGAGATAAAATGTCAAATCATTAATGTCTTATTATTGTACATATAACTCACATCAAATATTTATGATAAAATGTTGAAATAACCATAAAATGTTTCATACATGAGTCTCTTATAATCATTTTAACACAATGTCTTCCTGAAGTTTCTTAATAGGTACAGGGGACACCAAGACCTTGAATTTCAAATTTTTTAGTACTTTGGTTATGTGTTTGCAATACTCATTTGAAACTAGTTCCAATTTGGGCATTTTCATTGTCCAATATTAGCTCAATGAACATTTTGTATTTTCTATAATTTTCTTAAAAAATCTATAATATTTGTACTTTAATCTTGATTATTGATTAGAAGTTACCATTTATTTATTACAAAAGTTCGTGGAGGGGAAGTACAAAGAAATGAAGTAAAATAATAGGCTTACATGTATTTGGGGAGACTCAATCTTGAGACCTCCCATGAGACCCCATAAAATTATAACCTCCAGGATATTCCCCTTAGGGATTATCATTAAAATTTATTTGAATCATTAAATATATCCCCCAATTTTATCATACACTAGAAACCATTTGAACCAGAATTAGAATAATCTATCACATGAGTTTTATAGTGGAAAGGGTCATTGAAACCTCTCCTCATATTCTATAAGTACTGGCCAACCCAATACATGGAATGTTTCTAATTATGTTCATCACATTCCAACCACATTAACTCGTGGTTCCATAATCTTTTGAGTGACATCCCATCTTCTAAAATCATAAAAATTATTTACTAGATTAATTCCATAAATGATGAAAAATTATTTATTTGGATAATTATTGACAACTATATTAAATTATGTTTACCCATTAATCTCATAATAATTCCCCAGTAGTATGAGGAACCCTTCTATCTTTCTGATGAGCTCCCTGAACACCAGTTTTTGCTCAAATACAAACTATGGAAGGCATTTCTGACATTATATTTCATTGAGTGGGTTTTAATATTTCATGGTGAATATAATAATTTTATTAATATTTTCATAATATATTGTCACCATCAATACTAAACATGTATTAGTAGAATAACATTCACCACATGGTCATAAATTTCCTTGGATTAATATTTTAGGTGTATCTGAATATCATTAAAATGAGTAAAATAAAAATAAATGCATAAAAGAGATAAAATTACCTTAATGGAATTGAGAAGATAATATTTTTCATCCTTTAAAAATTAATTGATCAACCATGACCTAGGTGAATGATACATGAGTCTAGTCATGAATCATGATGCAGCTCATCCCCAGTCCAGTTTTTTCACCTATCATAAGTAGTACTACCTTATCTTTGTAGGTTTTGAGTCTTAAACCATCATAAAAAAATTTACATGTATAGTCAAACATAAGTTATGGGACCATGAGAAGTATAAAATACATATAAATAAATTGGAGATGCAGGTCCTTATACATATTAACTTAAATGAAGATGATGAACAATCCATCATAAAGAAAAATAATTATCACTGGCATAAAATAATGGTAATAAAAAATTAAATGAAATTAATTCTACAAACACATGGTCGGACACTACTCACGACATGTTGATGTATTAAATAAATACATGATAAAATTCCATTGCATTAAATTTAATGAATTAAAGAATTTAAATAAAAAATGATTTATTTAAATTCAAAATAATTTATAAAAATAATTTAGTTGAATTTGGTCTCATCATTAATTTTATTTTTATTCCAAAAAACTAAAGTAATAATTGATTTATTTTAATATAAAAAATAATTTATGTTTTTTGGGAGGAAACAAAAATATTAGTATTTTTTATCCAAATGTTAATTTTATTCTAATTTAATATAATAATATAAATATATTATTTAAATGATTTAATTTTGGATTATATAAAATTTTCTCAGGCCCTAAATGCCTACCCAAGAGCATTGTGGGTCGAGATAAACTCATGTAGAATGGTTTAAAGACAAAAAACCATTTGAATGGATGTTTTGGGAAATATAGGTTCACTCAAACCTGTTTTGCATTGGGATGACCCACCCCGACCAATTGTGGTGTAGATCAGTTGCAACAGAACATGAGGGGGACTTGTAAGGGAGTAACCTCACCACTGGGGCATCATACATGGGTCTCATAGGTCCTAATCAATGCATCATAATGGTCAAGTAGATCCAGAATGGGGCAAGATAGGTTCAACCATGATGATGTCAATGGAAAAGGTGGAAACAATATGGCTTGGATATTGCGGCATGGGCTCGGCCAGACTGTAGTGGAGGAAGGTATGCTGGTGTGCCCATAGGTTGTTTGCGGCCACCTAATGACTACGTGGTTAGAAGAAGATGATGAAATGTGGTCATACTCATCTGTAAAATGGCTACCAATCTAGTTCCCCGATGGTGGAAGACACTATTTGATAATTTTGGAGAACTGATTGATATCTGCAATGAGAAGATTATTTGACAAATAGAAGTGGTAGGTGACAATAGTCGAATTTGGTGGTCGGACATCCCTTAGAAATAGACCTATAGATATGGGGGGAGGTTTCCAGTGTCACCGTGGGTCTTCTATAATTTGAGGGGGTGGGTAGCATGAAGGATAATAAGGGACTCACATAGGTGGATTCTTTAAGAAACCTCCACCCCTTTTCTATGTTTATTGGTTTTATATACTCTATAAAATTTATTCACCCCATAAGTCATTCTTTGTTTTTATTATCAAATTCAAAAAAACTTTGGTGAAGGATATCTGAATTTTTTATACAATTCTACAACTTGTGGAATATCAAAAATCTGGTGGGATTGAATATGGAAACCAGAATGGGGAGACTGGAATCTATCTAGTTATCATCCTAGAAATGAAACTAAAAAAATATATATAAAAATATATTTTTCTTTATATTTTAAAATATTAAATTTTAATATATGAAAAATACTTGTTTTTTGTCCATAAATCTCTCTTCGGATGGACGTAACTTGGTCATCAGACATCATATTGATGTGAGGTCCAGTCGTTTGAGACATATTTTAAACCATTTACTTAAATTTAATGAAAACTAATTTTTCATGGCTTAAAATGAACATTTTATTTCCCTGATTTAATTTTTTAGTAAGGGGGAACATAGAGGAATCCAGTGGATTGAGTATTTAAAATATTTTTCCACCAAGGTAACAAAACATTATAGTTTATAGTGATCTGAGCCCTGGTGAGATTGAATAATATCACATGAATTAATCAATTTATTGAAGATAGAATACAATATGTTACACACTTAAATTTAAGCACACTCATCAATCACTCATCTCCAGTGATCATTGGATAAAGAATATGAGACCAAAACCCAAAAAAATCATCTACAAAATCTTCAAGAATCGACAAGAATGTTGTTTGTAAATTTATGGGTTCTAGAATGGATCTCTAATGATCACATTGACTTCATAAAGATCACTATGATCTCATGCCTTTGATCTGTAGAAGGTGTTCTTAGAAAGGTGTCTTATAAAAAGTATTTCTCTCTCTAAGATGTTGTTGGTGATATATATTCTCATTCTGTTAGCATGAATAATGCCTGGATTGAGCTTATCTTACACATATATAGTAGTTTTCAAAAATACCATATTATGGTTCACCGAACCACAAATATTTCACCTACACTAAATAAGTAATATAAATATAAATATGATGAACTAACCTTTTTTAAAATATTTTTTAATATTTTATAACATAAATTTTATATTTATTGATAATATTATGTGTTAAAAATGAGTTATTTAACAAACTCATAATATCGAGCAATGTTAAAAAACTAGAAATATTAAAATAATATATTTTATATAATATAATTTCATGTATTTAATTAAACAATTTTATATACTACTAATAAATATATTCATCCCAATTATTTAGTACTTGATAATAATGAATTTTATTTATTTATAAGCACTCTAAAATACTTATACAAATCTAAAACCCCATTATGGGGCCTATAATTTATTAAATACCTATTGCTTATAATATATATGAATCGTGAATATGATATTGTGTGTGACCCTTTAGGGCTTTATCTCGATAGTTATGAATAGAATTCATAAACCATGTGGGCAGTCTTGAAGCCCATTAAGTTCACTAAAGAGATATATAATTGTTATATAATTTATATCTATTCTATTAAAATTCACTATCTAATATAATATCTTTTTCATTATATGTATCATAAATAAGGATGGAAACATGTGTAATCATCATTTATTTATCTATTATTTTTTTATCTAACTAGACGAACATTCTTTCTAACACCATAAATTTGGATTTATTAAGTTACTATCATCCTGATAAACTAGGCCTAAGATATAACTTCCCCAACTAAAATTCAAAAAATTATCACTTGATCATTCAACTAATGTTATACAAATAATGAATCATCCAACACGAGCAAGCTTACCATGAATTCATTGTCTAGTTTTTTTTCTTACATTAAATTATGAGATATATTGACACAAACTGATGATGATCTCATGTACTAAGACCGATACACATTTCCTTAGATAGTAACTACCAATGCCACAAAATACATGTCATGTTTGTATTGGTTGGTCTATCCACATTATATCAACTAATATAGGTCACCAAGTGTGAAATGTATGAGAAGAAGTCTCAATTCTTATGATCCCCAAACACCTGATATTCAAACATCAACTCTGTCTATTTTGTATGATTTATTTTGTCTATATAACATATGTTTTTGATTAACATCATTGTATCTAGAGGTTCTCATTATTACATGGGAACATTTATAACCTATTGATGAGATGAATGCTTTATGAAAATTACCATTTAAATAGAATATGATGAAATATATACACTATAATGGTATATATACATCATTCATAACAAATTGTACAAATTTTATGGTAATAAAAAGCACTAATAATTTTTTTATAGGTCAATAACATTTACAAAAGTATATCATAATCATCAATAAATTGGTTAAAAATACCTCTTGTATGCCTCTTCACAACCATGACACAAACTACACATCAAATTCTATTAAAATCATACAGGTACCCCATGGAGTCTGAGGATCTTACACATGTATGACTATCTAAGAGCCTCCAGGAAAATCCTAACTCATATGGAAAAGAAGTTTGATTATTTTGTGAGTCTATCAATAATCACCTAGATGGAATTATATAATATAATTTTCTATGTAATCCCTTTCAAAATTTCCATAAATATGTGACGAAGTTTCCACTTTAAGATTTCGAGTGGATGTGTTAAACATACTAACATGTGAGACACTAATATCAGAACTCTGAAATACTCCACCTTATTTCGGTCCCCAAAAAATAAAAACGAATGTCCCTAAACATCTTCCTTGCATCAGTATATAGTGGGACAATATAAGTTTGAAAATCTATAATCACCTCATATTACATTTTTATCAAAAACGTCATCCCTCTATGGAAAGTGTTGACATGATCCCCTTGATCATAAAATCAATTTGATTAATCACTTGAAGATATTTTAGCATCAAGAACCTCATTGTAATTTCCTCCCAACTGATCTATCCTCATATAATGAATAAAAAGATGAGTCATTACCATAAACTAAAGAAAAACTGCACACCTCTCCACCACCAAGGTCATCTGTAAAGAAGTTAACTACTATGATTCCTACCCCACAAGGTGTGAATAAGACTTCCTACTATGGGAATATTATGGAATGTCCTTATTCCTAGGAGTATAGGATCCCTTAAATTCATAGTGTTTTAGGAACTCTAACTAGTGCCTCTCTATTATGCTCTAATCTCTTTTCTTTAATACAATCCCAAGACTCTTGTGGTATAAGTATTCCATAATTCACTCTCCCATAAGATAGTTCATTTATAAATTCAGTGTGAAGAATACAACTTTCAAAACCTTGTTTTGATTCATGTAGTTTTTTCTCATGGGGTTTCAACTACCTCAACCTATATACAATCACTTCCTACCCCTACCCCAGCAAGTAGTTGGGCCCAACTCTAGTGGTATTTCAATACACTATATACACTATTACCTCTTCTATTGGTATCAATATAAGATCATTGATCAACTATATCCTTAACTGATCGAAGGATCTTTGTCACTACCCAATCTTGGTAAATGGATTCCCTTTCCACATATGTGCGGTCAATGGGGATTCAATATTGAATAAGTCTTATACGAACCTACCATTGTACGATGCCATATAAATATAACTCTTCACCTATGAAACAAACATGGGTGTCTCCTAGTAAAGTATTTCATCAATCTTAACCATTTTCACAGCTAATCCATGGTCATATTTGGAAAACCATATAATGTGATCCTCTCGAATTCAAAACTAGAACTTAAAGAGACTATCATAAAGTAGGTGCTCTAAGAGTATGTATAAGACCATCCATGGATATCCATTTATCATCTGGGGAAAGACATTGTATTTTTCAAAAGTGTTCGGGGTGTGATGTAGGGGACCCTCTTTTCCACATTATATTTATTATTTCATAGGAGGACCTATATTTTATTCTGTATAGAGGCATTAAGGGGAGATATTTTTGGCCTTACCTCTCTTAAGACTTTGATGGTTACTTTTCCCATATTATTTTTTCTGATGATATTCTCATTTTTCATAAATGGTAGGAGATCGTATCTTGACAGATTGATAATATAGTATTGTTACCTATGTTGTTCTATGTGGGAAATGTTTCAATTATAAATAGATTAGTGATTTTATTTCAAATAAATGTTCTAGAAGATGTGTACGGGACATCTAAGACATCTTGTAGATCAATCAGAAGCATCTTTGACTGATCTATCTTGGTGATCTGATTTCAAATGACTGGGTTAAAAAAAATTATTCAACTATCTCATCAAATGGATGCATGGGACGATTGATAACAGGATTTTCATGTTCATATCCTTCGGTGGTCGGGCATCTCTGATCAATATTGTCTTATCATAAATCCCTATGCATGTACTACCCAACATTACTCCACCAAAACGGGTTATATCTATAATGGAAAAGATTTTGAATTTTTTATATTGGTCTCCAACACCTCTAGAAGTTCCCACAGGGCCTCCTGAAGTCGGATGATGAAACAGATTAAATAGGGTGGTGTCAGTCTTAGGGACGTGTCAATCTCCATGCAGTCCATGCAGGCTCTTCTGGCATGGGATCTCATAATCACCAATTCTCTTTGGGACAAAATATTGTGTATCAAATATTGGAAGAACTGGGAAGGGTGGGATAGATAGAAAATGTCCAAGCTGTCCAGAAGCAACGTTTTTTATCTAGAAATCCCCCATGATGTTCCATGATGGGTGGTCAGAATAGGGGAAGTTATTCTGTGGTGGGAAAATAGGGTGGGTGTCAATCTATTTTTTCGAAATAGCCCTATGATGAACATGACAGTTAAAAAGACTTATAATCACAGTCATTTTCGTGATGTGATCTTAAGTAAGGAATAGATTCCCACATTCAAAGATGTGGTTTTTTCGATGGAAGATGACCAGTGTTGTTTTACTGGTTTGACTTATGGAGACTTCAGTGGACGTGATTACAAGAGGATTCTTCAGTATGGAGGGTATTTTTTAAAATGGGCCACTCATTTGTGGTGAAAATAGTTTCCCAGGAGGACGAATTTACTTTTTTGGAGGGTTAGAGACTAGTCCTTACTAATTGAAGTTAAATTTCAATGGAAGGGGATATCTTTGCTGTGTCATTTCCAATACTGCACGAACCCACCTTCAGAGTCAATAAAAACCTATTTATCATGATTGATTTGGACACCTACCTTTGGTCAATAAGGGGGAGTTGGGTTTATCTCGACTCTACATGCATGTTGATCAAGGATTTCATCTATAGTTGGTATTCGGGCTCGGATCAACAGGATATGGAAGGAAATATCCACAGTATCATTATGATTTATATCTTCTGGACTTTATAGGAGGTGATAAATAAGGTGCATATTAAGAGTTTCCTTTATTACTATTCATGAATGTGAGGATGAAGGCATTGAGTCATGAACTGGGATCTCTGGTTAAAGGAAGTCAGTATTTGTTTAACCTTTTCAGACACATGAAAATGGCAGTTTCTCTGGTTGGATCCCATTGGTGTTGAATTATTTGGAAGCCACTGTTGCGGGGCTGTAACCTCAATGTGGACAAGTACTTCAGGAATGGGATGATGCATGGGGGTGGCATTTAACGGTATACGAATGGATCAATGATTATTTATTTCACCTGTTTTAATGGTCTGTGGAGTTTTTTTAGGTGAGTATATGAAGGAATTACACATCGGTATCATGTTGTACACGAGCTTTGATTTAAAGTTTACTGAGGTGGAGTCATACTCTGAGGTTGTTGTTTGGGATTTACATGGTCTGGTGATAGCTCATTAACACCTAGTATACATTTTTTGAAGTTTCTATTTGGATATCAGCAATAATTTCTCCATGTGGCATATTCCAAGAGTGGAAAACTTCATTGTGGATGCCCTATCTAGAAGGAGTTGTCTAGAGGAGCTGCTGATTGTTTATTATAGATTGGACTCACTCCCTCGGGAGTGTTTTAATTTTTTCGAAGGGAATCTCTTGGAGATCACCTCTTTAGACCATCATGATCCATTCTTTACTAATGATCATTTTTTCCATTATTTAATAAAAATAAACTTTTGATCGAAATCCATCACCCAGAACTCATAGTTTTCATAGAGGAATTATAATTCCATATTTGGAATATAATCCTCATGAACCATTAATTAGTGTTGACCACATCGAGGAATGATCATCAAGAACCAACTTGTGACTCATAAAAAATAAAATAGGTCATCAATCCTTGGAAATGTGTACATTTTATTTATCAATACATAGTTCAAGAGATGATAATAAAAACAAAGACACAAAATCCAATATTTCTTTTTATTAAAAAAAGTAGAGATCCTTAGGGGACACACTGGGTCAGATAAAACCCTTCTCTTGATGGTATTCCAATAGTAATCAATTCTCTTGGAGATTAGTAGGGGTCATGAAATATGTTGAGAAACATATTCGCAAGATTTTAGGCTGCAATTATATGATGAGTTCAATCTCCCGCATTGAAGGTAGTCTTAGTAGATCATTGGAAAATACATCAATAAAATCCTCTACAATGATAGGAATTCATATTCATGAATAGATTACTACACCATGGGATATTCATGCCAACTAATGGGTTATGGGATGCATCGTCACACTCACAAGGTATACCTACATAGCCAAGAGATTTCTCATTCCCATAATGAACAATCTCTTCCAATATGTACAAATGTATTTGAGCCACCTACGATGAAAGTTTATATAGGATAAAACCATGGGAAACCACTAAATCAACAAGGGTTAATACATAATGATTCATCATGAAGTCTAAGAGTTCCCATATGAAACACTACCCACCAAAAGGTAGACTAAACTATTAGTAGATATGGGATATCAAATAATATCACCCATTCATAACCTCCAGAAAAAATAAACTATGCTAAGGTCTCAATGTGGAGATCTAACTCTCTCAAAAGTGATACATAATATTAGGAGTAAATCACACCTATGTTTATAATCACTATATAATGAGTATAAAAAAATAAAACCTCATATTAAATCACAAGTTACTGGGTCACAACCCTCTCGAAACTACATCAATGGACTACCCAAATACTGACTCCCTAAGCCTGGCATGGGATACCAAATGGTGGTGGAGGATATAATTTATAACATTACTATACCGCAACATATCCTCATTCTAGATACCTATTTACACATCTATTAGCTCTTACTTCCTTCAGGTTAACCTAACCACACCTAGTAGAACCCTGATTACATCAATATCATAACCATAGCAGTTCATTTCCTACCTCTCAAACCTCCAATGCATGATGGGTCAGGTAATCATGTTCCATGTGACCACTCTCATCACATGAATTAAATATGCAATATTCAGGATACCCCTCCCCTCTTCGCAATCACTTGACTATAAGAACACATTCTTGGGTATCAAAATGGTCATGCCTCCTTTTTGGGACCTCTACATATATCACCTTTAGTACATTGTAGATAAATCAGCCCAAGCATTCCCACTTTCAGCACTACCCCCCCCCCACCTCACATCCCTCTTCTTGAAATCTATATATAAGTAGAGATCACTCCATAAATCTCACATATGTATGGAGACATAAATAGAACTTGATTCCACTAATATCTTTGTGATGAACCTTTTCAAACTTCCCCACCCAAAAGAATCCATCCCACACCATGTCGATGGGTTTCCACATAAGGCTAGTAAACATTAAAATATAGTTCTCTACTGACATCCAACTCGAATGTAGCTCCATAATATTATATATCTAAAAATTATATAAGAATGCAGGGTAGTAATAATAATTAAATATTTGTTGGAAGTTGGACCATGAGAGTACTAACTCATCATTCATCAGCATGATTAGAATAAAATAGTGCCCTTCTACTCCATGGAAAACAATGGATGTTGGTGCAACCATATTATCAAATGTGTTCTGTAAGAGTTGTAATACCTATATAACCAACTCAATATAGTCCTATACTACATTGGAATATTTCTCACAATGGAAACTTAACAAGATCAATCTCTAGATCTCATGTTATACGAGAAGTTTCCATGTATCCTCATCTTGAAATTCCAATACTAACAACATATCTACAGGGATGGGTACTGCTAGATGACTTACCAGAGAAAATATCTTCATTATATGGACCATTAAATGAATCCTCAAAACTCATAATATTATTTTTTTTGGATGCTTTCATTTGGATGCACGTGTCTGTTTGCTTGAGTGTGATAGGAATGGATTTTGTTACCCCGCATTCCCGCTTTCCAAAGGTGGTTGGCATTCACTCCTTGTTCATGGATGTCTGCTCTTTGATCGAAACGGGATGATGGGATGTCGGTTCTTCCTTCTGTGTGTTCCTCATCGGAACTCATCACCTTGTACGGGTATCCCTCGTATATTTAATAAATTGTTTGTGAAACTCTTCCCGGTGCCATATTTTCATGGACACCATTTAATTACACTGCTTCTGTCAAGACATTACAAGGGGTTCAGTTTGGGAAAAAAATCTTCAGTTAGGGGAGTAGTCACACTGGGCCTCACTGGCATTTCTGGACTCTGGGGATTGGTGTGTCTTTCTTCTGTCCCTTATTATAGGGCTTCTCGAGGGCGCGGAAGCCCAAGGCATCCCATATTGAATGCGGGGAATCATATGCCATATTCATGTATCTGAGGTTTTCCTCATCTTCCCATGATTATCACAGGGTATGCCGTGAGTTTAACGTCCAGTGGGGATGGATCGGACTGATCAGAACACTGATTAGAGTGGATCCGATTGATGACACCCCTAGAGAGAACACAGATACTGGGGCCAACACGTGGGTGGATCCCTGAATGTTGTGGAGGGGAATGAAGTGGCATGATAACACCGGGATGTGACAGGCTAGGTAAGAGTCAGAATGGATGAAAGTTTTGGTCTTGAGCCTCGAAGAGACTTCCTACGTACCATTACATGACATGGATCAAAGTCCTCGTAGTTCAGGTAGTGGGGAATACAGTTTAATGTCATGCGACATTAAGGAATTTGGGGCTTACGCTCTAAACGGCCCAAGGTGTTGGTGAACCAACATGATCGGAATGACCGGGTGGTGGTATTGAAACTCATGGAGGTTCCTACGTACCATGCCTTGACATGGATCAAAGTCCACATAGTTTAGGAAGGGTTTCGTTAGTTAACTAACGTGAAGATGAACCCGGGGGTCCACTGGTGGTGGGATTGAACCCCATGAGGCTTCCTACGTACCATGATTTGACATGGATCAAATACCACATAGTCCAGGATGGTGTGGGTTTCAGCGAACCGAAGTGAATAAAGACCTTGGTCTGATGGTTGGTGGGCTTGAACCTCGTGAGATTTCCTACGTACCATGCCTTGACATGGATCAAAGACCACGTAGTTCAAGAAGGGTTTTGTAGAACTGACATGAATCAAGACCATTTTCCGATGGGTGATGAGTTTGAACCTCGTGAGGCTTCCTACATACAATGACCTGACATGGACTAAAGACCACATAGTTCAGGAAGGGGTGTCGGCGAACCGACATGAATAAGGACCTTGGTGCAGGTGTATAGTGGGCCAGAACCTTGGGGAGGCTTCCTATGTACCATGAATTGACATGGATCAAAGTCCCCGTAGTTTGGGCATACATTTTAACGTCATGTGGGACGGGGGAATGATATATTTTAACATCATATGGGATGGGGGTGAACCGACGTGAAGGGGTTCGGAATGACCGAGTGGTCAGATTGAATCTCGTGGAGGATTCCTACGTACCTTACCTTAGCATGGATCAAATTCCACGTAGTTCATTTAGTTTTCAATGTCGGTGCATACTCTAAGCCCACGTGAGTCATGATCGGTGTGAGAAACAAGGGGCAGCAGGGACCTGACGATCACGTCGTGAAAGGTGCGTCCGTGGGATGTGTGGAGGGGGGATTACGCGTTGAGCGGCCAACGGGGCCAGGACATACTCCAGGATGGAGGCCCAATGGATACAAAGTGCAGTAGAAGAGGGGGATTGGGATTTACTCTAGGATGGAGGCCTTGTTCCCTATCACGCCTTTCGTAGACCTTGGCCTAGAGGAAGTGAGGAGGAGCTGGGGTGCCGCCTCCTGCAAGAAGAGATAGGGGCTTACACCAAGGTGGCTGCCCTTCCCCGCGGACTAAATCCACTCCATGAAGCAGGATATCATCCCCTTTGGAGACCAAGGGGCGTGAATAATGTCCTAGGCTGTGGGGGGGACCCTATGTGTGAGGAATGGGGTCAGGTCACAGTTTAACGTCATGTGTTAAGGAAGAAGGTTCTTGGCAGTTTAACATCATGCATCTTGGACGAGGTGGGTTTTCTCTGCACCCATAGGACTTAAATAACTAGTACACTCTGCTCCTTGTGGGTGGGAAGGCATCGGTAAGGCCGTGGTAAATGGGTGTCGTAGAGAAAACCATCGAGGGTTCCACGTTAGCATGGCTATGAAAAAAATAAATAGCCATTAGTGTGCCTATGCGAAGAATCATTAGGCGTAGCAACGCTAAAGGAAGTATCAACCTGGGGACATTGAAGTCACATCGTACCAACCTGGAGGGTCGCACGAGAAAAGGATTTTCCAAGCATAGGAGTCCATAGGCAGGGGCATATTTGAGCTCTATTGTTCTGCGTAGTGGAGGGAACTTGCAAAGGTGTGTGCTTCACAAATTGGGGATCCTTAGCCTTAGCATGGGGCGTAGGTGAAAACGGGAGGTGCTTCGCGAAGTGGAAGGCCATTCGCAGAGCACAGCCTTGCGGAGAAAAGGTGACTCTCGGAGCAAGGTTTTGAGAAGCAATGAGCTTCGCGAATTACAGTGATCCTGCATTAGCAAATGGATCATGTGTACATGAAGGGTGCTTATCAAAGCATAAATGCTCCAGGATGAACCCAGTCCACTTGGGGATCCCCTTCCTTTACGAAATCCCTTAGGCTTCGTGAAAGGCATCCCTCCCAGAATAGGGGATCAGAACAAGACAATGGGGAGGAACTTCACAAAGAAGAAGTACCTCACGCAGCTCATGGTTCTCCGAATGGAAGAGTGCTTCACGATTCAGGATATGAGAAGCTGAAAGGTCGTATTTTCCATCCTCAATGCTCAGGGGGGCCTGATATTTATAGGAAAGAGATGACATGGATTAGGGATCATGCGGCGCGAAAAGGGATCGGGTTGATTCGCAGCGCACTCGTGAACATCAAATGCATTCACAGAGCCTCTGACCTTCTTTCCATCGCGGCGTCCGCAGTGTTGGGGGGGACTCTACGAGAGGGCTCTTTGAGGTAATCTGTGGGGACAACTTGGGGCCTTTTCTTCCTTCCAAATTTTGGTGCCAACAAAATCCCCCCCTCAGTCATGGAGCCGTAGAGAGATCAAGGGTCGATGTCTGAGGGAAATCACCAAAATCCTTGGTCATTCACGGTGCGGATTCACGAGGTATGATCGCAAGGTGGACTCGAGACGCGTGGTCCAGGTACGTTGTGAAGCACTACGCAGTTAGGATGTGCTGCGATGCTCCGAAGGCCGTCAACTAAAAATACGGGGTTGGATCTCTCTTTTGTCATTTCCTTTATCTGTGATCTTTTCTTCTTGTGCTCTGGATTCGCGAAGCTCTGTGTACTCTGCATGTGATCTCCACGAATCGAGGCTTCGTATCGCACAGTGAGTCTTCAATTCTATGTTTTCACTATTTTATTCGGCTTTGAATGTCGAGGTCGCGCTTCTATGAAAAGTCTTTACGAGCAGCCTTCACGAACTCACTTAGCGAGCGATCTTTGCAGACCAGCCAACCAAACGTCCAAGTTCCAGAACCAAATAGCGCACCAAGAAGCTTCCTAGAGGGTCCTTGCTGATGCTACCCGGAGGGATGAAATGACGAACAACCTGGGGATATGAGAGCTAGTCCGGAGCCACTGAGACCATACTTATTTGGTGGAGCTACTCTCAGAGATCCAAAATAACTATCCGCAGTGCAGGAGGATGCCCTTGTATGTCATCGAGCTGAGAGATGATGTCTTCATCCCTACAGAAAGTAGGTGTGAGCCAGCCTACTGGTTCCGGAGCACGTCCTGCAAGCACTGATGGTTCAGGGCGCTCGGTAGCCATGCCCAAGAGTACATCACACATGTCATTGTTGACTGCCTGTACAATCATCGGAACAATGTAAATGGGGGGCATTGCATCCAGAGACGTCCCCTCCCTTGTACTGAACCATCCTTAAGGTGGCGCTGGGGAACCTAAACAAGGGGTGGTCCGAGGAATGAGACCTGCACCAGGGCAGTATTTTCACGGATGATTGGGGTTGGGCCTACTGTGTAGGCACCTCATGTAAGGAATTTGTGGCAGAGCTGAGAAGAGTGGGCATGTATGAAGCTACATGGGATTCCCAGTTCCACATCATCCAGCCGAATAAGTTGATACTGGAGTTGTTGAGCCGGTGGTCATCGGGGACCAATTACTTTCACCTACATCACGGGGAGGTTAGAATCAAACTATAGGATGTGCATCAGATCTCGAGGATCCCGATACTGGGGGTGATGTATGATGAATTCCTCCCTGCCATTTGAGCGTGGGAGGATCCAGAGCATATGTCGCGTCTGGCGATGGCACTGATCGAGCTCGTGCCTGGGGAAGACAAGGAGTACATGAGGGATGTACACATTAAGAACTATCTCAATAAGTTCATGAACTTCCTAGAAAACAGGTAGTTCTTGGCGAGGCCTTGACCTTGCCCGAAGGGTGCCCGGAGAAAGGAAAACTCATACTAGCTACTGCTGTAGAATCCCCAGTGGAAGACTTGGGGGTTCAGTGTTAGTACTGAATAACGACCAATAGTCAGGCTGGCATCATTCATCGCATCCGTCATATATGGTTGGATCCTACTGGTGAGGGATACAATCATGGGAGTTTGGCCAAGAAATTTCATCATGGCATCTACTTTGGCGACAGGTGGGTGGGTCAACCTGGGGATCCCGATGCTCACTAGGTTGCACAAAATGCTATAGCACATCAGTGAGGGGAAAAGGCCACAGAGGATATGTGGGCTGTTCCACTTCCTGTACGGGTGGATGGCAGCGCATATCAGGGGGATCTACAAGTATCCAAACCATATCTCACCTTCAGGGTCGAACATTCTTCCATCGATCTTGAACATCATGGGGAGATTTCCGGCCATGCTGACCGCACCATCAGTTCTATACTTTGTGTGGAAGGTGGAAGAATTCAATTTACACCTGTTCCCATTTCCAACGGTGGCCTTCATGGAAGATTGTCGAGGAACAGAAGAGCACTGAGCCCACCTCCTGGCCTTTCGAGGTGGAGTGAAAGTGGCCAGGGTGGACTGCGAGAGTCTCTGTGAGCCGTACAACTCACCCTGGTTTGCTAGAAATGTCTGGTGCCTGCAGTGGCTGACCTCGCAGGTCTATCTAGGGGTGCGCTATGAGGAGCACCTGTGTGTAATGAGGAAGATGTGGCTCATGTTCACAAGGGAATATGGGAAGATGTGGAATGTATTGCCTCCGTTGATTTTCATCTTTAGGTTGATAAAAGAATAGGCCCAGATTTGGGAGGCGGCCTACCCAAGGGTGATTCTGAAGCAGCCAACCATCCTAGTAGGTGAGGGTGAGCCTCCCCAACCTCGGGGCCGGGGCCATAGGGCGACAAGGGCATCCCGTAGTGGTGGGGATGCTGTAGTAGCGACGCATGCACCAGTTGAGGAGGTAGAAATAGTAGTGGGTCCGGTAGCGGCATCGGAGCTCATGGTCCTAATGGAATAGAGTCATCTAAAGGGGCGGCCACCGAGAGGGTTTTGCAGGATTTCCACTTAGGCCCCGGGGAAACGGCTGCGCCACATTGACATGCTGGAGAATGCTGCCTTTCCAGTAGCCTGAGACATCTGGGAGGTCAACCGGAAATTCCTTGGCCCATCCAAATTATGGAAGCACATTAACCGCCTCAGGATGGACATTTCGGGGACTGGCCCCATTAAATCCTAATTCGCAGGGTCCCAGATGGAGGCGGAGGATTACATATCCAAGCTGGAGGAATTCATCCATTCCGGGGTTCCCTACACCCAATGACAGACCTGGTGAGGGTAATACTGTATCAGATGGTTCCCCCTTAGCTATTGGCCGCTGAGCTAAGAGAGTTCTTCCCCCTACTGGACGAATATGATGAGTCCTCTTGGGGAGATGAAGCTGGTAGGGAGATTCCGCCGGAGGAGGGTGAAGTCGGTGTCCAGTCCTCAGATCTTGAAGATTTCACAGAGGCTCTTAAGGTAAAATCCCAAGTTCCTTCATCAGATCCTCCCTTAGGATACTATAGATTACTTATCAGCATATGTACTGTGAAGGAGTACTTTGTGCATAGACCTTGTTCTCACCCCTCAACGGGCATTGACGCGGGACCTTCTAGATCCGCGCTCGGGGCTGCATCAACATACACGTCTGGTGGGGCTGGGATAGTTGAGGCAGCTCCCCTGGAGTCTCCAAACATTCCAACCATATATGGGTGGCACATTTTGGGGTTCCGACGACATCATCCCAAGAGAGGGACCCTAGATTTGACCTCTATAAATCATCTCTAATGAACTCCCATCTTCCATCCCCTAACCATGTTAACTGACATCCACATCCCTTTCATGGAATGTACAGTCCTTCAAATGGAATTGGCTGATGTGGCGAAGTTGGTGGGGACATGTGGTAGTGCTCTTCCCAGGGGCAAGCCGATGGGCGTAGAGGTGAACATCCATCCCAACCTAACTGCATCAATTATGACCACCGACAGGGGAACCAGTGGGGTTGTTCCTGAGATCATTGAGGTGGGATCTGATGATGAGGATCAACTAGATGATTCAGGCCCCGCCACGCCCAACCCGATGCCAGATGTGGGCCCGGCCGAGGAGTTCCTAGGGTAATTTCCTGCATACGAGCTGGCCAATCATGCCGACTGGGACCAGACGACCTATAATGAGGAGGACAACAAGATAGTCCATCACCGATCATGGAAGATGATCACACACTTCATCGATGACACCCCCAGGTGCTATGGTTTAATGAGATAGACAGACATTGTTCTCTCTTGCACGAAATGTGCGTTGGGGGAGTGGAATCCCGACGCACTCACATGCTCATCCAAGATCTTATGGTGGAAATGATTTGGGAGTATGAACAAGGCCTTGGCATGGGCTGGCAGTAGAGGAAGGAGATAAACATCAAGAGGCTCTAGAGGGCTGAATATGAGGTCCTTTGACTGTAATACCGGGCGAATGAGCACCTGACCTCCCCCAAGGCACAATATGAGTAGATATCATGACTTAAGGTCTAGATGGTTGAAGCCGAAGAGGGCCTAAGGTGAGCTTCTAGGGAGATGATCGCTGTCTGGGCCAACGTTGAGCGTGCCTAGATTGTAGCCAATGAATTGTGCCCTTTCGCTGCCGAGGAGGAGAGGGAGGTGAACAAGAGGCAACATCTCTTGGACACCACCATCTAGATGGTGGCGGAGTTGCAATGTTCCTCCGACGAGGTCAATCCATCCATGGGGGGAGTCGACCCCTGGGTGCTGTAATGATTACAAACACTTAAACATGCTTTCATACTTTGATTGTATGAATGCCGTAGCATTCATGAGTTCTGTTGTTTTCATTGGTTTATTGAATCATTATAATGTTCGCAGAGCATCCAGCGACCATTCCCTAATCTCATGTGGGTCATGCATGATGTGAGAAACAATAGATGGTTATCTCATTTCCAGATCTAAACGTAGGAGTGCAAACCAAGCTTCAAGCATCCGGGGCTTGGACAACCTGTCCGGATTTCTAAGCAATGGGAGAGACCTGGCTGGAGAATGATGTTCTCAGAATAGCTGAATTACCATTTCTCCAGTGTTCTCTTGTGCATGAATGGTGTAACGCCAGGGGCGCTGAAATCGATCAGAACATATAAGAATGGGATGTGTGAATCATGATACCAAGGATTCGGGAAATTTTGGAGTGGGGTGACAATAAATAATAACTGTTGACCAAATTTGAAACATAGTATTCTTATTGTATTATCATGGAGTGGGGACATATAAATGAGGGTCGACCGTTGACCATGTTCGAAACACAAGACCTTTCACAAATTTCATCCCTTAGTCATCCGGAACATTGGCCCAGGATAGTAGGCAGGACATAGGCCCAACATCCACACTGTTAGGGTGTTTCTCCAGACATGAAAGAGGAAGAGGGTCTGAATAAGGGGCACACAAAGCGTTGAATGTGGAGTGGCAGTTTGTTCAAATAGAAACCAAGACTCTCAAAGATATGCCACAGTGTTGGGATCACATTGTATGGGCACATCGGTTTGATCATGGATCATTCCTTCATTCAGATAGGGACTCTCTGGTGAGTGGGGTTGTCACTTCCCAATGCCATCGTGGGGCATCCCAAACTTGTTTGGGAAAAAATTGCAGTTGAACGGTTCCCCACAATGGGTCAGGCCAGGGGCCTGAAATGGAGAGGAACATCACTTGTGATTCCTGGGGCTAGACGCTAGGAAAAATATCGGGGTGACTCTAGGTATCCCATGATGATGGGAATCAAGCCGTACATAGTTCTGGGGGCACAGTGTAATCATAGACCAACACTGACAGGTGAAGTCCCCTTTGGTAGAGGCTCTGCTGCATCCCATGACTAACATGGGGCATCCTAAACTTGTTCAGGGTAGAACCATAGTTTAGTGTCATGTGTTGGGGACATATGGGATCCTATAGTTTAAAGTCATATGATAGGATGTGGAATGAAAGGGAATTTCCCATGAAGAATGAGGTGTGGTAGCTATGAAACCGATGTGAATGAGGACATGGAGTCCAAAGCACACCATGTACCCCCAGGGGAAACTCTTCAGGTCGAGGGACCAAGAGTGAGAATTATGCTGGACCCGAGGTAAAGTGGTCGGGCGTTCCTACATCCCCCATGAGTATGGGAATCAAGCCAAACGTAGTTATGAGAGCATAGTTTAACGTCCTGTCGGACGATGAGAAACTTGACCACGTCGGCACACATCCTACCCAAACTACTAAGCCCACGTGAGTCTTGCTCGTTGTGGGAAACAAGAATACTGGTGGGACTCTCTTGACACAATAATGGGAATGCTAGGACGAATGCAAACTCAGTGAATACCATACCAATGATGCTAACTAATCCATGAAGCGCACCAAGATGCATGAAGAGATAAAGCTGAGTATGTCGGAATTCCACTTGAACCTGAGGAAGTGGAAATGTGTGAATCATGATGCTCAAAATCTTGATCACAATGAGGGAAGTATGACGATGGAGGATAACTATTGACCTTGGTGGAAACACATCATCCACATCGCATTGGCCTGGAATGGGGATAAAAAATAAGGGTCGACAGTTGACCATGTTTGAAACACGGGACTTGTCGCAAATGTCATCAAATATCATTAGGGACGTTGGCCTAAAATGGTAGGAGAGCCCTTAGGCATAGCATCCATGGATAGCCCTTAGGCCTATCATCCATGTCTTCCGAGGGTCATTTTGGATGTGGAAGAGTATGAGGATCCAAATGGCGAGCTCACAAAGCATGGACATGGAATGAGGGGAATGTCCCCATGAAAATGTCACACTTTGGACTCTTTTTCAAAACAAATCTGAACAAGGCAACAAGACATATTATATAGAGGGAGTCGAGTACCTTCCCATAGAATGATCTTAGTTTAGCATCGTAGAACTCGTACCATAGGTGGTAGGAAACACGGGAGGAAACTGGCAGGGTAACTACAAAACTTGAGGTGAATTGGAACTGGGGGTTCTGACCACCATGTGTTCCTCAGATAGGTTTTAGGTCAAGTGACCGAAAACGAGATTTGATCTGGGAATAAGGCAAGGTGAACAGGCATTCCTACATTCCCCATGAAGATAAGGATCAAGCTACACGTAGTTCTTGAGGTGGCATGGTATGATACGAATGCCAAGGAGAAGGGGGCATGTGGGCGTGGCCCTCACACCAAGAGAAGAGGAATTAGATAAATATTTTTTGTACATTAAGGTGTGTGTTTTTTTCTGAAGCGACATGCCTAGGGAAGAAGGTCATGTCATCACCAAAAGAGTCAAGCCGTAGTAGGCATTGACAAATGGTGTGGAGAATGACGAATAACCAACGTGATGTCCTCAATGATGAGGTCATCACAATGTAGTGCCGTTTTTTCGTCATCCGGCCAGGACGATAATGTCACAGTTTAGGGTCATGTGATGGGACCAGGCATACAATTTAATGTCCTGTAGCACAGACGTAGTAGAGATGATTCTAGGAGGGGAATGTGTACGACGCAATAGAACATCCCCGACATGAATGGGGAAAAGATCCCATATCACACTGTACTCCATTCCGAGAGGGAATCCGTGGTCCAAGGGGCCCAAATAGGGGTAACAGGGAAAGGGGTAAGATAAAATACCTCCCATCTGAGCTAGACCTGAATACAAGGCATCTGAGTGGTCTTATGTATCTAATGAGGAGGGGAATCAAGCCTCACATAGTTCTAAACAAGATCTAAGTTTATGGTCTTAGAGCTTGCACCGTAAAGGAGAAAAAACACTCCAAGTAAGTGCAGACCTCAACCTGATCCCTAAGCCCACTTGAGTTAAACTCGGTGAGGGATATAAGGGAGGTGAATGACTTTTGAAATTCATGGGAAGCACACCAAATGGAAATCAGTGTGAATTCCCAAATGACGGCTTTGGACCTCCCAATTCGTGGATGCGCACTAAAGAATAGTACCAAGAGATTTAGAGTTCTACATGAACATGATGATGTGGAGAAGGATGTGAATAATGTAACGAACATTTTGGGCTTAATGGGGTTGGTGTGGCAATGGAGGATAACTATTGACCATTTTCGAAACACAGTATCCATATCGTGTTAGCCTGAAGTGGGACAACAAATGAGCATCGACCGCTGACATATTCGCAATGCGGGATTTGTATCGGTTTGTTGTTCGTGAACCTTAGGGGCATTGGCCCGTAATGTAAGGAGAGCCCTTAGGCCTATCATCCATGCCACTCAGGGGGGTCCCTTCCAGTGTGAAAGGTAATGGAATCCCTAATGAATTGGAATGAAAAGCCTGAAAAGAAGGTGGAAGCATGTCTGAGCAGAGTCTAACATTCCCAGAACAAATCCACAGTACCCATAGGCACATTTTTGAACCACTAAAGAGGGCTGAAAACGTTGTCCAGGAAGGAGAGGGTAGGCCAATGGGCCCAGGTGAAATGGATATTTTCGGGACATGGGGCTAGACCCGATGTCTAGACATTCGGGTGGCCCTACATATCCCATAAGGATGGGAATCATGCCACACGTAGTTCTCAAGGTTCAGTTTAACATCATGCAAGACGAGGAGGGGAGTAGGATACCCCAAAACAAGGGAGGTGTACGACACGGTGAATAAACCGATGTTAATGAGGAAGTAAACCCACACCACAACATACACTCCCATGACAGAGCCTGGGATGGGGCCTGAGAAGGCCAAGGGGCCTAACGATGGGCCTCAGTTAGGGAGGCCTGACTGACTTTCAGTTTTACATCTTGCGGTGAGGACGAGGGTCGGGGCCCGAGAAGGCCATGAGGCCTGATGCTAGGCCTCAAATAGGGAGGCCTGACAGGCTTTCAGTTTAACGTCTTGCAGTGAGGAAAAGGGTCGGGGGGCCGAGAAGGCTAGGGGGCCTGAGGCTGGGCCTCGATCATGGAGTCCTGACCAGCTTGCAGTTTAATGTCTTTCTGTGAGGACGAGAGACGGGGGCCCGAGAAGGCCAAGGGTCTTGAGGCTGGGCCTCAGTCATGGAGGCTTGACCAGCTAGCAGTTTAACGTCTTGTAGTGAGGAAGAGGGTTGGGGGCTCGAGAAGGCCAAGGGGCCAGAGGCTGGGCCTCAGTCAGGGAGGTCTGCCCAGATTTCAGTTTAATGTCTTGCGGTGAGGATGAGGGCTGGGGGCCAGTGAAGGCTAGGGGGCCCAAGGACGGGCCATGGTCAAGGAGGCCTAACCAGCTTGCAGTTTAACATCTTGGAGTGAGGATGAGGGTCTGGGGCCCGAGAAGGCTAGGGGGCCTGAGGCTGGGCCTCAGTCAGGGAGGGGATAAGGAGTCTCATCCGGGGATTTGTACGGCACGACGAGAAACCCAACGTGAAGGAGGACATTATCCCACACCATATTGTACAATCCCATTAGAGAGAACATGGCCCAGGGGACCGAAAAGGACAAGGGGCCTGAGGGTTGGCATCGTACGGAGGATGTTTGTCACTTAGAGATACAACGGGGTAGAATGAACCACAACACTCGATGTTTGGGAAATCTTGGGGTGGACCCAATGATCCAGGACAGTTTTTTACTGTGTTCGAAACACAACGTCGCTCGAGTGACCACTCAGGAGCAACAAATGAGCATCGACCTCTGACCATATTCAAAATTAGAGACTTGTATCATCTTTTTGCATGACATCATCAAGGTAATTGCCCTGAATTGTAAATATAGAGCCCCTATTCCTAGAATCCATACCATTCAGGGGCCCTTCCTGACGAGGAAGTGGGTGGAATCTCAGTCACAAAGTTAGTGAAGCATATATGTACCCATCTTTTAATGAGGCGAACATCTCCAGGGTGCAGGACGAATGGCCAGATTGAGGTTAGATCGACATGAATTGGGGAAAGAGTGTACCCTCTCCATGCATCATGACCCGGGAGGAAGATTCTGCCGTTTGGGTTGGGCCAATAGATGAAATTTCTGGGTGTTCCTACGTATCCCATGAGGATGGGAATCAAGCCATACATAGTTCTGAAGGCCATGCAGTTTAACGTCGTGTGGTGAAGACATGGAAGGTTAGAAGAATGGGAGAAGGAACATGGTGTGACAATTATAATCCTCATATGAGTGGGGCTAAAGCAGCCCACTCCATATCATGTGAGGATACTCTGAGAAAGCTATACCCAGGTGGAATAGTCAAAGAGAAGAGCTCGGGGCTAGGCTCAAGATGATGTGTCTGAGCGTTCCTACATATCCCACGAGGATGGGAATCAATCCACACATAGTTCTTAAAACAAAGTTTTACATCATGCTGGATGATGCATAGTTTACAGTCGGGCTGTACTGGACAGTTTAAGGTCATGCAAGACTGGCGTGCAGTTTAGGGTCATGCGGGGCTGATAGTTTATGGTCATGCAGGAGCAGCCAGTTTAAGGTCGTGTCGGACTAGCCAGTTTACGGTCGTGTTGGACCAGCCTGTTTAAGGTCGTGTCAGACCATTCGGCTCAGGAAAAGTATTTATTGAGTAACATGGAATTGGTGGGAGGGGTTATATGCTCACCATCCATGGTCACCATGGAGTATAGTCCATTGGGGTAAACCATGTGGATTATGTAGGGCCCATCACATTTGGGCTCTAACTTGGGTGGTTTCCTACCAGGAATCATTGGCGCTCAGAGGGCCAATACCAGGTCGCCTAGAAAAAAAGAGTGGAGGCGAACCTTCTTATTGAAGGCTCTAGACATCTTTTTCTGATGCCTTTCTAGATTGTGCAGGGCACAGATCATACTCTCATCAAGTTCTTCCAATTCATCTAGATGGATTTCGGCCACATTATCTAGCACCTTCCAGTCATAGACTGTAGTGCGTAACGTAGGAATCTATATTTTTATGAGAAGGATGGCCTTTGCTCCACACACCAGGGAATACGAGGTTACTTGGGTGGAATTTCGAGTTGTCGTCCGATAGGCCCAGAGGGCATTGGGGAGCTTGTCCGGCCAACTCTTCTTGTTCTGACCAACCATTTTCTGCAAAATGTTTTAGAGGGTTCTGTTGAATGCCTCGTTCTATCCATTTGTCTGTGCATGACAACGAGGGGTATGGTTCGAATGAATATTGTACATGGCGTACAACATCTTCAGCTTGACTGCTCGGAATTTGGTTCCATTATTGGTTAGGAAAGTGTGAGGAACTCCAAATTGGTGGATGATATTGGAGATTAAGAAGTCAAAGATGGAACGGCCCTTGACTTCCCTGAGCAGAATTTCTTCTACCCACTTGGAAAAGAAATCTGTGGCGGTCAGGATGAACATGCACTGGCGATCTATCATCTTTGGATATGGTCCCACGACATTGAGTCCCCACAACGCAAATGGCCAAGAGTACTTGGTGGAGTGGAGTGGTTCTGGCGGCCAATGCAGGAAGATAACATGAACATGGCATGCATGGAATATTTAGGAAAACTCAATATAATCATGGATCATAGAGGGCCAGAAGTACCCCAGTCTTCGGATCTGATGGGACAGCTTCAGCCCAGCCTGGTGGGCGCCAAAGGAACCGACATGAACCTCTTTCATGGCCTGTGGAATCTCGACTCCTTGAATGCAACGGAGTATAAAACTATCAAAACTATGCTTATAGAGGATTTTCTCAAGACTAGGACCACTCTGGAGGACAAAATGCAGCACTCAGCATCGTATTTTCTCAAACTCAGCCCGATCAGCCAAGAGTAAACCATTTTGGAGATACCTGACAAAAGGGTCTCTCCAGTCGGGAGTTGTTTCGATCCCTAGATATGACGAGCCTAGCGGTCCTGACGTGGAGGATCCGGCGATAAGATGTCTTACTCGCAGGCCTCCGTCAACCTCTGGGGTGATGGGGGAAATGTCTCTTTGGTGGGCCATATTTATAATTAGATAATCCTGCTTGGGCTCTACAAGTGATGTGGCTAGGCTGGCCAAAAAATCCGATCGACCATTCTATGACTGAGGGACAAGGGTAACCTCCGGTCGAGAAGGGAACTGGGCCATTAGATAGAGGGTGCACTCCAATAATGGTGCGAGCTCTGGCTTCCTGATAGCGTTGTCGCTGTGGACTTGCTTAATGACTATCTCAGAATCCCCATTCACATGCAAATGGGGCACATCAATCTCAAGGGCCAGCTCGAGGCCAGTGATAAGAGCCTGATACTCAGCCTCATTGTTGGTGCTACCTTCTAACAATATGAATGACTGTGGAAGGACATCTTGTGGCAGGATAATGAAGACGATACCCATGCCCACTATATTGAGCCAGGGATCATTGAACCTCTTACTGGTGGGACTTCGGGAAGCACCATCAACGTGCATATTCCAACATGGGACGGTATGATCGACTGAGAGGATTGTCTCATCAGGAAAATCTAAGTCCTAGGGCTGGTATGCAAATATTGGATGGCCAACTAGAAAGTATGCCAATGCCTATCCCTTGATAGCCTTCTAGGGCACGAACCTGATGTCGAACTGCTGAATAATCACCGCCCACCACGCTAGATGACCGATCAACATGGGGGGATTCATAATATACTTCAGCGGATCTATCCAGGAGACCATCTGTACCTAATGGTGTTGTAGGTAATGTCACAGCTTATGCACAAAAAATACAAGCGCAAGACAACTATTCTCGATAGGGGAGTATATGGTCCTCGTGTCCAGAAGCATGCAGCTGAGGTAGTAGAGACTGTTCTACACCCCCTTGTTGTTCTTCTGGGTGAGAAGGGCGCTGAGAGATCGGTCCAGGGCAGTGACCTACAAAATTATCGACTTACTGGAGATGGGTGTCATCAAGACTGGAGGCTGGAGAAAATATTGCTTGATCTCCTCAAAGGCAGTCTGGCACTCCTCATCCCATTCAAAGGAGGAGCCCTTCTTCATGAGCCGGGAAAAGGGCTTACACTTTCCAGCCAGATTCGATGTGAATCGACGTATATAGGCTAAGTGGCCTTTAAAACATCAAAGCTCCTGAGTACTGCTCAGGGGAGGCATCTGGATGATGTCCTTTATCTTCTCCAGGTCGATCTCGATGCCTCAGTATCTGACAACAAATCCAGGAAACCTTTCAGAAGTAACCATGAAGTCACACTTCAATGGGTTCATCATCAGGTGGCGATAATGAAATAAACCAAACACTTTATCAAGTTCTTTGAGATGGTCTCGGCGCTGGGGAGATTTGACCACCATATCATCCACGTAGCACTCCCCGAATGTCCCGAGGATTGTCTTGAATATGTGATTCATGGCCAGCTGATAGGTGGAACCTGTATTTTTCAGACCGAAGGGCATAACCTGGTATTAGAAAGAACAATGGGGTTCCCTGAAAGCAGTAGACTCCTCATTCTTAGGGGCCATCCGGATATGATTATATCCAGAATAACCATCCATGATGGAGAGGGCTTGGAACCCGACCGTAGCGTCGATCAGCAATTCTGTCACCAGAAGGGGAAAATAATCCTTCAGACAGTGACGATTGAGATATCGGAAGTTGATACAGACTCTGATTTGTCCATTCTTATTTCTAACTGGAACAATGTTGGATAGCCACTTGGGGTACTAGACCTCCTTGATGAATTTGTCTTTGATTATCTTGTCAACTTTTTCCTCGACCATGGCACCATGGGAAGGGTTCATTTTTTAGGGAGGCTCCATGAACCCGCGATGGTTTGTCAGGAGACCGAGATGGTGGATGGCTACCTGAGGATCTAGTCCTGGCATCTCATCGTAACTCTAGGAAAAAATGTCACTGTGTTGTTTAAGGAAGTCCATGTACTGCTTCTGCTCCTCAAGGGACATAATGGAACTGATCAATGTGGGTCTCAGATCTGACTGCCTTCCAAGGTTCAACTGTAGTAGTTCATCGAACGTGGAAGATATGCCTTCTTCAAAGGAAGGGGTAGAATCTTCCAAATCCTCTTCTTCGCTTGTGGAGAAGGTATTCCTAGCGGATTAGGATTCCCCTTGGTCGAAGGAACCTAATGGGAGGATGGTACTAGCCTGGCTAGTAGTGGACATCACATCAGGAGATTTACGTGCCGTTGAGACCATGGCGATGAAGGCAGTCGATCCAATCCCATACGGCCTTCGGGCCAGAGGGCCACACATGATGATGTCAAAGTAATATTTGCACGTCGGCTTGAGCCGGTTAATCCTAGCCCAGTGTAACAGACACGTATGACATATTTTCGTTTCCATGGGGCTGACATCTCGATACCATACGGGGGTAGGAGGTTCCAGGATCATCCGAGCCTGGTTTGTGTAGGATTATGAGGTGATTTCCCCCATCGCATGGACTTGGAAATATGAATTTCTCTTTTACCTAAATCAACAGAGCATCGCCCCATGTCGGGGGTAGTGGCCTCCAATAGAAGGATTGGTAAGACATTGGCGTCAACCAGGCCTACCCAGGGGTCACTTGTGACAGTGGAGGGCTCAACCTCACTTGCCAGAATCTGCATATCCTTGGTCTTGTAATAGTCAGAGTCCATATAACGAGCTTCAAAAGAGAAAAAATAAGATGCATCACCTTGGAGTATGCCTACTCGACCATTAAGGGAGTACTTGAGGCACTGTTGATATGATGAGGGGACCGCCGTATGCAGGTGGAGCAATGGTCTTCCCATAAATGAATTATATGTGGTGTCCTGGGAGACGATCATAAATTTTGTACTAGAAACTAGGCCACCGAACTGGGACTTCAAATGGATCTTGCCGACCGGGCCTGTCATATCCCTAGATCCTTAAAGCGAAGGGGGTCAGGTCATCCTCGGATAACCCCATCTTCGACAGCGTCCGCATCGGGATAAGGTTAATCCCGGAGGCAGTGTCAATGAGACAGTGAAGAACCTCAACACCCTTGAATTGGCCGGTGATGTATAGAGGGAAGATGTGCCCCTATATGGGAGAGCCTTCATCCTCTCCAGAGAAAAAAATGATGGCATGGAATTCGGCAGTCCCAACTGCTTTAGCATGAAAGGCTACAAAGCTGCCACCTCCGTCTCAAATTTTAGGGGTCTCCTTAAAGCCTCAGAGATGGCCTCATGCATATCTTATGATATGAGAAGGGCATCGAGGATTTAAAGCCTCGCTAGGATACCGACGATATTCTTTAGAACATCATACCTCTATGCCAAGCGCGAACTTCTGCTTAAAGGAGACCGCTCTGTGATTGGAGGCATGGACGACCTTGTCAGCTAGATAGGCGACATGCTGGTGCTAGAAATATGCCGCTGCTCACTAGTCAACGCCTGAATTGTAGCTTCTTAATGATGTATTGGGGCTTGAGGTTGACATGCAGCAAGGAGAAGCTTGTCGCGGTACAGTCTAAATGGATCTGCCTGATCCTGTAGCACAAATGGTGGTGGAGGAAGTCCTGACAACACTGGATGAAAGGGATGCAAGTGCTGAGCTCTACATCGGGCCTGCTTTCTGGACTCAGTGGCATGAACAGCCTATCTAGAGGTTCCTACTGGTGTGCCTCGATGACCCATGTAGTCATATCTCTGCCGATGTTGGCGTCGGTTGAGGATGTCAGGGAGGTTCTCATGGCATTCCCCATCATTGGGTTTCATATAGGGGTTTACCAACTTGATGGTGTTAACTGAAGCGTACTCTTGACTGTCACTCAAATAATCATCCTTCACTCGGCTAATTTTGGGAGGTATCCCCATCTCTGGGGCCATGAGGTCGTAGAGAGTGTGGGACGATGATGGCATCGACGGGGAACGTTGCTTCTTCTTGTGTCGTTAATGCTTGCTCTTATGGGAAGAGGCTGGCTGAGATGATGATGTAGAGGTGGTGGTCACAACTTCTGAAGGCTCCGACTGATTTATGCATTCCCGAATGATTCCAAGGGTGCAAGAAACCATTTTACGAGCCATCCAATTATCGTACTTCTGGTTTTCACGGCTGGGAACCTGCTGCCACTCACCTTCGTCGTCACTACCACTTTCTGACCTTACAAAGACACCTTCCACTTATGTCGGAGCGAGGCCAAACCTTAATATGTTGTTATGGTCTTGGATCCAGTCCATAAACACATAGCACTTCTTGAGGGTGTTCCCCAATATCCGATGACTGGGGCAGTAGTTGGGGCGATCGGTAAGATTCACCTCTGTTGGCCTTCTGCACTCAAGAAAGCATACAATCCCCTGCTCTAGGGCACTACAAACGTAACCAAAGAACTTATTCTCACTGAACGAGTAAGTCTGGTCTCTTCATTCTAGGTAGAGAGCCCCCAAACCCTGGCCTTGATGAGAAGCCGGAGGGGCTTGTCAAGGAGGTGGATCCTGATTATCCCACCTGGGCTGTGGTGGCGCATTATGCGGAGGTGCCTTCCAATTATGAGGATGTTGTGGAGCCAGAGGCTGAGCCAGAGGCAGGGGGCCTCTATGTGGGGGCGGGGCTAGTGCTACTGGTAGAAACTATAGCTGCATGGGGGACTCTATCTGGGCCACCGCGGTGGGCTCAACTCTGGTAGCTCTCCTTTCTGGGATTGCAGGGGGCAATGGGCGTTCCTGCCTAGCCTGTTGCAGAGCTTCTTTGAGGCGTTGTGCCTTATCTGAGAAGTCTCGGAACCCTCTGGGATAGTTTTGAGTGATCAGGGAGGGAACCAGTTCCGTCTTGACATTCTCTATGCACTTCGTCAGTAATTTCTCCTGAGTCATTAGCATGTCGAGGGAGGATGTGATCCTCTTATACCAGGTGGTAAAGTCCAAAACTCTCTAATTAGGACTTTTTTTCACTTGAAGCTGTTTGTAATGATTTTCTTCTAGGTGGTAGAGCTAAACTGGTAGAGGAACTGTCTGCGAAGGCCCTACCAACTGGACACAGATCTAATGGGGAGCTGGTTGTACCGGACGAATGTTGGCCCCTTTAGTGTCTGAATGAAACAGTGGAGCTTGGCGTTCTCCTGCTGTGCTAGAATCCCCAACATGGTCCTGCACCCCAAATTGATGTGGGCCAGGTGCTGTGGCGGGTCCCCCATCCCATTAAAGGGGGAGAAGGTGGGATTTACGAAACCCGAAGGTGCCGACCTATCATCCACCCAGGCCGAGTATGGCTTGCCATACGGTGGGATTACTAGTTTCCGCATCTCCAATGCCTCAAGGCGGGTAATGATTGCTGCCATAGGATCATCCAGGCAGGAGACCCTGTCTTGACGGGGATCCCAAATCACAAGTTCATTTCCGATCTCTTTAACATGATAGACGGGTTCAGCGGCTCATGGATCGACTGGTGGGACAGCATGTGTTGTAGCTGGGAGAACCCAGGCTAGATTCCTCAGATTTCCACGTCATCCGGGAGGGTTTGGTGAGACATACCACGACCTCTTGTCGTGAGTTCCAGCTTCAGGCCTGTCAGTGGGATAGATATGATCAGGGATGCCCAGAGGCATCTCACTAGGGAGAAATTTTTCTTGCCCCTGCTGCCCCGACCTAGGATTGTCATAGTCGGGTCGTCTCTCTATCGCACGTTCAACCAGGAGTTCGTAGACCAACCTCTTTTTCTCTGCAAGTTGATGGCGCACTTCGACCTTCTCAGGGTCTTCTTCCATATTCTACACTGACGAGGACGATTCAAAGTGCTTGACCGCTTCGATATGATCTTTAGCCTTACTAACATTTAGGCTGAGCACCAATGACTCGGTGGGCATTGGGAGACCTAGGAGGTTCCTATGGTGATGGGTAATCCTCCCCGATGGGTCCAAAAATGGTGACGCACCCTCAGGGGGTAAGTATCCATTAATAAACTCCAGCATGTCCTCTTTGTCTACTAGGTCATCCATGTGGACCGTGACCCTTCCTGGGGGCATGCCATCATTATTTCATAGCGATTCGGGCTGTCGTCGGATAGGGCTGAAGAGGAGGGCAGCATACTGCCCCCAGCCAAGGACTTGCACATGGTGGGTTTCTTCCCTAATGATTTTGCAGAGTACCTTAATACTTTGAACACATTGCTGCTAAAGGTCCTCATGACGTCCTGGTGACTCAGGGTGCTGGGCCACTGGGAGTGTGGCCAGATTGACTAAACAACACTGCTCGCTGATGTCCTCAAAATGTGCTTGGCTCCTGAGATACACCACGTGCTGATGACGGAGACTGAAATGCATCTCCCAGAGGGTGTAGCGAAGACAATCAACCTCCTCTGGGGTGAGGGGTGAGGGTATGTAGAAATATAGTAATGCTACAGGCCATAACTCCTTAGGGAAGCGGTCCACTGCAAGGATGCTACAAAAGCTCCTCATCTCAATTTTGGGGTCTGGCCCTTGATTTACCCACTCTCCAACTTGGGGTGGTTGAGTAATTGGCAGTGGTACTAAGGCAGACCACTAGGACGGTAGGTTGGCCAGTGGAGAATATGGTGATCGAGCTGACTGGTTGATGATTCCTGGGTTGTCCTTCAAGGAGTGTAGCGAACTATCCACTATGTCATGATAGGACGAGCTGATGTCCACCACTTCTGGATCAGGGGCCAGGACTGCCGGTGGTGGGTCAAAAGGTTTCTTGTCTTCCATTGGTCCCTAGAATAGCTCTTCGTGTTCTCTCGTGGAGGTAGAAATCACTTCCGGTGATGATGGTGGTGACTGCACGACTATAACCTACAGGGTCACCAGATTTTCATTCTCCTGGAAAAACCTGCGGAGGGAGGTGGGAATGTTTTTGACCTCGCATTCTGGAAGTACCAGGATGATGCGCCTCGTCCCTACTCCTTCCCTTGACTCGGATGAGCGAGGGAGATGGTTCATGAGCTGAGTCACACTCCATTATAGAGTATGTGAAGTGGACCAGTTTGATCTCCCTCCGGCCCTTCCCAGGATTCTTCTTGTGGAGGCGACGACCCACCTTCCAACCCATGGGTGAATCCTCAGAATAGGGATGATTTCTAACAAGTGGTCATATGGATGCGTTGGTGCTAGGGCAAAGAGGACTTCCACTTGAGACAAAAGGGGTGCGAGGAGTACTATGACAAATGTTAAAGGGGACATGGGGAGGACCTCCATGGAAAACGCCTGAGCGGGAAAGACCTCCGCTGGAACCGGCGGAAGCATGGGAAGGACCTCCATGCTTGGTGCTGGTGGAGTGAGGCTAGCCTTCACTCCTCTAGTTGTTGGGGCAAGGATGACCATTCCTGGCTATGGAGAGAACGTAAGGTGGATCCCCACGTTAGATAGAGACCATACAGTGGGTCAGACCCTCATTTGGATTGGGGGTGGCACGAGGCAGACCTCCATGCCGAGCATCGAAGCATGGAAGACCTACGCTCGTGGTGTTGATGGTACGGGGAGGACCAATGTACGGGGTGGCATCACAGCAGGTTAGTGCACGATGCGCCCCGCTTGTGCTTGTGACCAGGAGAGTCGACCCAGCCTGCCCATGGGGAAGTTGGTGCCTCGATCCCAGTTGGGATTAGGAGCGACCCTACTCTGTGTGTGAAGGGACATGATGATATGTGTCGGTGGTGGCTCGGGCCACAGTAGCCGTTGACGATGATGCCCCTTGGCGGGCATCCTTATCTCGTGTCTGACGTTGGTGTCGGGTCAGACAGGCCGGTGCTGGTGGCGCAGGTGCATAGCTTTCCTGCTCCTCCATCAAGGCTTGGGGGTGATGCTGAGACGGCCGGGTGGGGGTCCTCTCTAGGAGACCCTGGATTTTGACTCTAACCGGGTGGGGCCGGATGTCACCCACCTCATTAGCGTAAGGTAGGGATTCATCAACGAACTGCGAGGATATGCTCCTGAAATTATTGAATATTGGGTTGGGGAGCAGTGGCTCCCTGCGCGGCCCTCGGGGGTGGTGTTGACAGCGGGTCTTGGATGCCTCCAGGTCCAGGTGGGCCATATCCAAAGTTGGGATTGTTGACTCCTCCTCGTAAAGATGTCTGAGGTTGTTAGTCACCCTTCGTTGGATGAATTAAAATGGGGAGATAGGGTGTGGGAACCCCACGGTCGTAGACCTAGATGCCGTTATGGTAGTAGTGGATCTATGTGGAGCAGTTGTGCTGGTGTTTCCCCTGCCCCTGCCTAGGGGCGGGTGGTGATAGTGTTCCCATGGTAGCACCCTGATTCATGAGAAGTAGGAAGATTAAATCATCAATACTTCTAGGAAAAGAAATCGACAACCAGTGCCCCAGCACCATTCTGTCTTCTGTGGCCGGTAAGTGGGATCCACACTGACAACGTCGCAGAACAGGATACCCAAATTTCGACTGTCCCAACATCTGGTGAGTTTCATGCCAAGCCCTCTATTTTCTGGGTGGTACATGGCACCAGATAGCTAGATCAGGTGACACTTTAATCCATGGATGCCCCAAGAATTACTAGTCTCCATATTGAGGAGAATAATTTCACATCGGGTTCACCATTTCTGTTTCTTATGCATTCGCCGGGGCACACGCGCTCGTCTGCTAGAGGGCGACATAAATGAATTTTGTTACCCCACATTCCCTCTTTCCAAAGGTGGATGACATTCTCTCCTTGTCCAGGGATGTCTTCTTCATGATCGAAATAGGATTATGGGATTTTGGTTCTTACTTCCATGTATTCCTCCTCAGAACTCGTCACCTAGTATGGCTCTCCCTCAATGATTTGATACATTGTTCATGAAACCCTTCCCAGAGCCATATTTTCATGGACACCAGTTAATTACAATGTTTCTATCAGGACATTTCAAGGGGTCTGGTCAGGGCAGCATCCTTCGGTTAGGGGAGTAGTCATGCTGGGCATCACTGGCGTGTCTGGATGCTGGGGATTGGTGTGTCTTTCTTATGTCCCTTGTTATAGGGCTTCTCGAGGTCATGGAAGCCCGAGGCATCCGACATCGAATGTGGGGAATCATATTCCATAGGCATGTATTTGAGGTTTTCTTCATCTTCCCATGTTGAACACAGGGAATGCCGTGAGTTTATCGTCCAGTGGGGACAGATCGGACTGATCAGAACACTAACTAGAGTGGATCAGATTAAGGAACCCCCTAGAGGAAACACTGATACTTGGTCCAACACGTGGGTGGCTCCCTGAATGAAGTGGAGGGTAATGAAGTTGCATGATCTTACTGGTATCTGGCGCCATGGGTAGGAGTTGGGATGGATGACGGTTTTGGGCTTGAACCTAGAACAGACATCCTACAAATAATTCCTTGACATAGATCAAAGTCTGTGTAGTTTGGGTAGTGGGAAATACAATTTAAAGTCAGGCAGGATAAGGGCATTTTGGGTGTACTCTCTTAATGGCCCAAGGTATTGGTGAACCGAAATGATCGGAATTACCGGGTGGTGGGCTTGAACCTCGTGCTGGCTTCCTACATACCATGCCTTAACATGGATCAAAGTCCACATAGTTCAATAAGGGTTTCGTCAGTGAACTGAGATGAAGGTGAACCCGGGGGTCCACTAGTGGTGGGCTCGAACCTCGTGAGGCTTCCTACGTACCATGCCTGGACATGTATCAAAGACCACATAGTTTAGGATGGTGTGGGTGTTGGTGAACCGACGTGAATAAGGGCCTTGGTCCGATGGGTGACGGGCATGAACCTCGTGAGGCTTCCTACGTACCATGCCTCGACATGGATCACATAACATGTAGTTCAGGAAGGGGTGTCAGCGAACCGACATGAATAAGGACCTTGGTTTGATGGGTGATGGGGTTGAACCTCCTAAGCTCCCCTACGTACCATGCCTTGACCTGGATCAAAGACCACATAGTTCAGAAAGGGGTGTCAGTGAACTGATATGAATAAGGACCTTGGTCCAGGTGTATGGTGGGATTGAACTTCGGGGATGCTTCCTACGTACCATGCCTTGACATGGATCAATGTCCCCATAGTTTGGGCATACAGTTTAATTTCATGCAGGACGGGGGCGACATACAGTTTAACGTCATGCAGGATGAGGGTGAACCAACGTGAAGGGGGTCGGAAAAACCAAGTGATGGGCTTGAACCTCGTGGAGGCTTCCTACATACCTTACCGTAGCATGTATCAAAGCACACATAGTTCGTTTGGTTGTCATGGATGGTGATTACTCTAAGCCCACATGAGTCATGCTCGGTGTGAGAAACAAGAGGTAGCAGGGACCTGACGATCACGTCACGAAATGTGCATCCTTGGGATGTGAGGAGGGGGGATAATGCATTGAGCGGTCCACGTTATCGGGACTTACTCCAGGGTGGAGGCTCGATGGAGACAAAGTATAGCTGGAGAGGGTGATTGGGACTTACTCTAGGATGGAGTCCATGTTCCCTATCGCACCCTATGCTGACCTTGGCACCGAGTAAGTGAGGAGGAGTAGGGGTGCCGCCTCCTGCGAGAAGATCTAGGGCTTACACCAAGGTGGTTTCCCTTCCCCACAGAAAAACTCCACTCCAAGAAGGATGATATCATCCCCTGTAGAGACTAGGGGGCGTAGAGAATGTCCTAGGCGGGGGGACCCTATGTGTGAGGCACGAGTTCAGGTCACAGTTTAACGTCATGTGTTGAGGACGAAGGGTACTGGCAGTTTAACGTCCTGCAGCTCGGACGAGGTGGGTTTTCTCCACACCACTAGTACTTACATAACCAGTACCCTCTACTCCTTATGGGAGGGAAGACATCGGCAAGGCCGTGGTAAAGGGGGGTCACAGAGAAAACCATCGAGGGGTCGACGTTAGCGTGGATATACGAAAAAGAATTAGCCATTAGAGTGCCTATGAGAAGAAACATTAGGCGCAGCAACGCTATGGGTGGTATCATCTGGGGGACATTAAAGTCACATCATGCCTACTTGGAGGGTCGCACGAGAAAATGATTTTCCAAGCAGAGCGGTCCATAGGTTGGGGCCCTATGGAGCTCTGTGGTTCCACGTCGCGGAGGGAACTGGTGAAGGGGTGTGCTTTGCGAAGTGGGGTGCCTTAGCCTTATCATGGGGTGCAGGTGCAAATGGGAGGTGCTTCACGAAGTGGAAGGGAATTCACGGAGCACAGCCTCATGGAAAAAAGGTGCCTCACAGAGAAAGGTTTCAGGAAGCAATGTGCTTCATGAAGTATAGTGATCCTGCCTTAGCAAATGGATCAATTGTACATGAAGGGTACTTCGCGAAGCATGAATGCTCTATGATGACCTGGGTCCCCATGGGGATACCCTACCTTCGCAAAAGACCTTAGGATCCACAAAAGGAATCCCTCCTGGAATAGGGGATCAAAATGAGACAATGGGGTGGAACTTTGAAAAGCAGAAGTACCTTGTATAGCTCATGGTTCTCCGAGCGGAAGAGTGCTTCGCGATTCGGGAGATGTGAAGCTGAAAGGTCGGATTGTCTATCCTTAGAGCTCTGGGGAGCCTGGTATTTATAGGCAAGAGGCCCCGCATAGCAGGGCTCAAGCTGCACGAAAAGGGGTCGGGTGGCTTCGCGTTGCACTCACGAATGTCAAATAACTTCACGGAGCCTCCCACCTTCTTTGCTTCACTGCAGGCTTATGAACGTCAAATACGTTTGTTGAGCATCCTGCCTTCTTTGCTTCGCGGCGGTCGTAGTGCTGGGGGGACTCTGCGAGAGGGATTCGTGAGGCAGTCTGTGGGGAAATCTTGGGGCCTTTTCTTCCTTCCAAATTTTGGCGCCATCAATTATCATCAGGATCTTATGTCAGTAGCATTCCTAGAAGTCTTCATAGTGGAATCCTAAAAGTAATCAAGATATACCACAATCACATGAGATAATATATATGGGTAGATGAATCAAAAGATAAATTCAAAATACCCAATCTGATGTGATGAATTTACCATATTTATCTACAAAAAATGTCTCAGTATTTTTTTTGTTTATAATCAAGAAATCATAGTCTTGGTGAATGGATTAATTGGACAACATACCATGAATGGTTTTATTTTCCTAATAGTGGAACTCAAGAAAATCCAAAACATTTTGCCTAAGTTACCAGGAATTCATCATAAGGATAAAACTCTAGAAACCTCCTCGAGGAGTAAAAACCTCTGATACCACTCTTTGATTACCCTAACCACTAGGGACAACCTTTCCTATAGAAGGAGGAGCTTTCACAATCCCAATCCTACCTCAACTAGTTTATGGGATGGTGAAAATAACCAAGAAGTAACTAATATAAATGGATTCCATTTCCCAATGAACCTGCTTATTCACATCCAACATTATCCATTCAACGTTGTAGGGGAATATAATGTAATTACTGTAACATATTGAGACAATCCATGCATGAAATAAACACTAGGAAATACATCAGAGTACAACTGAATACAACAAAAGTGTACAGGGGAAAAATACGTCCACATAAATAAATAAAGTCTTATCCTAGAAACCACTAAAATAGATAAATGTTAAGAGATATTCACTAATAATCCCTAATCCTAACCACCATAAGTAGTATGTTTAACCTAGTATCACTATTCCCTAGTAAAAGCATTTCCCATATTTTCATCATCTATATATGGTATTACAAATTCATGAAAATCCCATGAAGGTGTGAGTTTATACATAACTAGTTGGACATCCCGAAAGACAATAAAGAGAAATAGAGCGATGAAATAATTGTCATATCAATGTAAAAAAATAGGGAAATGAATCCTAATACACATATAAAATGAAAAATAAACCTATATGAGAGAGAAAGGGGATCTATATCTCATATCCCATCCAAAGCCGATGAGTAAGCTTGCAACTATAGTAGTCAGTCCATGATTCTCAAAATCAAACATAACCTCACTATAATATGTTTCGAGGGGCTTGATCATCACCACTATACTCTAAAATTATGGGAGATATATTTTTTGGAGGAATCTAAGCTTCTTCTATCCAAAATATTTGCAGTACCCCACCATAGATAGGGGCCTGATTCCCTAAATAGTGGAGTAAAATTTCTACCTAACTAAATTTTATGGGAGACCCATTCCCTAGTGTGATATGGTTTTACCTTCTCCAATGATATAGGACCCACTCCTTTATGATCGGAGTGTCATATCTACATAAATAAGTAATATCAGGGACCCACGACCTGGTTTGATAGTGGACTACCATCCCTAAAGAAAGAGGACCCATGCGTAAAATAGGGGGGTACAATATCTACCTAACTAAGGAGTATAGGGCACCATCTCACTGGCGGGAGAGAGGAGTACCATCTCCATAGATAATTGACTTCTTCCATTAATATGGGAGTTCCATATCTACAAAAATAAGGAGAATGTGGGACCCATTCCCAAGTGTGGAAGGGGAGTATTGTCCCCATAGATAAAGGACCACACCCTGAATATAGGAGTACCATCTCTAACTATAATCTCTTTGATTATCCTTCCCTATCACATCCATACGTGAACATTTCCTATAGAAATGTACCTCTTGGAACATCTTTCCTCATACATCCAAATCCACTAAGAAGTCTATTATCACATTCTATATGAAAAAAACACTCTGAATTGGATACACATAGGCCAAAATATGTTTTTTTGAAAAAATTGATACAAGATTTAGAAGATTCACAATGGAGTATACAACATGTACGAGGTCCACACAACATGTGTCCAATCTCTACTACATGACAGTTTTCTCACAGGACAGGTCTTAGGAAAACATGTCTCTATAAAAAAACATCCCTCTAGGATACATAGCATGTATGACTACACATGGTCCATGAATTCCATCTTATCCAATGTTTTGTTTTCATGCCCATTCCAGGGTACTCTGATATATGGTGTGTCCGACCCCACAAGGCCCTTGGAACATGTGGCTGGAACACATATTGGCCACCTGGTTAGCGTAAAATTAAATACAAGCTCACAATCACTATATGATATATTTCTTATCCTGAAACCCTAGGACTATATCTAGTGGATGACATGGAGTTTTTTTGTCCAGACTGCATGTCGTGTAGTCATGTTTTTCATAGGCTGAACAACATGGTTTTGAGGAATTTCTGGATCATAATCTTCTACCATGATTATAATAGTTTTAAAGAAAAATATATTTGTTATAAACCTCTATATTTCCTTTATTGATGATCATAAATATGAATCCAGAAATCCACTTGAAGAATGCATCGCCTCTTGTTGTATGTTGCACATCACATCACCACCTACCACTGCTCTGGGACCGAGATCCAAGATTCATTACTTGAAATTTATCTTGATCTATCACAAAATAAATGATCTAGTCATCATGAACACATCCACCATGAATCAATGGGTATAATCATTCTTCGAACCACCCTAAAAAAGATGACCCGTGACACCATTATCCAAAATAAAAGTGCGCGAATAAAAAATGGGTGATATTCATAATAAAAAGTGTGAAACCATCATTTTCCAATAATTCTTGGAATTTTATTACATGAATCGGTCTAAACAAGGTGAAATCATGATATAAATACAATAAATCAAAATAAATATTTAATTATTTTATGGCCTTATGTGAATGGTGAAAAAATAGATATATAGAATATTAGATTCAAATGAATGCTCAAAAATTTTACCAAAGGAGTGAAATAAACCATTAATAAGACCTAAAATTAATATGGATCAATAATTTGTGAGGAATGTGTTCATCAGTGATATGGAGGACTCACTATTTTTTTTAACACATTAATCCACCTTTATCTGATCGCTCCTCTTTGTTAGATGTTGATCCACTAATGAAGATAAATCCCTTTCTCCTCTCAGACCTAGAAAATATTAAGTCTCTTACAATATAAAAATATTCGTAAGATGTTATTTATTTAATATTTTAATTAAGAAATTTAATATAAAAAATAAATAAATAAATTTATTTTTTAATTAATTCCACCTTCTAATATATGCATTAACAATATGTATAGCCCCGACCAATCAGAGTTGCCACTTAGGGTAAAAACCATGTCATAGAATAAACCATATTCTATGATACCCAATATGTTGCACTATATATAACTTTTTTCCATTTTTTAGGAAGAATACTCATGCATGATATTAATATATTTAAAATTTTTATAATATCAATTCTAGGTTAATCAAGCCTCATAATCTCACAAAATCTTAGTGATGATATCTAAAACTAATCCATAATATATTTTAATGTCTTACATGTAATGAATTGGGTCACCACATTTTTTGAAAATAAAACTATCAAAAAAGTATTTAAATGGAAATATATTATAAAATATAAAGATGTTACATAATACCACCACTAAATAAATTTTTCCCTCACTATTTTATCAAATTTCATCAAGGGTTATATATTTATTGAAAAAATGATTCATACATATGGATAATAAGACTTATTTTGAGAAAGGAATGTGGGAAATATAATTTGTACCTAAAATATCATGCAGTAGAGTTCTTAGATATAGAAAAACTTGGTGGGAAGTTATAATATGGAAATTGAAGCATATGATAATGTCTGAGGACTAATAGAGGGTGATAGAAAACATATAAATGGTAAAATTAACAACCAAAAAAACATAAATTAGTTATTGTTGAAAAGTCCTTTAATTAGTCAAAAATGAAACTAATAGGATGGAAAATTTATTTATAGTTAATTTTTCTGTAGTTGGGGGATTATTTAGTATAAAAATAAAAAACATTAAAAATAAACATATTTAATTTATTTTCTTTATATATGAAAAATTTAATCTTTTGGTTATAATCTTAGTAATTTCTATTACATCGTATACAATAAGAAATGATGATGAATATTTCATTTGAGAAGAATAAAAATTAACTTTTAACAGATCATATAATCCATTATAGAATGAGAATTCATTACTTCTTTCTCAAAATATTTTTCAAAACTAAAAATTTTGTCACATGTTATTCAATATGGATAAATATAATTTATTAATATCTAAAATCTAACCCCCCCCTTAAAATTCAATGTAATTGATTTTATGAACAGTTAAATTTAAGACCCTTATAAAATATTTATAACCAAATCCAGAACCAAAAAAAATAATTTTTTTTGATCAAACATTCTATCCCAACCAACATAAAATAACTCATAATTTCACATTCAAAAAAATTGAATAACTTGATGATATATTCTCCAAAAGCATAGTAATGACGTAAATTACCATAAACCTCAATGAAAACATTAATTATTTGAAAAACTAACTCCTTATTTATTTCTTAAATAAATTTATAGATTATTGAATATATTCGATAATACAAAAAAGGCAGAAAACATCATCAATGAAAACATAAATAACTTTTTCACCATACAACTACAACACTTTTCAAAATTATTTGTACCACTAAAAAAATGCTCTCAAAATTCATAAATAAAAACAAAATTATAATAATCCTTATATTTTTCATAATATATATAACCAAAATATTATTTATTTAATAATTATTTAACATAATTATCATATCCCAATTGAAAAATTATTTAATTCTTCCACATATATGATTGAAATTGCATAGTTCATTCATTTTTTGTGAGTTAACCCTTGTATTAGGGTATTGACATCTATAATTTAAATGTTATCTACATATAATAAATTGAATGAATAATGGTAATTTAATATTAACATTATATCACTTCATATAACACTTCATTTTGATTTAGAAATTACATTATCTATTACCTTATTTTCTACAAATAAAACATATTCTCATTCCTATGAGAAATTTCCCAAAGTATACCTTCCCATATACTTGAATTATAGGAAAATGAATTTTCTTCCATCTATTTCATTCATGAAAAAACTTTTTCATCATATTATTTGTGTCAAGATACTCAACCAAGATGATTTTTTAATCATATAATAATGTAGAGTATTATGTATAATAAAAATTTATTGACTTCTAGCTCTCATTTCCGTTGGTTTATCATGAGTGAAAGCATTCCATTGTCCATAATTTTGAGCATTAAAATGGTTCCTTATAGTTCTATCCATTTAATGAAACGAAAAATCAAATTATGATAAATAAAACTCATTTAAAGAAACCAAATAATCGTGGAAGTCAATTAATTTATATCCAAATTATGGTAAATTATTTTCATCTTTGAAAACATAGATAATTCATGGTTATATTCTATTCAAATACTTCAAATTAGTTCATAAATAAAATCATATTTTACCCATGAATATCCCTTAGGAGTGTCAAACCAGGTGCACAATAAGGTAAAATTCACATTTAACCAGAAAAATGGTTTAGATATATACATTCAACTCTTTTCCAGATTGTTACACCTAGATGAATCTGTTCTAAAACCTTGTAAACATTTAGTATCTATAAAGTGATGTGTTTGTGATAAAACATCACAAAATATGTACCTTTCTAAAACCTTAGGATGTAATCATTTACATATACTTATCCTCAACGCCATTCATATAGATATGTTCACCAATATCTATTTTCCTAAATATTTTCATTAATGTTTCTACTAACTGTAAATTGATACAAACTATAGAAACCAAAAATCTAGTAACCCAGATCAATTTTCTAATCCATTAAGGTGTGTTTTAACATTATGAAAGGAAATTAAGTTATGAAACACCTTACTAAGATCTCATCATTGATATAAAAATTATCCAATTATGTGATTATTTGTAAAAAATTATAATAATAAAAATAAATTATAAAACTAATATAAAAATAACATGAGATCAATTCACATAGTATCATGGAATAATATATTCAATGAAGTATTAGTATAACCCAATGAATGAAATTTGAGCAAAGAAACCCCTTACAAATATCATATCATTGAATTGAGAATTAATCAAGGAAGTGATTATTAGTAAAAAATGTAATTTAAAAAAATGGAAAATATAATATAACATAATAAGAGGTTATTTCACATAGAATCATGGTATAACATAAGAAATTTTTATATTTATAAACCAATGAATAGAAATTGACTTATGAAACCCCTTACCTCATATTTCCCCTTATTTGAAAAAGATTTAACCTTATGTATAATAAAATTTGATTTATTATTATCTCATACCAGAAGAATATACTTATCTATTATATCATATATGTTCCATTTATAACATTTTATCCAGCTTTTGTTAATAATCTATTATTTATATTTTTATTTTGGGTCATAGATGCTTCATTTTTATGTATTCTCTCATTCAGTAGTTTCATTCTTGCTACTTTCTCATGGTTACATCATCTCTATAATGTTATTCATTATATAAATAATGTATATATATATATATTCAATATATCTATAGTCAATAATAAAAGGTAGGAATAAAACATGAATTACACCTTTTCTTGAGATGGTAGGTCATACGTACCAATGGACATTATTTTCACATTTTGAAGGATAGAAATAAATAAATGAAAAATAATAATTCACCTTTCTAGAATAAATTTTCTAACACCACATCATTTTTTTATATGTATAATTTTAAATAAATTTGATCTCTTTGATAGATTTCATTTCACAAAACACCATGGTCAAATGAACCACATGATATTATTATGTGACCATTATATCCTATCCTATAAATTGACATTTTTAAATAAGACTGAATAAGTTTTTTAAAATATATTTCCTATATATTTTTATAATAAATTCATTAGTTATCAATTGATTAGAATATTAGAATAATAGTTTTATGAAAAAATATATTTGGGAACACAATATAATAGTATCATGATAAATTGAAATTATAACTACTAGTGAATTATTTTACAAAAATATATATTTTATAAATTCAATCCTTTTTTAACATTCATATAAATATTTTATTGTCCATGAGATATGAATCAATCTAATTTTAGTGTATAAACTACATTATCTAAAATGTTGTTTTATCGTGTCTTCCACACTAATTATAATATTAATAAATTCGACTTATAGGTATTTCATTTGATTAATTGGATTCCTTATTTAGAATTATGAGTATCTAATATAGTATATATGCCCCTTTTAATTTGTAGACATTATGAATATTAACCATGATAAATTTTATGACCTCGGTAAAGTGTAAAAAAAGGTTAATATTGGTTAAAAATAAGAGATAATGCAACAATTTTTCATGAAAATTCTTTTTGGTTGAATGGAGTTCTGCACATTACACCATATTTTTAAATTTAATTTATTTATTGGACACATTTCTATGAAAATTACTTATACATTATTTAAATCAAATATACTTACAAAATGTCACTGTAATTTTTTTAATATCTATCATTTGTCCACATAGGAAAAAAATTAAATGAAGAAAAAAATATCTATATTGATCTTAATAAAATTATTTTATTTATATAAAACTATTTTAATTTTTATATATAATATAATTGTTGTTAATTCTTGTGCAACGCTAATATAATATTTCATTTGTTAACTAGAAAATAAAATAAATGATTGTGAAAATATTAATTTTTATATAATTTTTATGATTTAATGTTATAAATTACTTTTCTAGATCTACGTGACAACTTATATTGGTTTTAAAGCATTATATTTTAATTCTCTCTTTTTCGTGATATAGTTGAACTCAAATTAAATAAATTTTTATAAAATCCACAAAATAAAATTCTATAAAAACAATACTAAATTAAACTATTTGAAAATAATAAAATTTTGAAATAATAATATTTGAATATGATATGATTTAAAATTTCATAAAATTTCAATTTATTATAAAATTTTAAATTTATATGAAAAAATTAGAAATATTTAATATTTAAAAAATTGTTACTACAGTTAAAATAAAAATTTATTAACTAAGTCTTAATCAAAACGATACAGTATAAAATGATAAAAAAACAAGTCTAAATTATATTGGATGATGGGATTATATAAATATACTACCTCATATACAAATATATTTCAATTTGGATTCATTTTTCAAGAGAGTTAATTTATTATAAATTTATCTTTAGAGAAATTAAAAAAGTGCCCCTCACCTCAATTATAAATGGGATCCTCCAAACTCACTTATTGACACCAAATTGAGCCATCTAGCTCAAAAAATACCTCCAAATTTATATTATAAATATATTTATCCATGTTCTTTATGTGATGGTATCCCAATAATACCAACTATAAGTCCCCAATGATAGGATCTAAAGACGGTCTTTGGAAGGAGATGCAATTGTATTGCCCGACAACATTCAATTTATTCCGTCTTCTATCTCTAATTAATAATTATACGATATCATAAAATAATAACATAAAATTCATAATTATTCATAAATTTTATTATCCTTTTCAAAAAAAATACCTACCCTCTCTCCCATCAAATAGGAACTGAAAGTATCACTCCTGCATATATTCAACTTATCGTCTCTATGTAGTGATGCAATTAATCTTTTCTCTCCCATATAACATGGATTGTAACTATCATAAGACTAATATATATAAATATATGACACTTATAAAATTATTATAATTAATAAAAAATAATATCATGTATATATTCTAACATTACAAACCATTGGTAAATGATAACATCGCTTGTATTTATGTGTGGACGAGCTCCTTCACAAAGTGATGTTTTTTTTTCATTTATAGTTTCTCTAGATCATAATAATGATGGATTTGATGAATAGATATTATATTTATAATATAATAGTTATAATATAAATTAAAATTATCAGTTACATTATCACTTTCCCATTTTTAAAATAACGTAAACAATGTTCATGCATACGTACGACCCACCATGTCAATGAATAGTGTAATATTTTTTCTATCTATACCTTTAATAGATTAATTTGAATACATATATAAAAAATATATATGATATTGATATAAATATTAATATTATTGATATTATTTATCATTGATAAAATTATAAATATAGATTCTACCAAAAAAAATATACAACAAATATAAATCTTTTATTAAAAAAACTATGATTTTTAATAAAGAATTGATTATAAATTGGTCGTAATGTACTATATATATATCATAAATGTTATGATATATATTATTATGGTCCTATTATAGATACTTAATAAATATATATCTATTATATATTCATTTTAATCATTTATTAAGGAAGTCAAACCTAGGGTATGGATTTATTTTATGATCCAATCAATATTTAGGATTGTTTATGAATATGTTTCTACTAGGGAACATTTTTCTCCAATATCCATATTTTTTATAAAATATTTTAACTAATTTTATTAATAAGCTCTTTATAGAGACTCAGGATTAACATACATGTCTATCAAATCATTTTAGGTGAATATTCAGTACATTACAAAAATACAAGCCAGAGGATCGTAATAGATTTGTGGCTTTTGAAACATGGAAACAAAATCTTTTTCCATGGAAAATATCTTAAATATATCCCATAAGGATCCCCACCTTTAGTTCCTCTACCAAAAACCATTATTTATTACCTATATAAGGGAAATATAAGAAATGGGTTAGCTCAGATGCTTAACATGGGTAAACAAGGGAGACATGTATGAATAAAGAATATCATAACGGTACGAGAATGTGATCATGAAAAGAGAAAATCATGAACTGCATATCAATGATCATAAATACAAATCAATCACTAAATAATGTATGTTTATGAAAAATTAATCATAAGGAAATAAGGAACATAATCCATGAAAGAGTAACATAGATGAAAGACAGTGAATTGTGGCATACATAAATATTTGATGTAATTCCTTTGTAAGTAAAGATTCATTTCTAGAACTTATCAGGGAACATCATGGGAAATTCACCCACTATGTGGGAAACAACCCCATCTATAGTCACACTTATTTCCTTGTATGTGATTGGGAATCCCCATCTTCTAATAATGGATCAGGTTTCCCCATATTCCATCATCATGGTGAACACACATACTGGGCCGGAGAAACCACCACCACAAGAGGAATACTTATATTTGTAAAGGATTGGGTTTCCCCTTCTTCATATAGTAGATCATACCCATCGAATTGATTCCAATCATTATTCCATGACATAGAAATCATTATCTAATGCATTATAGGGAGATATAGAAGCCACACATCTTCTAATAGAATAATAAAAACATGTTCCACTAGATCATAAATTATCATATCACTACCCAATGCATGAAATGGGTATTATAAGCTTGTAAACATATATTAACTTTTGGAAATATACATAGTTCATAATCATTTCATCATAAACATACCCAGTGAAAATAAGTAGGTTTCAAAAGAACATAACTCTTGAAAGGGAAATGAGTTTTATAAACATTTTACCAATGATGTTTAAAAGGGGTTCATAAAGACAATCACATGAAGAAAAACTCATTAATATAAATGACCTGAATAGAGACCTTATATAATTTCCTAGAAGGTATGAGTAACATCAATATATGTCATCATTTATTGAAAATAAATTTGAAATATAATATAAATACATTTCCTGAGAAAAATATCCTTTCTTAATTAAAAAACTATTTTTAATACATAATATCTGTTGAAAATAATTATCATATAAAATTACAAGATGGAATATAAATAATACATGAAATCATTTTGGAAAATTTTTTCCTTAAAAACATTTAAAAAAAGATTCAAAAACATTACAAAAATATCCTTGAAAAAACATTAAAACATTTAAAGAATGCATTAAAATGTTTTGAAACCCATTTATTGGGAAATAATTTGAAAACATATAACAATGAATTAAAACTTTTTAAAAATAAATTTTCTAGAAAAAATATAAAAAAATCATGAAAAATATTTGAAAACCATTTTTCAAAAAAACATATAATATAAGCATGAAAACATTTTGAAAACCATTTCACTGAATTCTCTTTGAAAACCTGAAATTAAGAGTTGAAAAAACATTTTGAAAATAGTTTTCCCTGAAATCATATAATGGAATTTTGAAACCCTTTTGAAAAAAAATTCCCCAGAAAATTAAATATAAAAACATTTTCTTAGAGATAAAAATTTTGAATAATGAAAAATGGAGATTTGAATTAATTGTGGTGGGTAAATTAGTACATATTGTACAAGGTAAAAAATCATTCCTTTTTCTCGGTAAAAATGGTGGAATGATTTATTTTTTGGAAAGTGAAAAGAATATTACCTTCAGGATATTGGAAAAAGGGAAAAAGGGTTAAAATTTATTTAAAATATCATATGGGAATAGAATAATATTATTGGAAATTGTTTTTTATAAAACATATATCTCCAACCTAAGAGAGGATAATGTCAGGTGTTCTTAAAAACCCTTTCTTAACTATCGTATATTCCAAAGGGTACAAAATGGTACCAATACATGATAATATAATGAAATAAATGAGGATAAATAAAATCGTGAATATTATTTAGATATTGATCATATGATTTCCTAAAAGGAATTATAAATAGGAACAATCATGAAAATAAATGAGATTGTCTTAATAAACTCTTATAACTTGGTATGTTGGGATCTGGATCTCCATCTAAAGAAGGGAAATTACATGAAGCATATAATATCATGAAAAGATTTAGATTCATGATATGGAATGTAAATTGGAAGTGTATTAAACTCAAAAAATAGTTATGGTGCATAAAAAACAAGAGCCTCAAAGAAGCCAAATTGAGACCAAATTATTTTATCGATTTGGTAACTTTTGAAAGTTAAATCCCACAAAATATGGATCATAGAAGTGATATGTGAATATCCATAAATTTAATTACATTGTAAAATGAATAAAATCCTTGGAATTACATATAAAACACAAAAGGAATAAGTATAGATTATAACTTGTATCTCACATAAATTAATTTTGAGGTGAAAATCCCTTTACCTGGTGTGTTGAGTCACTTAGTACTCCTAACAGCTTCTTCTTAATAGGGTAAATCCTTTTGGTTTATTCCAAAAATAGTTATTGAGTTGTATTTTTTCCAATGAAGGTTTCAAGGTCTATGGTATTATTGTTTCGAAGAAATTTGGGTAGGTATTGTCTGAAATTAAGAGGCTTGAGTGTTGTGATGATTGGGTAGAGGTGGTGGTCTTTTATAGGGAAGTAAAGGACTCACCATGAAATTTTGAAACTAATTAGGTGTGAACATGTTATATCCTAAAATAATCACACACAAAAAATCAAACTCAATAATATAATGTTTATGGGAAAACTATGGACATTCAATGGGTGTTAGACAAGTGTCTAGGTTATTTGGCCCCTTAATTTTATGGTTTAGTCCCTAATTATGCATAATTTTTATTTAATTACAGTGATTAATTTTAATCACTTTTACTAATAATTTTTTTAAAAAATTTATGCGGGCTAATTATACTCTAAATATTTTTATAAATAAAATGGTTTATGTCAGGTTTTTAAAATTCACTTCACAGAAGCGGAAAAATTAAGATTAGTGTTAATACTATAGATGGGTTGAAAAAATGGGCTTTTAAAGATGGAAAAAGTTCAAAATTTTGTTTATTTTTTATATTCAGTTTCAATGTTAAATTGATCCTATTATATTAATATATGTTAAATTCATATAACGTGACCATAAAAAATATTTATAATATCATATACCATTAATAATTTATTAGTAAAAGGTTTTTTTAAAAAAAAGTTGTATTTTCCACTATTTATCAAAAAATGATGTTTCTCAAAAAAATTACAAAAATTCACCCTATGCTAATTTAAAATTATAAAATATTAAATGATATTTATTTGTTCTAATTAAAACTTTAAATGTGTATAAAATTAAATTTATTATTAAAAGTAGATCATTCAAGAATACGATATTTTTAAACATAAAAATGACTTTTCCAAAAAAACTAACTTTTTTATCAATATGTTTAATTTTTATAAAACAATTATAAAAAATATTTTCAAATTATTTAGTAATATTGATATTAATAAATTTACCCAATATGTTTTAAATATAATATTTAAATAATAAAAAATATATATTTTATAGCAACTCAGTGTTGAATGTATTCTATGCCAGGTCATCATTACGTGCATCGTATGCCAAGTCAGTGTTGCGTGGAATATATTCCATGCTAGGGATTGATAGAGCATATTCCAAGTCAGTATTGCAGGTAATTTATACCGATTCGGTTCTGTTTAAAATGAATTTTTGACTTAGTTTGTTAGAAGATATATGTGAAAATATAATTTTAATAAAAAAATAGGTATATAAAAACTCTAGGGGATATATTCTACCCCCATAAAATGAATTTCACTATCAAAATACATCTAGGTTATCAATGGTTTAATACATTAACGTTTCATTCATGTAAACCTACATCGTAATAATGGACACTAAATCATCCCTTAAAATAATAAATTTGGAAAAATAACGGTCACCCAATGTAACATATAATTGGGTTTCCACATTACGGAACATAGGTTGGGAGTAATGATTGGACATGGTAAGAAAATGTAAATATTTATAGTGATTTATTGAGATCACCAATGACATACAAGTTAATGATAAATGGAAAATTGAGGTCCTCAATGTCATAAATCTGTGATGACTTCTGAAGTAATTTGTTCCAAATAATTTTAGGTATTAGGACAAAAAAATTGTATCACTTTTAGAATGGTGAGTAAATATTGATAAATTTATATAAACAAAATTTCATTTTTTGTTTTTTATTTGAATGATTTTGGAATAAATACATTAACTCATGGAATGAATGTCCAAAAATTAACATTGATTAAAAAAGAACTATAATATTCTTTTAATAGATCTTAAGTCCTATAATAGTATAAAGAGTCTCAATATTTGTCTCTTAAAAAATATGAATTAAAAATTAAAATATAACACTACTGGTTTATCAAAAATATTTATTCATAAAAAATAATTCCACATTATCATAGAAATCGCATAGGCTAGTGGTTGGGGTGAAACCCTTATCATCCATTACTCATGGGTTCAAGACCAACGACCATGTCAGACTTGATTAATTTTCACCCAACATACATGATGTCCTTTTAGAAAAAAAATATAAAAATTAGACATCCTTGAAATAACGTTTTTCACAAATTATTATTTTATCCATGGTTTTAATCAAATTATTTGTGCAAAAATACTTCCCATGAAGCTTAAATTTAACATTTCATGAACAATTATCATTATAACACTTCTCAATGGTGATAATATAAAACATTATAAAGAGAGTCTTGAAATCAACATAACATGGATTCCCTTGTATATCAAAAAGTATCTCTTTGTTTTCAAATTAGAGACAAGTGAATAAACACATTATATATTATCTTAAAATGTGGTAATAACCTAAGTTACCATTAATCATTTTGGAAATCATGCATTATTCCTTATTCCAATTATTACTGGATATATACCTTATTTCAAAGAAGTTGTAAACTTCATCCTTGTTGACATAGAAAATATTTTCAATAAAAGAATCTAGGGAAATCTATATGGTCCAATTTACATATTCTTATATATTATATATTTATCAAAAATTTATTATCTTAGTATCAAGAATTAAGTAATTATTGCCTTCCCTTAATCAAAATATCACATTTCCATGAAACCTATTTTCTACTCTATCATGACGTCTCAAAATATTCTTGTAAATCATTAGAAAAACAAAAACTAAACAATCCATACATAATTTACCATTATTAGTTCTACAATCCAAATTCATAAATTCTTATATCGTTAAACAATAATGTTTGCAATGGAAGTGGTTCGTACATAGTTTAGAAGTAAATCCATATCTCGAGGCATTGTGTTGGTTAATTACCATGTTCTCCATAGAAACTGTATTGAACTCTGTGACAACTCGTCACTCTATGACCCTTTTTCCTGCACAAATAACATCTTCACCTATATTTGAGGTATTCCTCAAGATTCTTTAACCCATCTTCATGAAATGTAGGATGTTGAATCATCATTCTTTTGTGTACCTTAATATAAAAGTCATCATTATTTATTTTACTTATTATAAATATCCCAAAATCTAACAATGTTAATATTATTCCATGATACCTGATTCAACATAATTGTAATATGTTTTTCTCCACAGATCATCTCATTGGATTGCTCATTAGAAAATCTTCCATAAATTTCAATATTACTCAAGTTTCTTCTGGTTCTTGTGATTGACTAAAAGTAGAAGAATAGTGTGATCAATACTTATCATAGTATAAAACCACACAGACATGAAAATAATTACTTATTTGATGTCTAAATCATAAAAAATTCAATAATATATGACACTATAGGTTTATCCTATGTTATTCATAGCTAACTTATATCTAAATACTTCATTATGGTTTATGAAGAGTATGTGAATTATAAAAGTATATTCCAAGGGAGTGTCAAATCATGTGTGCAGAAATGCCCACTGTCTTGTACTATATTACCCCGAGTCAAGACTAAAACAACTTTTTAGAGTTGTTACCCTTATCAACATATGTACTAGAGCCACAACTACTTGTAATATCGAGATATGGATGTATTTGTTGGAAACCTATCACTAAATCATTTAACAAAATTCTAATACATTTTCCTAAAAGTTAAGTCATCTTTATAATTATCCTTAGTGATATCCCTAAAAATAACCTTATAAATAAATATTGGGATCTCACTATGGGTTTCTTATCCTATTTTCCAATGTTTGACTAAACCATTCCTTTGATACCAAGTATAGAAACCCAGACTTAATATACATGGATATTACATCATTTTAGATGAATATTCTATACATTACAAAAATACATGCTCGAGGACCATAATATTTTAATGTTTTTGGAATCATAGAAAAAAATATTCCATCATTGTGAAATATCTTTCACATCTCACAAAAAAATATCCTCCTTTGGTTCCTCTACCTAAAACCATTCTTCATAACCTGGAGAAAATAATTATAACAATGTGGTGATCTCAAATGCTTCGTAAGGGTAATCAAGTGATACATTAAAGAATAAACATGATCTGAATGGTATGAGAATGTGATCATGAAAATATATGATCATACCATGCATATCAAATATCATAAAGATGAATCATTACCAAAATATTAATAATTTATAAAAAATAAATCATAAGGAAATAAAGAACATAATCCATGAAACCGTATAAAAATAGTCATATAGGTAATTGTGGCATACATAAACATGTGTTTTAATTTCATGTACATTAAGACACATTTCTATAATATATCAGTGCACTTCATGGGAACTGCACCCACTGGGTGAGACACACAACCATCCCCAGTCATAGTTCTTTAATGGTAAGGGATCAGGTTTCCCCATCTTCCCATAATGGATCAGGAATTATCCATATTCCATTATCATAGTGACTACACATATTGGGATGGAAAAACCTCTATCCTCAATGAAATTCATTTCGTTGTAAGTGATCAGGTTTCCCCATAATCCCTTAGTGATTAATCTCATCAGTTTGATTCCCATCACTATCTCATGACATATAAATATTTACCCAATTAATTTGAGGGAGATATAGGTCAGACAAATCACATAATGAAATCATAAAAACATATTCCACAAGATCATGAATAATCATATAGTTACCCATGATATTAAATGGGTAACATAAACATGTAAAATTTTCATAACCTATGGAAAGATACATGTTTCCTAATAATTTCATCAAAAACGTAACCCATGAAAATAATGGGGTTTCAAAAGCATACTACCCATGAAAGAGAAACACATTTCATAATCATATTACCCCTAAAGAATAAATGGGTTTCATAGAGACCATTAAACATAACATAACTCATTCATAAAAAGGATATGATTGTAACCTTCAGATCATTTCCTTGAAGGTATAAATAACATCAATTGTTGTCAACATAGATGGAAAATAATTTTGAAATATACTCTAAATAAATTTAATGAGGAAAATTTCCATTCTTTTTTGAAAATTTATTTTTAATACAAAAAACTAGTTAAGAATCATTATCATAGAAAATACCTTGAAAACATTGGAAAATGACATGAAATCATTTTTAAAACCTTTTCCCTTGAAAAAAAATAAAATTATCTTCAAAAAATTTTCAAAACTATCGTTTATGAAAACACTTGAACACATTTAATGAAATCATGAAAATGTTTTGAAAACCATTTCATTGAAAATACTTTGAAATCTAATAATTAAAACCTGAAAAGGTTTTTAAAATAATATTCCTTGATCACTTATGAAATATTCCTCTAAAACGTTTTGAAAACATTTTTTCTTTAAAACACATAAAAGAATCATAAAAAGGTTTTGAAACCATTTCTTTGAAAGCAATTTGAAAACTTATAATTATGACATGAAAAAAAATTGAAAATATTTTTCCATGAAAACATATTAAAGGATGTTTGAAACCCCTTGGAAAAAAATATTAATAGAAAAATACTTTTAAAAAAAATTTCTTAGATATTGCTATTTTTAAGAATGAAAAAGGGAGATTGGATGAAATGATGACAGGTAAATATATACATGTCGTATAAGGTGAAAAGAACATTCCTTTTGCACTATATAAAGGGTGGAAATATTTTTTGTTTGGAATAATAAAAGAATATTCTCTTTAAGGTATTGGTAAAAATAAAAAATGGGTAAAATTACTTTTTGATATTTTATGGGAATGGTATAATATTCCTAGAAAATATATTTTATAAAACATTAATTTCTGACAGAAGAGTGGGTAAAGTCATGATTTCCTAAAAATACTTTTTAACTATAATATCTACCATACAGTAGAAAATGGTACAAATATTTGATAATATCATGAAATAATAGAGGTGAAGAAAAATAATTAATATTATATTGAGATGGATCAAGATTATTTATCAAAAGTAAGAAAAAACATAAATAATATCAAAAATAAATTATATTGTCATAATAAACTCTTAAAACTTGGTATTATGGGATCATGATCTCTATATAAGGAAAAAAATTACATAAAGATTATAATATCATGAAAAGAATGATACTCATGATATGGGATGTAAAATGGAAGAATATACACCTCAAAAAATAGTTTAGGTGTATAAAAAAACATGAGACTAAATGAAGGAAGACTAAGACAAAACTGTTTTACCAATTTTGTTACTTTTGAAAGTTAATCCCCATGAAAGAAGCCTCATATAATGGATATGTGAATTACCAAAAATTTAATTACAAGATACTGAGAATAAAATAATGGGACGTAAATTCAACACACAAAAGGAATAGTGTTGAACATATCTTGTATCTCATAAAAATTAATTGTGAGATGAAAACCCCATTACCTAGTGTCTTGACTCTTCATACTTGTTCAAGCATCCTATTAAACGAGAAACTGCTTTTGGTTTGTGCAAAAATAATTACCAGAGAGGGTTTCATATAACTTGTGGCTTCAGGGATGAATAAATGTGTTTTGGGAGAAAATTTAGGAAGTTCTTGGAAGAACATAATATTCATGTGACATGTGAGGAATGAGTGGATGTGGTGGCCCTTTATAAGGAAGGAAACAGACTCACATGGAATGTTTAAAAACAAAATTAGGTGTTCACATGTTATTACCTAACATAAGACTTAAAAAACAAACCAGACTAAATAGTGGAGGGTTTATTTCTGAAATATGGATAAGAAATGAGTATTGGACACGTTTATAGGTCATTTGTGCCCTTGATTTTATTGTTTAGTCTCCTATTATGTTTAATTTGGTGTTAATTGTTTTCATTCATTTTAATAATTGTTACTAATAATTTTGGTCAAATATTAACATTTTATAATTATACTCTACATATTGAACGAAATACAATGGTTTGTGTTGGGTTTTTTAAATTCACTTCTGAGAAGAGGAAAAATTTAGATTTTTGCTAATCTCACAGACAGGTCGAAATAATGTGGTTTCAATGCAGGAAAATTTTAAAAAGTGTTTTAAAATTTTATATTCATTTAATATTGAAATTGATCCTATTGTATTAATAGATTTAATATTTATCTAATTATACTTTAAATAATATTTATAATATCATTTACCATTAATAATTAATTGGAAAAAATCATTTTAACTAAAAAACTATATTTTTTACTATTCATCAGAAACTGATGTTTCTCAAAAAAATCCTAAAAATGCAACCTAGGATTATTTTGATGTCCTGAATTAAAAAATGATGTTTATTTTATCCAATTCAATTTAAATATGTGATTAAGATTAAGATTTTTTAGAGAAATCATTTCATTTAAAAAATGATATTTTTATACATAGTAATGACTTTACCAAAAATCATATCTTTTATTATCAATATGTTTTATTTATATAACACAATTATAAAAAAAATTGAAAATTATTTATTAATAGTCATATCAATGTGTTTAATCTAATGTTTATACTTATCTTCTTTAATCAATAAAATTATATATTTCGTAGAAACTCTGTGTTGCGTGTATCGTATGCCAACATAGTGTTCTGTGTATCATACACCATGTTGTTGTTGGATGGAATTTATTCCAAGTTGGTGTGGGATGGATAGTACACAAATTCAATGTTTCATATAACATATGTTGAGTTAGTTCTGTTTGAATGGAATCTTTGACTTAGTTCACTACAAGATATAAATGAAAATTTAAATGTATTCAAACTAAACAGGTCCATTAATGTTTAGGGTATTATAATTCTATTATTTTTAATGTTAATTTGATCCATGATTTACTTCTTAAAAAATTATTTGGAATTAATCTTCTAATAATATTCTAGAAAAGATACTTTTTGACATTTCTAACAAAAGTATTAATGTAATGTTTTTTATCTTATGAAAAATGAATTTGTTTTAATTAATTTATGAATAATATTTTCATTAATGATTAATTTATAATTGTATATTTTTTAAAATAATTTTTTCCCTTCAAAATGGTGAGGTTTTTTTAAATTAGTAAAATTTAATGTGAAAGGATTGTTTTCCTCAAGAATGTTTTTAAAATATTTTTATTGTATTTTTATTCATCAATGAAAAAAACCTTGCATTATGTATTCTATTATGAGTATATTTTATGATGATACTATCCTTATTATTTATCTAGATAGTTTATGTTCTAATTGAACAAGGATGTACTATTTTTTAAATATTAAACATATTACTTTATATGGTTTGTTATTATGTTTCTTGATTAGGGAAATTATCTCAATTACTTATGCTAGATTCAATAAAATTATTTTTATTGATTAGGCCTCACCCCTTTTGTATGAAGAATTTATTAGTCATAGTATATGAAGAGTGGGGCCCAATATATCCCTCGATACATCAGTGGGAATAATGAAAAATATCTTGGATATTGGCTGAGGCCTTACCCAATTATAAAAGATGTCTTGGAATAAGTCCTCTATGATATGTTTATGATGTCATGAATTTTTCATTTCCCTCTTTATAATATTAGTTTTTGAATTTTATGTGATTATTTGATTTTTCATGATATCAAAAAATATATATTTAGTTCACGTTACTACGAAATTTTTTCATTTCAATTTATTTCCTTCTATATTATTCATAAGATATTTAGATTCCAAAATATGTATACCCTTACTGACCATTTGATATCACTATTTTTCATTCATTTATTTTTCCATGAAATTCATGATGTAAAATGTGATTGATATATAGGGATAATCATGGAGAATAATAGTGTTATCAAAATAAATCGGATGTTGTATTATATGTTTTCAATTATTTTGTAAGATTCAAGTATGTATATATTTTTATAAGATCTCTAAACAATTAAATCACATAGGATGATACTATTTATATATAATTCCAATGTAATAAATTAACCACTAACTCTATGATACTGGGGTCGGGGTCGATAATGTTGATATTAATGGATTTTTAGTTCAATCCTCAGAATCAATATTTATGAAATAATAGATTATATAAATTTAAAACTATAATGGACATTGATTATATTCCCATAGAAACCAAGCATATGATTTTGAGTTTATTTATATAGATTTTTTTAATATATTTTATGTGTTTATCTAGTAAAAAAAGTATACATTATTATTCATAACCTAATATAGTGTATGAATTGTTTCAGAAATGGTTCATACTAGAAGTAATGGTGACCATATCAATTCACATAATACATTTATGGATTTACCTCCATAAAGTATAATGATTCTAGGGAAAGATATGTTGTTGGGTAAGAAAAAAATATAACTATAATGGGACATCTGATTTAGTTATAATGAATTTACATGACGATATATATCACCCTATTGATACACTACACGATGTAATAATTTTATACCGCTTCATGTTCTAAAAAACTCTATCATTAAATGGGGACATAACTCCAATTATAGCTGACCAATGGACATGTTACATAGTGAATATATTTATCACATTGGGAATTAATGAAAGGGAAGAAAGTTTTAATGATTATCTATCATCTCTCCAGATATATAGTTTAATGGAGGTCATTTATTCCTAAAACTAATTAAGATAATGAAATATAAAACCTGAAATATAATTATTTTTAATAACTTTTTTAGGAATGGTATTTTATTCATGAATACAAATTGGATAAAGAGAAACAATTCTTGAGTTTGAGATAAAATTATGCTGATAATAATTCAATTTTTTATTATAACATGCAAGGAAAACAAGGAATTCCACGGACTACACATGAAATCCAAAGACATGTTTGGACCATTATTTCCTAGTGACAAGGAAATTCATTTAAGGGAACTTGGTTCCAAAATTTTATCAACATATGAGTATATAATATCATATTTTATAAATATAAAAAATGGATTATAATAGTGTTTATTCTTCAATTTGATGATTGATAAAAATAGGGTTTTTGAGTACATAAATAATGAAAATATGAAAAATGGGAATAATGGAAGGGAATAATTTTAAACATGTAATTAATGTGGAAACAAACACCATGAAACATGTTTATTAAAAAAAAAATTCTAAAAGTGTTGATAAATAGAAGACCTAGCCTGTGATAGAAAGGGATATAAAGTGTACAAAAATGTGTAATGCTTCAGCTGTAAGGATATGGTAAATTATGAAAATTAATTTCATTTTTGTAAATGGAATGTTACCTTGATAAGTACATGGGTGTTAGGAAAAACTTATGTGATCACAATAGTTATGACTAAAGATCCAAATAATATGGTTTTAGGTAATTTAATAATATCCACAAATTTGGGTAATGATTTATTTGGTTTTGGATCATCATATTATTTTATATATTCCTAATTTTCTAAAAAAATATTCATTTCCCATTAACCTTATGTGGGTAGTTTTTAGTAAAAATGCATTGTGGAAACCTCAGTACAATAAAAATGTGTGAACTAATTCCTATTATAACATGTGAACATGGTCTATTTAATGATTTTATTATCGAACCTATGTATGAATTTGATAAAATAATTTTTTTTCGAAATGATCTCAAAATACAATGATAGACGTTATTTTAAGGATAATTAAATTATTATTTGTAATGAAGATATAGAATTTCATATATTTAGATGGGATATTTCATCATCCAAGATTGGTCTAGATCCACCTTCAGTTTCACAAATATAAAATATTCTTGGAAAATTATATAATACACAACATATGGAAAATAATTTAATCATTAAATTGAGGATTTATCTATTCTATATGAATATATTGATGCATTTTCATAGAAATTAATTTGATATCCACTAGATAATGAATTTATGTTTTCCCTTGATTTTAATTATCGATGAAAACCTATATCAAATAATTCCTATAAAATAACCACTATGGAGTTAGCGTAATTGAAGAAAAAAATATATTATTTGAATGATAAGTGATTAATACACCCTTGTTTTTCACCATTGAGATCACATGTTCTTTCTGTTAATTAGAATGATGGATATATATGGTTACACAATTAATAGTTGGAAATCAATTCTATAAAAATAATGAACAAGTATCATATTACTGACATTAACATGTTATTCAACCAAATTCATGGATAAAAATATATTTAAAGGGTAGAAGATCATTCTAGGTATCATAAATTTCAAGTATAGATGGAAGATATTATGAATACTATGATTCAAATGTGGTATTGAAATTACGATTTTATAGATATTTCATTTGGATGGAATAATATACAATATGTTTTTATGGATCTAATGGACTGAGTATTCAAGGAATTTTTTGATAATTTTTTTCAATATTTATTGATGATATATTGGTCTACTCCAAGATCTATGAGAACCATGAGAACCACTTACATATCATTTCTAAGTCTCCTAAATTAAAATAGTTATATTGAAAATTAAAAAGTGAGAATTTTGGCTTCAAAATGATTCTTTTTTTTGTTATATTTTCTCCATGTATGGATTATCAATTGATAATATAAATACAATAGAATTACAATAATTACCTATATAAAAAAACATAAAAGATTAACATAGTTCAATTGTTTCTTTAGGTTATTATCGAAAATTAGTTAAACAAATTTACCAATTTACAGACCTGTTATCCAATATTACTCATAAAGGGGTTATGTTTACTTAAAAAATGTATTATAATGATTTTTTTGAAGAATTGAGGAGGATATTGGTGAATTTAATTATATTCCCTCTTTTATCAAGAAATAATGGATTTCTGATATTTAGTGATGCTTAGAAAAAGGTTCTTGGATCTATTCTTATGAATAATGATAATGAGAGTTCATATGTACCAAGGCAGTAAAAAATGCATGATCAAAATTATCAAACTCCCGATATTGAGTTAGTAGCCATAATACTTTATCTAAAGATATAGAGACACTATCTCTATGGTTAATGATCCGAGATATATACAGATAACCAGAGTTTAAAATAAATATTCTCATAGAATGAAATCAACCTTTGAAAACTTATATAACTTGAGATACTCAATTATTATGGTTCCATAATAAACTACTAATAGGAATGGAAAATAAGGTCCAAGATGCGTTGATAAAGAATTATCATATTTTTTTAAAAAAAATATTGATAAATAAGGATCCAATTTTCATGGATCTACTAAATAATATCATGGGAATTATTGTGTAATGGTAAATATTAATCCTTCCTATGTTTTTCAAATAATCATTATTAGAAATGACGAAAATGTATCAACTTGATAATGGAATTTTTCAAAGGAATATTACTATTGTGAATGATGGAAAATTGATAGACTTCATATATGAAGTTGGAATTCTTAAATTTGGATGGTGGAATTTAGTTCGCTCAATAACAAATCTAAAAGGGGAATTATTAGTTGATTCTCATAGACCAAATTTCTCTATAACCCTTGGTAGTACAATATTGTATATGGATTTGAAGGATTATTTTTGGTGGGATAGTATGAAGATATAAAACATTGATTTTGTTTAAAAATGTTTGGTTTATCTATATGTGAAGACTGAGAGACCAAATCTATAGGATTCATGAATAGAATAACTATTTCTACATGGAAATGGGAAAAACTTACTATAAAATATTTTACTAGATTACAAATTAAAAAATGAAATAATGATATTATATGTGTAATAATTGTTAGACGTATAAAGCATACACATTTCCTCACCATAAGAGAATATTTTCCACTATATCACCTTTCCTGACTATATATTAAATAATTTATAATACTAAATGGTGAACCATTTTCAATCTTGTCTAGTTATGAATGCAGATTGAAAATGAATTTATAGAATATTCATCCCAAGACTCTTAATATAGGGTTTCAATTGAGCACCACTTTTAATCCTCAAGCTGACAACTATTCAGAAAGGACTATCCAAAATTTATAAGTCATATTGATTTCATGATCCCTTGAATTTCAAGGAATGTTGGATCAATATTTACTTTTATTAGAATTTTTATATAATAATGGATTCCATTAATGTATTCCAATGATGAATTATGATGTGCCATTTAGATGGCAATTTCATACATAATCTTATTAAGATGATGTTTTGTAATGGATCTTGTGGGCCTAAAACAAGTAAAAGAAACTACAAAAAAGGTTAAAAATATTCAGACACACATCTAAGAACCTAAAAAGAGGGAAAAGTTCTTTTCCAATAATTGATGAAAATATTTTAAATTTCAAGTTAGAGATCATGTCCTGGTGAAGGTATATCTAAGGAAGAGTGTTATAAGATTTGGTAAGAATGGAGAGCTAAGCCCAATGTATGTTAAAAATGTTGAAAAAAAAGAAATGATTTATTGTTATGGATTACCATTTTACAATGAAACCTAGAATTTCTAAATGACACAATTTGTTCAATATCTATGTGTTTAGGATATACATTGTAGACATGAAAAATGTTATCTGTTCTAGATAAATGGAATTGGTACGTGATTTATCTTAATACAAAGAGTCTATATAGATTACGGAAACTAGAGAATAAGTGTTTAAGAATTGGACGACTTTTCTAGAAATGGCAATTTTGAAAAAATAATAAGATAGAAGAGGTGATTTTAGAACCTATGGAAATTAGTACAAATAAGTATCAAAATATATTTATGAGGAGACATTATAAAAAATTAGACCATGAATTCATTGGGAGGAAAAAATGTAACACCCAAAGATTTTATTGAATATATCATTTTAAATAAATTTAATCACTTAAATTTCTTGTAATAAATTTGAAACTATGTTCAATGTATTCGTGATATATTATTATGTTCCCCTTAAATTTGTAACACCCTGAGAGATTGTTGATTTTTTTTCGAATTAATTTAATTTTTTGATATTATACATTTCACAAAACACTGAAAATAGATTTTCAAACATATGCAACATGTAATATATTCCATGAAATCCAAACATTGAATACATTTCATGTAACAACATCCACAACATACAATATATATAAGATTGACCTTCCGCGATGGCTTGCGAAATAGGCAAGACAAAGTGTTACCAAACTATAATATATTATTAAAAATATTATTATAAAGATATATAACCTATCCATTAAGATGATGAGTATTAATAATATGGTATAAATTATTAAAATATGTTTTTATAAAAAAAATACAACATGAATTTATAGTTTAACAATAAATTATAAATGAATATGAAAGTTGGTTAAATATAAGGGAAAATATCATTATAGTCACAAAAGCTATTTCGACATATTAAATAAAATTAATTTCATTTGTTAAGTGATATTAAAATAATAAATAAGTTATATATTCAATAAAATATTTTTAATATTCATCCAATATATTCAATAGACGCAATTTAGGAACAAAACCAATTTTATGCTTAAAACCTATGTTTTTATTAAGTCATTTTTAGGCCTTTTATTGGTAAAACCATTATAATAATTTTTTTTAATATTTCACAATTAATATGTTTAAATAAATTATATATGTTTATCCAAAACCAAAAAATCTCATTTAGATAAATGTTTGGAATTTTTATGAAAGGTTTCATCTTTTAATGAATAGTTAAAAATACTGGATTTTATTTGAAAACTTCTTTTTCTTGTAACATACGTATAGGGATAAATTCTATTTTTAAATGTATTATTAGTTTTTATGTATAATATATTAAAATTTTAATATAATTTAGTTCATTTGAAATATGTTCTCATTGAAATTTAATATAAAAACATAAGAAATTTTTGATCATTTTTACTTTAAAAACCCACAGTTTCATCCCGATTTCAGGATTGTATTGAAATAAATTTTTTCCACTTCTATGATTACAATTATGAAAAATGGATTCCATATTTGGAATCATGATAATTTATATGTTATAATATGTTCAACTTTTCTATTTACCCAAAATATTAGTAAAAATGATTAAAATTAATCATAGCGACTAAGGCCAAATTATGCTTAATTTGGGACTAAACATTATCATTAAGGGCACGAACTACTTAGAAACTTGTCAAAAACACATTTCCTATTCATATTTAGACACTATAATAAATTTTATATAAATTTTCCCATTATTGTATCCACTTTCAACATGAAAAATGTGTGTGTAATTCTATCTACAAATATTTACAGAGTGTCACTCCTCCCCCAATATAAAATGCCCCAACCTGTACCCATTCATCAAACCTCTAAACCTTTAAATTTAGGAAAATATCTACCCATGTTGCATCCAAAATAGACCTCCCATCTACCTTGTATCATCCATTTTAGTATAAATCCTCTCAATGATGGTTTTGGCATAAACCAAAAAGAGTTACCTTATTTAGCATCAATGTTTATCTAAAGCTCTTTTCCTTTGTTTTCCTTCTCAACCCACTAAACTCTTTATTTATATTATTGTGTGAAAAAAAATTATCCTAAATGTTCAATTATATGGTTATGATATTTTTTATACATACACATACACACATCTCCAACAAATAGATATCAGGCATAATGTTCCTATGTAGGGAGAATTACTGCATCATGAAACAGTTATTGTTCATTTGTTATTTACAATCATTAATGGTAGAAATTATGATATAAAATCAATTTATATATTTCATATATTATATTAATTATTTATTTAATCTTTTTTATTCTTTATACAACATACATATCTTTACATTCCATTTGGTGTTAATATGATAATCATGTTTGAGGTAGTGTGGACTACCGCCCCTCAGAGCGATGTGATTCATTCACACACCACAAAGAAGGTATTTAGAATGGGTATAGTGAAATTATATGATATGTATGATATATTAATTATACTGTAATAATGATACATATATATATATATATACATATACATATTTATTTTATTTACATACTTTCTTTCAATACGACAATAAATAAGGAAACACTGTTTATGCATATATACGACTTACCGTCTCTATAAATGGTGTATTCCATTTCATAAATCATAAGATATAAATTATTATAGTTTATATATATATATATAATATAACTGATATTTAAATAATTTTTTACATTCTTAAATCATGGTATTATTATAAGGAGAAATGATTTAGCAACTTATGATACATGCGATGAATAAAGAAAATATTACTTGAAGTGAATCCTTAACAAATGATCACTAGAAAAAAAGTAATGTAATGTCATAATAATACCATATCTAGTAATATATATAATAATATTTTTATTTAAAATAATTATATTAATCTTATAATTATTATACATCAATACTTTATGAGTATAGAGAGATTCAAGACACAAGGTATGAGGATTTCATCTCACCTTTAATTTCTGTGAGATACCTTTTTTGTTCACCACTCGTTCCTTTTGTGTTGTGTATGTAATTACCATTATTATATTCTATTTATATTATATTTAAATTTATGGGTATTGAAATTTCCATTCTATGGTCCTTCTTTATCTGTTTTATCTTTTAAAAGTCAACAAATCCGTAAAATGTTTTGTCTAAATTTTCATTCTTTGAGACTCATGTTGTGTTATGCCCTTAAACATTTATTCTAGGTGCCTATATTTCCATTTTTCATGAAATATCATGAATCTAAATATTTTCATGATATTTTATGATTCATGTAATTTTATTTCCTTAGATGAAGAGTATGAACCCAATATACCATGTAATTAGAGTTTAATTGAGAATCTCATTTTTTTCAATATTGTTTATGTTTAATATTACATTGATGAAATATTGTGATCCATATCCCATGAATATTAATTATTTTCTTTCCCCTATATTATATCATCACATAATCAGTTATTGGTACCGTATTGTACTCTTTGGTACATCATATTGTTAAGAATGTGTTTTTAGGAAAGCCCGACTTTACCCTTTCTATGGTCATAAATATCTATTTTCTAAAAAGGGTTTCCAAAAATATTATACCATTATAATAAAAATCATAAAATAAACTTTTACCTTTTTATCTTTTACCAATATATTCATGGTAATATCTTTGTTACTTCCTTAACAAGAAACTTTTCTAACCATTTTATCGAGCAAATGAAATGTTCTTTTGACCTCGTAAGACATGTACAGATTTACCCCTTATCATTTCTTCAGACATACCTTTGAATTTTTAAAAGGATCATCCTTAAAAAATGATTTTAAAAGTGATATTCAAATAAAATTATTCTCAAATTGTTTTCATTATTCTTTTATATGTTTTCAAGTTCAATTGTTTTCAAAATGTTTTCAAACTATTTTTATATGTTCTCAAAGTTCTTTAGAAGAAATATGTTTTTAAAAGGTTTTAATAACAACTTTATATGTTTTCATGAAAAAATATTTTCAAAATTATTTCATTCCTTCTTTATAAGTTTTCATGTTATTTTTTCAAAAAAATTAAATTTTTTTATCTATTAAATATCATTTTTCAAGGAGAAAGGGTATTTTCTGCAAGAAATTTTTTTAAAATATGTTTCAAAGTTATTTTACATCAATGATGACATATATTCATGTTACTAATTCCTTTCTATGAAATGATCTAAATGTTCCATTAATATATTTTAAATTAATGGGTTGTTGTTATAGTCATGATCTTTATGAAACTCATTCCTCAGTCATGTGTTCTATGTATATGTAGTCTGAATCTATTTCACGGGATGTGAGTTTAATGAAATTACTTTGAAACCTATATCATTATATAGGTTATGATATGTTTAAATGTTTATGATAACCATTTCATTTCTTGAGTTATGATATTATAATTTATGATCTTGTGGAACATGTATGATTTTATTCCATTATGTGTGGGACCTATATCTACCTTCAATGCATTTGGTAATGTTATATATATCTTGAGATAAACTAAGATGGTCTAGGGAGTGATCCTTGAAAACAATTATGGCCATGGGAGTGAACCATAACTACTATGATGGTATGAGGAGTGAACTCGGGCTACTACGCTTGTAAAGGGAGTGAGAAATGACTATTATGTTGGTATTTGCAGTGAAACCGTAGTACTAAGATGGTCAGGGAAGTAATGCCTTGGATACTATTGAAATCATTATATTCTTATGTGTTAGACACAACTCCTTGTCTTACTCCTAAGTTGTTCTTTCATGGCTTTTGTACTTTATATTCATTTTATTCATTTCTTATGAACTAAAAATATTTATTCCATGATTCATATATATTAACATTGATATGTATGGTATTATCTTTTATATTCATGATCACATTCTCATACCCTTATGATCATATTAATGCTTATATTTCTCCCTTTTTTACCCTTACTGAGCATTTGAGCTCACCGCTTCTTATGTTTCCTTCCCTAGGTGGTGGAGATATGTATTATGTATTATGTTTATAAGAAGGGTTCTTGTCTAGAATACCCTAGTGGGTGATAATGTGGCTCACATATGTATTACAGTTTATGTTTGCGTGATTCCAATATCACTATACCACCAATTTTCATTAGAAGTCTGTTTGTATAAATTATATGTATTATGTAAAAGTAATGTAATGTTAATGTTTGAAAAGTAAGAGTCGCTATAGTTGATATCAGAGGAAGTTTATATTTAACTTTCTTTAATGAATATGTGAATATTTTAGTGATATCCCTGGGTATATTTTAATGGATATTTCTTGGGATGTCACAATGGATATGTTTAAGGATGAGTTAATGTTTTGGATAATGTCCTGAAATTGTATGAGGGGATAGAGTGAGTGGTTTCCTAGAAATACATCATTCTTCAAAAAATACCAGTTTATGTGGATTTAGAACACATGTTCTTAGAGGTAAAAACTCTGACAAGATGTTCTGGGCTTCAAATGGGGTAATCTGTTACATGATAATGAGTCTTTCTGCACACCTGGTTTGGCAATCCCATGGGACCTAATTTGGGAATTTACAAACTCTTATCAAAAAATTATTAAGAATTAATATAAAAGTCACCAATGAATAACCTAGGATAAGACATATGTGTCATAAATTAATGAATGTTTCATTATTTAGATATCCTATAAGTAATTCTTTTCATGACCATGTGGTTTTCTACTATGATAAGTAATTCTCACGCTATGCTTCTGGTTTTAGTCAATGGTGGTAACTAGAAGGAAATGTAATTATTTTGAATATGATGGATGATTTTCTTATGAGTAGTCATGTGGGATGCTTAATAGATTGAAATATGTTTTGATCATGCCTTAACCATTTTCACGGATCATTATTAATAATTTTTACCTTAACCAACTCTCGGACTCACCAAGTAATGAAAGAAGAAGTTCACTAAGATTTTGATTAATAGAGATCATGGAGGATAGAAGATTAATTTTCCTTTATTTCAATAATGAGGAATGAATCACATATGTTAATGCATTATAGGAAAAATAAGATGTTTTAATTATGGAAAATAAAGACACCAAGCAAGTGACTCTATGTAATAAATGAATATTATGGTTAATGTAGTGGATGAGAATATTAAAATCCCTATGTAACCATTAAAGGATATGTTTTTTAGTGTGGATTAAATGTTAATTCCATAACTCAATGTCTCAAGAAGAATGTTATTGATGAGAATCAGCATGGTGGTTTGAGTAATGGTTATATTACCGATGAGGACAAGACTATTGAAGATATGTGGAAAGAAATAGTAGTTGTGTAATAATACTAGGAATCCTTATTAATAGACTAATGATGAACTAATAAATTTTTTTATGTATTTGGATTAAATAGTTATGAATGATGAAAATTACAATGATTGATCTACTTATGTTTTTTTGCAATGTATTTACATGTTTATGGTGGGATTGTGAAGTGATTAAATTACATGGTGATATTTTGTTTAAGGGAAGTTAACCCTTAATATGTTCTTTATGTTAAGATAATATTGTATGGATATATATATGTGGGATATGGATAAGTAAAATGGAGGTACTTTTTACCTTGGAATTATGAAAGGATTTATTGATAGGATATTTATGTTATCATTGATGATTTTTATAGTATCTTTGGATTTATGGAATAATTCATATATAATTTGGAATAAGGAATCATGGATGTTTTTTAAAAGGATTTATGGTAATTCTGGTTATTACCATGTTTCAAGAGAATATATGATTAGGGTAATCACATGTTTAAAATGTGGAAACCAAGAGATAATTTTTGTTATACAATAGAATGAATGTAAAGATAATTTCATAAATTTCTTTATAATGTTTTGGTTATTAATCTTTGCGAAAGGTTATAAGGTGAACCATTCCTGAAAATATCTTGTTAAAATTCGTAAGAAGTATTTCTTCACTGAGTTTATGCTAAAAACCTTGGATAAAATGATATTTATTGATTATACATATTTAGAGGATGTAAATATTTTATATTTTGTGAAAAGGACATCATGTATGTTTGGTGAAAACCAATAAAATACTACAAGGACTTGGGTCTTGAACCCATGACGGAATGGTGATCAAGGTCTCACACCTACCACTGACCTATGCTATGTCCTGGTGAATGTATATTTATTTTTAATGAATAAATATTTTGATTAACTTGTACTATTAAATATTTAGTTTATGCATGTTGATCTAGAATAGACAAATGGTTAAAATTTTTCATTCTTTTACCAGCCTCTGGATCCATTAAATGTGTGTTTTAGTTCATTGAGAATTAAAGTTAATTTTTGGGAGTTCATTTATGGTGGTAATGTATATATTAAAAATTATTCAATGAAAAATAAAAGAATGAATTTTTTTTATAGAAATTAATCAATAATAACTAAATGTTATGATAGTGTTCAAAAACTGATGTCCCAATACATTAATATTTGTGGTAATTATTGCCTTTTAAATCATACTAGATTTATGTATTTTAGGCCCTTAAATTTTCTTTGACTGACCACTTGTTTGTGATAGATGACCTCAATCACTCCATATACAAATTTATGCTTTTCCTCCATGTCTAATCTTTACTCCAAGACTATGATTTCCTATTTGGAAATACAGTTATATGTTACCATGGGTAACTGTTATTGATCAAAATTTCCCTTTTATGGGAATTTTTAGAATCCATTTTTATGATGTGGGTTTCTTGGAATGAAACTTTCAAATATTAAACATTTGATAACCAAGGTGAATTTCGAGCGTGAAATTCATTTTAATGGGGGTAGAATATAACACACAATTATTTTGGTGAGTTTTTAAATTTATATAATCTTTTGATAATATTAATTGCACACAACCATAAAAATATATTTTCACTAATTCAAAAATTCCTTTCACATGGATCCAAATTGGCATATTTTTCACACAATCCCAACATGGAATAAATTTTATGGAACAACAAATATAGATTACATTACATGAAATATAGACCTTCCTTGGTAGATTACATAACAAGAAAGACCGAGTGTAACCTAAATATATTATATTTGAAAAAATATTACTAAAAAGAGATATATTTTTGAAATTAAGTGGACGAGTGTGAATATTATTAACTAAATTATTTTAAAAAAAATTCAAAAAATACAAGATGAATTCGTAGATTACCAATTAACTATAAATGAATATGAAATCCAATTGAATATAATGTAAAATATCATTATAGTAACAATGAAAGTATAACCTAATAAATTAAATTAATTACTATTTGTAGGTGATATTAATATAATATATAATATAGATATGTAGTAAAATATTTTTATATTTATCCAATATATTTGATAAGTGTAAGACTAGAACAAACACAATTTGATGCTTAAAAAATCTATATTTTTATTAAGGCATTTATTACCACCATTTAATGGAGAACTCATATTATATAAAATTTTTGGACCTTTTCTTGATATAATATCTCAAAATTTACTTTATTTTTGAAAGATAAACATAAAAATTTGGTTCATGTAAACTTTTCAAATTTTTATGAAATGTTTCATATTTTAATGAATATGTAAAAATACTAGATTTTATTTGAAAACTAATTTTTCATATAATTTATTTAAAAGGTTAAATTATTTTTTAAATGGTTTAATTATTTATTGATATAATATATTTAGTTATTAATTCAATTTTGGTCATTTGAACCAATTTAATATTGAAATTGGATATAAAAACATATAAAATTTGTGATCCCTTTTACCTTAAAAACCTGTTGTGTCATCCTAACAATGGGTTTATTTTTAAAATAACTTCTACCATTTATGTTTTTAGAAATTGGATATATAGATTCCATATTTTTAATAAGAATAATTTATAATATCTAATAATATTAATTTTTTTATGACAAAAAATCGTAGTAAAAGTGATTAATATTAATCAATGTTGTTAATGCCAAATTAAGTTTAATTAGTGACCACACCTTGTTATTAAGGTCCAAAATGACCTAGAAACATGTCTAAAACCCATTGGATGTCTATAGTTTGATTGTATCATAAATTTGATCAATATTGGTTAATTATTGGATAAACATGCAACATGAAAAATGTGGGTGTAATTCTCTCTTCAAATATTTACAAGAGTTCCACTCTTCCTCCACTATAAAAGGATAACACCTCTACCCATTCCTCACACCGCTCAATCCATTTATGTTTAGAGAATATCATCCTAGTTATCATTGGAAAAGTAATTCCGTAGACCTTTAAACATATAATAGGGAATTAATCCTATCAAGGAATAATTTTAATGAAAACCAAAAGGATTTACCCAATTTAGAGGCATCGTCTTCTCTCACACTCTTTTCCATTATTTCCTTCTCCATACCCTCAACTCATTTTAGCCATTATAGCATGGAAACACATGTATCATAAATATAATTTTATGTTTTAATTCTAGATGTATGACCTAAAATTACAATCACCTCTAACTATTGGATATCAAATATATTGTTCCTATGTACCCCGAATTACATCCTCTAAAAACAGTGATTTGTCATTTTTCATTTACTATACATAATGGTGGACATTATGATGGAAAAACTCATTATATATTTCATATATTGTATATATTATGTATTTACAAATATTTTTTCCTTCAAAAACACACATTTCTTTACATTAAATTTTGTGTTAGTATGATGATCTATTTTGAGAAAGTATATACTATCACCCCCTCAAAGAAATGTGATTCGTTCACTCACCACATGGAATGTATTAAAGAAAGATATAGATAAATTATATGATATACATGATATATTCCTGATACTTAAATAATATTACATATATATAAATACACACATATATATATACACACATATATATACATATGTCATTTACTTACTTTCTGTCAATACGACAATAAAGAAGGGAACAACGTTTATGCGTACGCATGACTTATCATCTCCAAGAATGGTGTATTCTATTTTATAAATATTTATGATATAAATTATTAAAATATATATTGTATTTAGCTTATATTTATTACATGTTCTAATTTATGTAATCATTATATATGTTTATTAACTAATGATATAAACAATTAATATATATGCGAAGATCAAAGAAAATATTACCCAAAGTGAAACCATTACAAAAAAATCATTAACAAGAGGGAAATATAAAATAATAGTAAAACCATATATGGTAAAATATATAATAATATAATTCTTTAAAATATTTATAATAAAATTATATTTAATATATATTATTCTTGTATGAGTACAGAGAGTGTCAAGATAAAAGGTAAGAAGATTTCATGTCACTTTTAATTTCTGTGAGATACATGTTATGTTTGACACTAATTAATTTTGTGGGGTTTATGTACTAAAAAAACCTTATTCAGTTTATATAATAATTTCATTTATGGTAATTCACATATCCATTTTATGATCCTTATTACACAGTGTTTAAATTTTAAAAGTTACCAAATCAGTAAGCTGTTTTGTCTCAATTTTCCCTTTTTGAGACTGATGTTTTGTTGGTCACCTATACTTTTTTTTAGGTTTTTAAGTTTATATTTTTCATGAAATATCATGAATATAAATATTTTAATGATTTTATATGATTTATGTAATTTTATTTCCTTACATGAAGAGTATGAACCCAAGATAACAAGTTATAAGAGTTTGTTGAGACAATCTCATTGATTATCATGATTTTTATGATTATGAATCCATAAATGAAATATTAGAATCCATATCTCAAGAGAATTGATGTGTTTTTTTATACTATATTATTTCATTATATACTCATGTATTGGTTCCATATTATACTCTTTGGTACATAAGATAGTTAAGATATTGTTTTTAAGAAAGCCTTACATTACCCTTTCCTTGGTCGAAAATCATTGTTTTATAAAAAGGTATTCCTTGAATATTATACCAATATTCTATAATATTTTAAAATAATTGTTACCATTTTTCGTTCTAAAAATCCATTCAAGGGAATATTCTCATCTCCATATGTATAAGGAACTTTTCTATATTTTTTCACTGTGAAAAAGGAATGTTCATTTGACATCGTACGACATGTACGAATTTACCTGTCATCATTTCTTCAAAGATATCTATACATTTTAAAAAGTATAATATTTATTTAAATGTTTCTAAAATATACATTAGTTGAAAATTATTTTCAAAATCTTTTCATTCCACTTTAATATGTTTTCATGTATAATGGTTTTCAAAATGTTTTCAAACTCAATTTATAGGTTTTTAATGTGTTTTCAAAGAAAATTAATTTTAAAACGTTTTTCTGTTTTTTATAAGTTATGAAGGAAAATGGATTAAAAAATTATTTCATGACTTATTTATAATTTTTCATGGAATTTTATAGGAAAATTATTTTTAAATGGTTTTATGTATTAAAAAACTTTTTCAACGATGAAGGGAAATTTTCTTTATGAAATGTTTTTATAAGATATTACAAAGATATTTTCCATCATAGTTGTTGTCTATTGATGTTACTCATGAGTTTTTATAAAATGATCTAAATGTTCCATTAATATCTTTTCTATTAATGGTTAATTGTTAATGTGGTGGTCTTTATGAAACCCATTAATCCTTCATATGTTATATGTTTATGGAATATTGTTCTTTTTCACGGGTTATGAGAGCCTAAATTTTTCTTCATTTGTTCATAATACCAGTTTTGAGGTTTAATGTGCAACATGTACATGGATCTTAGTCTTTATGAAATTATTGTACCCAAATTTAGTAAAGGAATTCATCCCAGATAATGACAACTTCAAACCGCCACTCCCCAATGTCTTTATTTTGATCAACACTCCACCTTCACACGACTGGTCGACTAGCTATCCTATACAAGGATGGAAACAGATAGTACCAATAGAAATTACATACATTTTAATTATTCAATGTTAGATTAGATCTACATTGCTGATTGTTCTTACTATAAATCCTCTTCTATGTCATTTTTCCTTGTATGTTAGTCTGGTTCATTTTCAATTCATGTGGCCTGAAGGCCTTGAGGTGGCCCAAAAGCCATGAGGTGGCCTGATGGTCTTAAGGTAGACCAAAATATATATTTGACCAAAGGACTTAGGTTTCCAAAATTCCAAGAAGGACTCAAGGACCAAACTAGTCACCAAAAGGCCCAAAGGGTGAGTAGTTTCAGCTTCTAGAGTGATGAACAATACCAGCTACAAAAACTGCTACAATGCCTACTACAATAACCCATAGAAATGTATCCACCTTGATTTGATCTCTGCTATATATGGTGCACATAAGCAGTCCTCACTAATAGGGCTGAGGCTCATGTGATCACATGTTATGATTTTAATTAAATGATTAATAAACCTACCTCTTTCCATAGGTTATGATATGTTTACATGTTTATGATACCCATCTCATTTCATGGGTTATAATATATTTATTTATGATATTAGGTAACATGTATGTATTATTTCATTAAATGACAACAGGGACCAATATCTCTCATTAATTCATTGGGTAAAATTTATATCTCATTTGATAAACTATGATGGTATTGGGAGTAAACCTTGACAACTATGATGGCCATGTAGGTGAACCATGACTACTAAGATTCCATGAGTAGTTAACTCATGCTACTATGATGACCATGGGAGTGAACTGAGACTACTATGATTGTATGGGGAGTGAAACCATACAACTAAGATGGTCTTGGAATCAAAGACATGACTACTATATAAATCATTATATGATTATTTGTTTTCCACAATTCCATGTCTCACTCCTATGTTATTCTTTCATGGATTTAGACCTTTAAATCCTTTTTATTCATGTCTGATGACCATCCAATATTTTTCCCATGATTCATGTATATGATCTTTGATATGAAGGGTATGATCTTATATTATCATGGTCACATTCTCATAACCTTATGCTCATGTTTATTCTTACATGTCTCCCATGTTTACAGTTAATGAGTGTTTCAGCTCACCCCTTTTTATGTTTCCTTCCCCGGGTTGTGAAGATATGAATATTTTTTTGATGTTTCTAAGAAGGCTTCCTATCAAGAATAATATATTGTGAGATAATGTGTCTCACATATGTATTACTATTTTTTTTCATGTTTCCAATGACTGTATACCAACTACAGTCGCTGGGCTTCTGTTTGTATATATGTTTAATTATTGTGAATTTTTTTTAAAGATAATATTTTAAAAGTGAGGGTCACTATAAAAAAAATAATTTAATTGATTTTTATAAATAAGACTAACTAAATTTTAAAAAAATATGTTTTATACAATTATAGAATTATTTTTTTGTCATCAATTGATTCGAAAATTAAAATAATTGTTTTAATAGAAAAATATTTATGTGAATGAAATATGTTTATATCATATTAAATTAAATTAGTCACTATTTTAAATTATATTAATTAAATTGAAATTTAGATATTAAATTAAAATTTTCATCATTTTTATATTGTTTTTACTATGCATGGGATAATAGTAAATCAAATTTTATTCTTAGAAACTACATTATCTAAAAGATGATTATTATCATGTTTTGGGAAGTTATATTAAAAATAATTTCATGTAATTATTGGAATTTAATTTTATTAAATTTATTACATATTGTAAATATTGATGCTCAAATTTTTTAAATAGTTTATTTTTATTTTGTATACATCATGAATAGTAACCATGGTAAATTTTATGACCTTGTTCAATGGTAAATCGAGTTAATCTATTATAAAACAAATTGATACTGCCTTAAAGATTCATCATAATTATTATTGGGACAATTAAATTAATACCTTAACACCTTAGTCTATAAATATAATTTTTAATGGACACTTGTCAATGGAAATGAGATATAATTTATTTCAATCAAAGATTGTTAAAAAATTTCACTTGCTTTGTTTTTAATAAAAATTTTGTGGTGATAAAGGAAAAATCAAGATATTAAGGAAAATAATTGTCTAATTTGATATTAATGAAATTATATTCAGTATATAAAATTATTTTTAATTTTTATTAATTATAAAATTACTTTAAATAAATGTTCAAGGATAATAAAATATGTACTTAATTAAGAGGGAAATAAAATATTTTTTTAAATAGAATTTTCGATATAATATATATTAGTTAATGTATAAATATAATTTTATAGACATATATGACATATTAGAGTGGTTTAAAATCATTATATTTGAATTTAACGATTTTATGTGGGTATTTGAAGTCAAATTAAATGAATAGTGTCAAAATTGAAAAAAATTAAACAATCATATTTTATAAAATTATTATAAATAAAAAATATTGAAAAATTTCATTGTTTATATGACATGGCCTAATATTTCATAACATTTCCATTTATATTACAATTATTAACAAATTATTAAAAAAATTACCTCTTTAACATGGAAGAATTTGTTACCATAGGTAAAAATAATATTAATTTAATATGGGGTTTTTCAAAATGATAATGTATAAGTGACACAAATACATTCCAGAATTCTATTTGTTTATGGTATTAAAACCATATATCGATATATCTTCTAATACCATTTTATTTGGAGAAATTTTATTGAGAATGGTTTTATTATTATTTTATCATATTAGAAATTGCAAAAGTTCCACTCAAGTTAATTAAAAAAGGGCACCTCCTCCATCATTTTTCACACCACATTGAGTCGTCTATCTTGAAAAATCCCATAAAATTTATAATATAAAAATTAATATAAATATATTTTTGTTCTTGTATCTATAAAATACCAAACATATATCCCTTAATAAATGATATATAGAAGGTCTCTCGAGGAAGAGATAATTTCCTTACCTGACCTCTTTCAATTTATTCTTTCTTGTACCTCTTTGAACTATATATATTTTATCATAAAATAATAAATTCAGTATCATAAATACACATAAATGTTATTTATTTTATTAATCTACCATTACCCGCTCTATTTGTTATCAAAGGGGATGTGAAATTATCGCTCTCGCATAAATACGGAATACCATCTCAACGTAGTGATAGAATTTATTTTCTGTTACCATATCTAACGAATGATTATTATGATAGGTTTAATATTTATATATATAATTTATGACATAATTATATTTCTTAAATAATAATATCATATATCCATTATTATAAAAAAATCCATTGGTAAATAATGACATCACTTCTACATATGTGTGCACTACAACCTCCATTAAGTGATGTGATTCACTTTTCATTTCTATTTTACTAGGATTGTAATAAAGATGGTTTTGATGAATTTATAGGATTTATATGGTGTTTTAATTATTATATAATTGATAATTTTTATTTATCATTAAATTATTTTATCTAGTGAATAGTGAAATCATCATTCATGTGTTAGTGTGGCATATTTTCTCCAGTAACAATACAATAATTTTTTTTATTATCTAAAATTATGGGATTAATTTAAAAAAATTAACAATGAATATATATTATTTTTATATCATTGTTAACATTATTTATATGTTTTAACCATTATCAATGTATAAATAAAAATACCATCAAACTAAAACATACATGGAAAACGAACTAGTTATTACCCAAAAGATTGATTTTCAACAAATAATTGTCATGAAATAGGTAATAAAGTGTTATAGAATGTCATATATTTTATGATATATATTATTATGGTTATTTAATAGATTTATAATAACAATTTATTTTTTATACAAGAGGTTTTAACATGTATGAATGATGTAAGACCTGAGGTATCAATTTATTTCTTAATATCATCAATATTCCTGATTTCTTATGATTAAGTATCTATTGTTAAATAATGTTAATTCATATCAATATTTTTCATAATATATTTTCATATTATTTTTAATATTATTATATTTTTTAATATTTAATTTATACACACGTTTAAATTAAAATAAAATGGGTTTATAGGAATCTTCTAAGTATTTTCCAAAAAAGGTACTTTTTGACATTACCAAAAAAGTGTGAAATAATTTTTTTAACTTATATGAAATTAAATAATTATCTAAACATTAGTTATAATATTTTATTGGAGCATTATTTAAATGTTTAAATGTTTTTTTAAATAATATGTTTCCCTTAATAAATATAAATATTATAATAACTAAGACATTTTTAATGTGAAAACGTTATTTTTTTTCACCAGAATATTTTTTAAGAAATGTTTAGTGTATTTATATTGATAACTGAAAAAAATATTATGTTTACTTATTATCCATTAGAAATATTTTATGATTTCACCATAATTATTATTTTTCAATATGGTTCACCATCTTTTTGACTGAGGATGTACTATTTGGACACCATTTTACATATTAATTTGAATGGTTTATGATTATGTTTATTTACGGGGGATATTATTAACATTTCATATACTACTTTAAATTTTACAATTTATGATGATTACATTACAAAAAAATATTATTAGAAAGAAATTGTACTTAGTAGGTAATGGTAGAGGATCACTATATCTGCAAGATGAATCTCTTTGGTCTCATGAGACCAACCGAATTTAGTATTAGTTGAGACCCTACCCTTTTATGTAATATTACATGGCACGAGGCCTCGACTGTATGTTTTTGTTTTTTTAAATTATTCCTTTAACTCATTATGATATTAATTATTTATTTATATGTGAATATTTTATTATTTATGATATCAATGGATAATTTTTTTTGCTTATGTGATTATGGAATTTTTTGATTTCCATTAATTTCTTGCCATATTACTCATTCCTTATTTAGCTTCTTTTGTAAGAATACCTTTACTAAAAACCTGAGGTCACCCTTTTTATATTTTATATTTTTACCCAAGATTCCAGTATGTATATTATTATTATTATGTATCGATAATCTAGTATAATAATGGGTTTCCCAATAAAAATACCACATTTTATTTTTTACAATTCTAAAGTAAGATTAAAATATATATCTTTTTTAAGTATACTGATGTATTTTGTCTGTTAGGTTGCAGTTATTTGTATCTAATGATAATGTAATAAATTAACCACCAAATATGGGCTACTAGGGTTGGGTTCATTTATATTTTCTATCATATATAAATTAAATATTAATTAATCCTATCATTATTACCATCTATTTAATGTGTATGTAATAAACCGATCACATCACTTCGTGGTGGGGTTTATTCATGAGTATGAACATGAGATATTATAATATTCCAACAGAATGGAATTTAAGAAGGTGGATATTATATTTTAATTCCTCAATTATAATAATTTCTTCATAAATATTATATTTATTCATTATTTAAATCATTTTCACTAGCCATGTGTTCTGGTGATGACCGACTGACATATTATGTTTTTTATTATATTAGAAATGGAAAAAACAATGTCTAAGGTAATAGAAAATGATGAAGGCCAAGGGATTCACCATAATAAATTACTACACTCCTTTGACAAGGATCACAGAAAAAGATAAATAGATATCTATTCATTTGTATGAACTCAGAAATCTAATGAATCAGTGGAAAAGTTACCATCTTGTGATTTATGTCTAACCTTCATACCTTGTTCCAATATCCTCCATAATTATTTAATGAATTATGTCAACCCCCAAAGGGGTTTTACCTTCCATTTAAGAAGAACAATGATTGTTATGGAGTCTTATTCCACCTTTATGACCCTAATGTTGTAATGCTTTCAATTTTAGAGGTCACTAATCATCTCTCTTACATATTATCCCAGAGGGTTTCATGAATGATAAAAATAACTGAAGCACAAAATTACTAAACCGTTATATTCTCTCACATGCGATCCTTCTCTCATTAACCCCTGAAATAGGATCCATGCACATTTTGTTTGAGGGAAACTTATGGAGGCATCTAGCACACCCACGTCCCATGTTGGGTCTTCACCTTCCCCCAATTAGTAGGACAACCCCCAATATAAACTTCCATATGGAAATAGAACCATACCCATGTGTCTGAATCCCACCCCTATATTTAACCAGAAAATTTAAATTAATATGAAGGTAAGTCTGGGAAACTACTCTACCCTCCCAAGATCTATTACGGGCTTCGCAGATAGTTCAGCAGGTAGTAGAAAAACTATTACCCTGATCTTTTTCCTCCTTAGTTTTGATATCTTTTCCAGAGAACCATGATAAAATGAAATGCATAATTGATTACTTTCCTCCAATTACACTAATGAAACCCTAAATAAATCCACATGTCAGATGATCCACCTCACTCCTGAAAAAATATTCTATATGGATTGTTATATTTATATATGGAAATGCTAGCATGAGGAGCTAAAGATATTACCCCTTTTTTGAATATTTTCATCCCTTGTTAGAGAACTACATATCATCCACTGAACAAAAAAGTTCATATTTTTAGTAATCCATTTACACCAAAGGAAATCCTCCCAATCATTATAATTATTCCACGCATGTACTCTCTTCTGTAAATTAGTACCACTAAATCACCCAGATGCTGATATATCATGAACACATCAATCAAGATTGTCCACCGTCATGATATTCTAAAACATTTCCTTTTGGTGGGAATTAATCATTGAATTTACGATTAAAATTTTGCATTTGTTTGAGATGTGATACATTACTGTGAAAAAAATCAATAGTTTTGTTTCCAATTTTATAGATAGGTTGATGAATAAATGTTAATAAATAAATATAATAATATATATATATATGGAATATACTTTATCCATAATATTGAAATTTTTATGACATAATTGAATTTGATAAAACAAGAAGTAAAATGAAAGATATTTGTTAAGAAAATTTCCTTCTATTAGAGGATCATCTTTTTGATTAATTGTTAGGGACACTAGGTTTATACTTTTTGGAACAAGATAATCCATAAAATTTAGATAAGGATATTGGGAAGATATTTTGGAGGATTTTGGTCAACATAGGTTTATGAATGTTTTTAAATAAAAGAGAGAATGAGTGTCCGTTATAAGTTAGGGGGGAATTTTTGAAATCTCAAAAAGTAATAAATTAATATTAATCATTTCTTATATCGAAATGATTCAATATTAATTTTATTTTATTTTAAGAAATCAATGAGTCGAAAAAAAACTAATAAAATAAAAATGGGAAAATAGTATTTGAGTGAATCACCCTTTTCTCTTTTTTCAATCCCTATTAACCCTTTTAACAATTACCATGATAACAATGTTTTTACACTATAAGAGTAATGAAAGTTAACATAAAAGGAAAATTTTCCCATAAATGGAAAAGGTATAAAATTTTAGACACTATCAAATCTCCCTTGTCAATGTTGAATATTTTATACTTTATAAAAAATTTAAAAAATATATTTTTTATAAATATCATGAATTTAATTTTTAAACGATTCATTTTATTTGAATTTGGATGCATTATGAAAATGATAGGATTCAAATATAATCATTTAAAACATCAATAATATGTTATATTTGTCTAATTCTATTTAGAACTATATAATTTCTCCCAATCATATTACTTTAAATTTTTAAAATCATTTATCTTATTTTTTTATTAATTTATTAAATATAACATCAGTGTTGTGCAAGCATTTAATGTAATTATTCACTCTCTAAAACTAAAAAATAAACTAATTGTATAAAAACATTTATTAATATCTCAAATAATATTTTGATGAAACATATTTTTTTAAATCTATATTATAATATATTATATATATTAAAACTAAGAGAATTAGAATATTTATTTTATCCATTTTATAAATATTAGAAAGATCAAAATCATATATAAATACAATATAAAGGTCATATTGTTTATATTATGATGATTATAGATGAAATAGATGCATCAAATGATATAAATTCAAATTTTGGAAATAATTTAAATGCATTATCAAATTATTTTTAACTATAATTAAAAGATTTACCTTTTACCGGGGTGATTCCATGGTAACTATTCATAATGCATCAAAATAAAAGAGATATATTTTTCAAAACCTGACTTCCTAATTAAAAATATATAATCCAATTTATGAAATATAATCTATATATTTGTTACAAATTTGTTTTATAAAAACTTCTCAATGCGTCATGAAAAATTCTTTTTGAAAAAATGGCTTTATGTGTAAAAGTATTTTATATACCAAGATAAAGTATACTGTTAATCCAAAAGTTTTAAAAAAAATTTGTTACAAATATAAACTATTGAAATTTTTAAATCAATAAAATAAAAATAAATATTTTAATCTAATTTAAATTAAAACTCCATTTTTTTTATGAATTACTTGTTTCAATTTTCAACAAAAAAGTTCATTTTTAGAAAATTATAAAAAATCATCCTTTTATAATATTGAAAATTTAGGTTTAAAAATTATCTAATTTTCACATAATAATATTTCAATATCATATAATGTATAATTGAAAATTAATTTTGTGTGTATATTAATCTATCAAACAAAAATCACATTGTAGAAATAAAGCATGAATATTTTTGATGTTACGTGTCTTGCATGCTTGTTAAATTACCCCAGACCGAAGTTTTTTAATTTTTTAATAAAAACACCTTCATAAATACAAACTGAGTAATCCTGGGTATAAAATAATAACATATTACATCATTTTATATAAATAATCCTTAATTCAAAAATTAAATCACACTTCAAACATATAGATTTAGTGTCATTGGAGTGTTTTTAATGATCTTCTTATTTTACAATAAGTCTTGTCCATTTGAAAAAAAATGTATCCACAAATCATATCATTATAGAAATATCAAACATTATAATAATCTATACCACATGGGGAATAGAATTATTAGAAATTGGTGATCATCTATTTGTCATATGGTTTAATATAATAGATTATAATAGAATATCATTAGTCAACATAATTTTAAAATATACGTATGAGACCATGATCAAGGTACATGAACATAAAATGATAAATCATAGAGAATAATGCATTGATCATAAACCACAAATAATAAATCATGTATATGTATTTTTTTCATAAAACATGAGTCTTGGGTGTTTTGGAATCATTATTCAATAATATGTAAACATGACATAGTCATGATGCATAACATAATAAAATTGTATGAATATGAGTTTATAACATGAATCATGGTTATCCATTGAGACATTCATCAAATAACTGAGTAAGATAACGTCTTATGCATAATATACTAGACATGGTATAAGCACCCAAATACATTTTCTACCTTGGGATAACCACCAACATAGTCCAACGTTTTGGGATTGGTTTAATCACATGTGTATCTAATCCATTTGGGATTGGGATAATCACACATGTTCCATAACCATTTGGGTTTTTCTTAACCGCCCATGTACAACAAGATTATCTTATGAGATATAAAACATTACACACATGATTGTATGGATAATATATACCCATACATTACATAAAAATATACTATATGTATTCTTGTCACAAGAACATGAAAAATTTAATTATATCACAACTTAGTTAACCCTTGGTAATGAAATAAGTTTCATGAAAACATCCAACGAAAATCATCAAAATCAAGCCAAAGAAATCAGGGGGTTGATATAATTAGATCATGTCCACACTAAATCATTAGAATCATTAAATGATGTTTACATTGATGAAAATATGTTTTATAAGAGAATTAAAATATCACTTGAAAAATAAGAAGAAATATAATTAAATTTTAATAAATTTTATACTAAATAAAACAATTTATTTAAAAATAATAATATAAATTACATTAGAAAAATAATAAACCATTGAGAATAATTTTATTAAGTAAAACTAATAATTATGTAAGGAAAATGAATTCATTTGTAAAAAAATTTAAAAAGAGATTCCAATAAAATTATTATAAATAAAATCGATGTAAATAAGAAATAACCAACATGGAAATATATGAAATTTGTTCATAAATTATTTTTTTAAAATATTTAAGAAAATTAAAAATGGAAATGAATAAATAATATAATTAGTTTTTAAGAGATCCTTAAAATAATATAAATAATACTATCACGGTTGAGAAATAGATGTATCTAAAAAGAAAAGATAAGGTCGACTCAACTTACAAACATGATATCTGTAAAATTGTCAAAAAATAGAGATGAAATTGTAAAAAAATAAAACATATAAATAACCATATTATTATAAAATATATTGTAATTTAGAGAGAATGAAAATAAAGCTTCCTTAAATAGGCATTTATACATAGTCAATATATCTTTCAAAGAGTTATTATGAAATAAAATCTAACCATTACCCCTAAAATATAAGAAAGAACATTAAAATCAATTATAATAAAATTACCCATTTTAATCACTTATTTTAAAAACTTGTTCATATATATATTACCTTTAAAATTCATCAATTATAATTATACATTAAAAATATATTAGTTATTTGTTAATTATTTACATGAGTAGATATTAGTAATTCTAATATTTTTAAATGTCTCTTAATAGACATTTCAACCCACATACATAGAAATAATCTTCCACATTCATAGATTTATTAGGGTTTTGGAATATTTTTATTATTATTTTTAATTACCATTATCATTTTATAGATGTTAGGGGTATGAATTATGAGAATATAATAAATGGATAAAATTATTCTTGCAATTTAATGATAACAATGACTTTATTTATATGAATCATTGTTTTTATGCATAAAAATTCCAAAAATATATTTATTAGATAAATAAATATTTTATATTTTATATTTCCTATATTAACTTCATGATAATTATGCATTATGAAAAAGATGATTTTGGTATAACATTGTTCTTGTAGGTGGTTGAACTAGCTCAAATAAGAACATGATATACTAACGAATGATAAAACGTACAGAGTTATATAATATAATTTAATTTTCAAATAAGAATAATATTTTAATAAAAAAGGATTTTAGTGGAATTATAGATATATAAATTAATATGTGAAAATAATGGAACAATATTATGATAATCTAGGCACATTGATGAATTATCTCTTTATGAATATGGGTTCTTTTAGAATCAAGGATTTATGATTCCTTCTTGAGATTATAGGCTCTAAAAAAACTCAGAAGTATTTAATGTTGTAAAAATGTATAGTAATTAAATATATAATTGGAGGAAACGTTTTTTTTGTTGGTTTTCATTATAAATGTGTTTTGAGTGAATTTTTTGAATATATTAGTATTGTAATGAATATAGTTTTTAATTACAAAGGAAATTGGAAAAAAGAATAGAATAATATATATTTTTTCAGAATCACTATCATGACCCTTCCCCTAGGACCCATGCCATGACTACCCCAAGCCTGCCTCTTATAGGCCAGTGGCTTGTGACTACCATCGAAAGACTTGTTCCCTAAAACAAGAAGGAATTGCCTTTAATCCTGTAAAAACACATGGTCCGAGAACACACAAGAAGAAACTGTGAAGTTAACTGCAGTAGTAAAAAAAGAGTTAAAAGTAAAGGTTCTGAAATACAAGCCCAACTGGAAAAGTACAAGTACAAATGAGAAATACGAAATAGCTGAAAAGGTGAAATGAATCTCCTAGATTTTCCACCATGGATTTTACCTGAAGGGTTGTTACAGCTCACGATCAGTAGTCCTTGCATCATGTCATGGAAAATAGTCCAACCCGGATTTTATCTGAAGGGTAAGTACAACTCATGATCATTAGTCCCTACGTCGCGTCACATCAAATGGTCCACCTCCAAGCACCATCCAGTCCTTGTTCCCCTGGCCTCAATCAATGTTTTACATCATATGCACAAGACATAATAAGGTGCGGGTGAATCCTGTGAAGGGGTGAGTATAATGATACTCAGTAGGGACCCCAAGACCCTATAGGGATCCTAAAGTTCCTCAAAAGAAAACCCATAGATGAATACATCAACTCTACTTAGGTATATTATTATACATATACCTAAGTTATCAAGACATATACTCACCTCATACATGAGGAAAGTATACCACAAAGGTAACACCATGAAGTTTAATTACCACATAGGTAAGACTCATCTCCATCTAGGTATACAACACAGAGAAATCATATTAGGATTCTCACATACAGAGGATTGCTATGAAAGTTGATAGCCATCCAAGGTATTCTCTAGGGGTATTAAGAAGTATCATTCCATGTCACAATGTTAAACACCACATCTTATGAAGAACTCATAGGCTAACGAACACAGTGGGCATGCCGCATCACACAGAGGCACTTCCCACTATCCTTGGACTGCTGAGGTACTCCTACTACCGAGTATTGTGGGTCTCCCGCGTCACACAAAGGCTCTCCCCACCAGGGGTTTTCCACATCACACAGAGGCGCTCCCACTTATGGCCTGCTGAGGTACTCCTCATGTCAAGTGCCATAGGTCTGCCACATCACACAGAGGTGATCCCCACTGTGGGTCTGCCCCGTCACACATAGGCTCTCCCCACTGGGCCTGTCAAGTCACTCTAAGTCGAAACAATCAGCAGTCATCAAGTCTCAGCCAATCACAGGGTTCAGTACGTAGCATGCTTGGGAGAACTGTTCCCTAAGCAGCCGGTCATTTTTCATCCATAAAAAAGTCTCACAAAGAAGTAACCCGATGATATTTCATGTCAAAAGGGTATCCAGTCAACAAACGGCATGTCAATCAGACATCGGGTCTACTCGTTATTGGCATTTCAATTTCATGGGCTCCATTGAATTCGGGTACAATCCAACCCATCCATACTCCAAGTTTCTCCAAAAATCTCATTGAGTAAGTCAAAATGACCTTCTCTCTCCAAGAATCCAGATTCCATATATGGTTTATCAAAAAGATGTCTGGTTTAAGAGATAGGTCATGTTTTGTGTAACTGGTCGGTTCTGGGTAAGGGTCCGGTCTGCCTCGGTCGGACGACCCCAACTCGGTTCGGCATGCGATGACCTGGTTCAACACGACCTGACTCGGGTCCAACCCAACCTGGGTCCACCTGGCCCACTGGGCCCGGCCCGACCAACCGGGGTCCCAGGTCAGGCCGCTGGGCCTCGGGTGGGCCTACTAAAAGGAGGGTCGGTCCGCTAGGCCGACCTGGCTGTGCCACCCGCCAGGTAGCGTGGGCCACCAGGGATACATGGATGCAGCGCTTCTGGGTTGGGATGAAGTAGATAGGTGTCACATTAGTGGATCAACCCATAGGGTTTTACCCAACACTATGACACGAGCCATCGTAGGTCCTCTGTTTTGATGCCGACGGGCCGCATCATTGCCTCTGGGCACGCTGCAGGTGTGCACCACATCCATCAGCCGCCAGTCGAACCGGTGAACCCTGCTATTGCTGCGACCATCACAGGCTGCAACGTTGCTGCCTCGTGGTTGATCTGCTAGGGGTGCACCCCACCTCCGCTCCGCTGGTTCCGTCGTGGCCGTCCGGAGTGCTGACCGACTTCTCCAGCAGCGTGCATCGGTGCGCCGCACCCTCACCTGCGGCGAGCTGGTGTGCCTACTGCCTTCCTTCGTTTACAGTGCTGATGAGATATGACCTCTTTTGTTCATCGACATTGCGTGATGGAGTGCTGCCCCTCTTCCACGACCAACCGATTTCGGCTGATCCAATGACCACCATGGCTTTGTGTGATAGCGTCTTCTTGCGGATTGCGTCAACGCGGTATCCCCAACATAGCCGGTTAGTATCACCGTGCCATCGGTGTTCCATGAAGGTGATAAATTATCAATGTAGTGGAGAGTACGGGCTAGGTTTGTTAGGCCTGTTCCCTCCGCGTTAGCCCGAAAACATTAGGGGGGTTAAGGGTTTAACAAACTCTGGTATTTAAATCAAGATAAACCCCAAAAATATATCCCGCAATTACCCCCCATAAAAATGAATGAATTGTGGGTCAACTAGTTTGTTGGTTGACCAACATATTTCTTATTATTCAAGAATGGGGAAGAGGAAAACAATTAAAATTCATTAACAAATAAACCCCCTACCTTGTAACCCGTTGGATAGCATTCGTCTTTAAAGGTGGATAATGTTCTTATTTCCCGCAACCGGTTCCCAACAACGCCACTCGTATATTTTCCTTTAGTTTGGGGTTTGGTGTCATCATTCGCCTCCCACTAGGTTTGGCTGCAACTTCTAAGGGTTCCGTGTCACGGTGCTACTTCAGCACTTCGTTTCTTGGTGAAATTGTGCCAATACCCCTCTCCAAACATCGTATATATAATAGAGGGTGGAGGGTAAGTATAGATGTTAGATTTTAATGGGGATCATTAATTATGAAACTTAATAATTGACCAACTTCATTGTTACTTAGGGTTTACAGGTCAAGCCATTTATTGTTTTGATACATCGTAGGGCCCACACATTACTTTTCCATTAAAGGATATGAAACAAAGATAAAATAATAAAATTATTTCTTTTCTTTTCTTTTAAAAGACACAAAACTTATCTTTTTCTCCAGACCTACTTCGGTCAAAGTAATACTTCCATTAAAAGAATCTTTGTGTTGTGGATTCAATGGTGCCCTCAGATATTTAATCCAAGCAATGGATCAAAAGATTGAAAATGCTGCTTGTGCGTTTAATCAACGTACCTGAAAAAAAGTTCAGAAATTTTTTAACAGACACCCTCGACCCGCACCGGTCGAGGTTAGGCTCTGCCAAGCAGAACACGACCCAACGAACCCAACAGTACTCTCAGATTTTTAATCTGAGTTGCCATTTTTAGGTTTTGGATTTTACAATAATACAATTGTCACTTAATTATTTTATTTATGACCAAAAAATTACTTTTATTGGAGGCATGTGCCAGCCCGTTCCAGCAAATGTTAGAATCAGCCTAAAGAAATAATACCCTCACATGTTTAGCGGTGTTCTCTGATTTTCAATCTGAGTTACCATTCGTGAGTTATAATAATTTAAAAAATAATATAATATTATTTTGTTATTTTATTTATGGTTTTGCCATTTTTGGGTTTTCTCACAGGAGGCCTATGCCGACTAAAACTAAGTCGCGGCTAGGGTAAACCTGATATCTAAAATGCAACGGTGCCCTTGGATCTTTGATCTAGGAAACCATTTAATAGTTATTCAACTTTTTCAGGAAAACAGCTTACGCGCACTAATTAATGCTTAAAAAAATTCGACGGTTCATTCCAAGAAATTCTGTCATCGGAATCACACGCAGTTGAATTTTCAGCCTTGAAATAATTCTATATATTTAAAAAAAATATGGAAATTATGGGACATTACATTCTTCCCACCTTAGGGCTTTACATTCTCAGAAGCCAAAACAATGAAAAATAAAAAAATGAGGGTACTGATCATTAATATAAATGTCCAGCTCCCATGTTCTCTCTTAGAAGTACCGGTACTGCCACCAAACTTATTCCAAAGGGATAGACCATCCACAAAGGACTCGCTTCTATTGATACTTTATCTCCACCAAGAACTCCATAAAAGTCACCCCATCATCAGATTTCTACTCTCCCTAGTCTATAACATGCAATGGATCATGCACGTGTCTCCTTATATGTGACACATAGAAATAAATATTCAACCGGAACATCTGTGGGGAAACAGAGAGATGGTATGACACCTCTCCCACTCTGTTGGGAATTTAGAAAGGTTTGATGAACTTTGGAGATAGCTTATCTCCCTGGCCAAACCTCTGCAATCCTTGTCAGGGTGAGATCTGTAGGAATACATGGTCTCCCTCCTTGAACTCCAATGATCTTCGTCTCCCGTCAGCATAAGACTTTTGCCGGCTGTGTCTAGTATTCACTTGCTAAAAATTGAGGCATCTTGATAAAAACTCTGGCACTGCTTCCTTTACCCTTGGCCACCAGTATTGACGCTGGAGGTTCTGGTACACCTTCACCACTCCAGGATGTACCACTAAGGGGATGTATAGATCTCCCTCCACACCTCCTCCCGATGCATCATTGGAACCATGGTGTGTCCTCTGAAGCGTATGACGTGATCCCCACCTTCATAAAATCTTTCAAGAGACCGTCCTAAGGATATATGAGCACATCAGGCCTCGCAGTCAACATCTCAAGACGTTCCGCCCACCCCAAATTTTTCTGATGAATTGGCGGAGTGACAGTCATAGACTGGAGGTAAGATTCTCCATATTTATCCACAAAGGATATATACAACGCGGCTAGCTGCGCTATCACCTCACTCAGCAGATGTATACCAGACCTTATATTGAGTGCATCTACAACCACATTTCCCTTCCCATGAGTATACACTCTCTCAAATTCATAGTCCTGGAAGAACCCTATCCATTATCGATATCTCAGGTTCAAGTACTTCTATGAGAAGATACACCTAAGACTCTTTGGATCAGGTTAAATAGTAATCCATTAAACCATTAGGTAATAACACCACATATTCATTGAAAATACCACTGCTGCTAACTCCAGGTCATGAGTAGTGTATTTCTACATGTTAGACTCTATCTCAGCTCTTGAATTCTCTACTGACACTTCTCCATCTACCTGTAAAGGCTCCCCCTTTCTCATCAAAGGTGACAAGGGTGTCTCTACCTAGAAGAATTATGGTACAAATCTCTAGTAGTACTTAGCCAAAGCAGAATTTCCTCCCCCTTAGAAGAGATAATCTTGGAAACGTCTTTTGAAAGTATGTCACAATGCTTTGCCACTATTTTTTGGAACTGAAAACTCAAAACACATTCTATCACGAGGGTAGTGGTGGTCGACTCAAGAGTGATCAGCTACACCCTCCTATGAATTAGTTTATCCGGTGCTTCCTGGGTTTCCTTTTTCAGCGACTGGGGAAAAAAATTTCCAATATTATAGATAAACCACAACCTTTTTTCCCAATATAGTCAATCAATGTATGAACTCTATATGTCCAGTCCATACCCAATATAAGGTCGTAAGGACTCGACATAGCCACCAATAGGTTCCAACAAAAACACTCACCTCAAGGGTCAGGTCACACCATCATCATTTGTGTGATTATGAAGTCCCCCCCCCAAAGGTATCTCCAGACGTAAGGTTCAATTCCACAGTTTAATTTTAAACTCTATGTCTTGAACATGGTTTTTTTAAAGAAGGAGTGATTAGTACATATGTCTATTAATTCTTCAGGTAGTAATACACACAACCTGTACATTGAATCATTCTTGGAGCCCCTGGGTCACACTCTTTAACCGAATGCATCTACTCCCTTCCACTGTCCTCCAGCTCTCTAAACCTGGTGGGGACCACAAAGGTGGTGGTTGTAACATGTAGAAATGTACACCACCCCATGCTACTCTCTTATATTTGTTTCCATGTCTAAAGACCTGCATATTTGTCTGTCCCAATCACATCCTCTTCCCAAAACATTTTACATGCCAAAGTCTCTGATACTGGCACCAGTTTCATGCTTTTCCACTGCTAACATTCACTGGCTGTATCCACTCAGCGACAAAACATTCAACCACAATGTTTACCTCTAGCACCCTAATGTATGTTGGAATGCATAGAGGAATAGTGCTAGCATTGATGTCCCTAAACACACCTCACTCGGAGGACTGAGCACTTAATCACTAATGGTACTGTATTTATCGAGTACCTGGGATAGTCGGTACGCCTCGATGAATACTCAGCTACTGACATGTTGTCCTTCCAAGTATGTAGAAGATCGAGGAAACTATTACCCAATAGCTCTTTATGGAAAGAGACTCCCTTTTCTAAGGAAGTTTCTGAAGCTTTTCCACATAAAAAAGGACACCTCTTCACAAGATTCGGGTAACCTAAACCCTATCATCATCATGCTCAGCCACATAGAAGGCTCTCTACTAGGACCACCATTTGATCGAATGGTTCCCTGGCTGTATGGAAAATCGACCACCTCCACAAGCCAGTCCTTATATGCATGTGTGTCGGGCTCGCATCTGATCCTGAGAGGTATCTGATGCTGAAACAAGTGTAAGGAATGAATCCTACATGTGTCCTCTACCAGTACTTCCAGTTGTAATTATTATCAAACGGTCATGGATATAGCTGGCACACTACTTGACCATACCATCTCAGGAAACGGTCCAGGTACAAATGCCTCACCACTATGAGGACCATCATCATTGTCAGTCAATAAAATATACTAGTATCTAAGATCACTATCTACTATACTAGTTTCTCAAATAGGCGAAAACACTAGCCATAGCCTCCAGCCATTCCTCAGCTACCTAGGAATTTGTCTCGCCTAGAAACCTTAGAGGCCACTGCCACTGAAACACATGCAACGCTCTATGTTTTCATGAACCATCCACCAATGTGGCTAGTGGTAACTGCTACCCAATAGGTGGAGGTGTTGTTGGTACACCACCCAAAAGTGCCAACACAGTAAGAAGTCCATGCACCAGAGCCTTGTTGCTCGGTGGGCTGTTATTGTGTACTCTATCATGAATCCTAACTAGCAGTTATGAAGCGACATCCTAATATGAAATAGGAATTCCATGTTCATTAAGTTATACATGGTGATATGAATCCAATGAAATCAAAAGAAAATATTTCCAACAACACACGCAATCAGAGTTTTTGTGCACTGAGTCTGAAATTTGATTTCAGGGTCCTGTTGTATGGATATGTCATCTATCACACCAAAAATAGACTCCCCAAACTGAAAACCACTCTCATACCATTTATCACTATATCCATATATAAAATATAAGAGTCCTAGTTCTTTAGTAGAACTGAACTCCTCTGATACCACATTATCACGACTCATCCCCCGTGGCCCATGTCGTGACTACCCCAAGCACTCCTTCCAAAGACCCGGGGCTGGAGACTAGCACCTAAAAGTTTATTCCCTAAAACAAGAAGGAATTGACATTAAACCTATACAAAAATATTGTCCATGTACACAACAAGATGATACTGTGAAGTAAACTGGTATTGTAAAAAGAGTGTTGAAAGTAATGGGGCCAGAATAAAATCCCAACGAGAAATGTAAAAGTACAAATGAAAAGTATTAACACCTGAAAAGAAGAAAAGAAGCTCTGGGATAATCCACCATGGATCCTACCTAAAGGGTAGGTACATATCATGATTAGTATTACATGCATCAGGTCACTCAAAATGGTCTATCTTCCATCCTATCTTAATGGTAGGTACAGCTCACAATCAGAAGTCCATGTGTCGCATCACACCAAATGGTCCACCTCTGAGCATAGTCCAGTCCTGACTCCCTCAATCTCGATCAACATTGTATGTCATCTGCAAAAGACACTACAAAATGTGGGAGATTCCCATGCAGGGGTGAGTAAAATGATACTCATTAGGGACCTCGAGACCCCGTATATCTCTTAATTTTCCATAAAGGATAACCCACAAAGAAAGTCCTCAACTCTAATTAGGTACATTAACATACATATACAATAGTTATGAAGATATATACTCCCCTCATGCAAGAGGAAAATATACCAAAAAGGTAAAATAATGAATTTATATTTCCACATAGGTATAACTCAGCTCAATCAAGATATACAACACAGAGAAACAAAATTATGATATTGACCCACATAGGATCTCTATGAAAGCTGATTGCCAACCACGATATTCTCTAGGGGAAGTAACAAGTATCATTCACATACACAACATTGAAAAACATTTCTACTTCAGAATTCATCCTATAACGAGTATAGTGGGCCTGTCACGTCACCTGGAGGTGCTTCCCCCTATCCTTGGACTGCGGAGGTACTCCACCTATTGAGTACTGTGGGACTGCCGCATCTCACAAGTTGCTCTCCCTCGTGGACTGCTGAGGTACTCCTCTTGTCATGTATCGTGGGTATATCGAGTCACCTGGAGGTTCTCCCCCCCATGGGTCAGTCAAGTAAGACAGAGGCACTCCCCACTGGGTCTGCTGAGTCATTCTGATTAGAAATAGTCAGCAGTCATCAAGTCTCAACAAGTCGAAGGGTTCCGTATGTAGCGCGTTTGGGAGAACCGCTCCCCAAGCCATCATCCATATTTCAACCAGCACTATGTCTCATAAAGAATTATCCTGATGATCCATCATGTTACATGGGTTACAAGGCAATAGACGGTGCGCCAATTGGATACATGGTCTGTAAATTTTTGGCATTTGAGTGCGGAGGGTCTGGTGGGATTCAGGCTCAATCCAACATGGCCATACTCCAACGTTCTGAAAACTATCATTGAGTAAGTTAAAATACCTACTCGCTCCAAGGTTCCCAACGTCGTAGAAGGTTTGTCAAATGGACTTTTGGTTTAGGAGTTATGGCTTGCATTGTGTAATTGGTCATTACTCGGTCTGGGTCCTGTCTGCATCGGTCCAACAGGCCTGAACTGGTTTGGAATGGGCTGACCCAGATCAACCATGGTCAACCTGACCCGACTCAGGTCGAACCCGAATTGGGTCAACCCAGCCCACTGGTCCCTGCCCTTCCCGGCTGGGCTGTGGGTCATGTCGTTGGGCCGCGGGTCGGCCCTTTGAGTGGAAGGTCTGTCTGTTGGGCTTACCCAGCGGTGACACCCTCTTGGCAGTGTGGGCCGCTATGGATACCCGGACATAGCACATCCAGGTATATAAGACGTGGTGAGGAGCCTCACCAGCGGTTCAAGCCACATGGGTTGACCGAAAGTTGTGCCACGTGGCATCGTGGGTCCTCCATGCCACTGTCGAGGGGCCGCGGCATTGCCGCTGGGCATGATGCTGGTGCACGCCCCATCCACCAGCCTCCTATCGTACCGATTCCCCCTACTCATGTCGCGGCCGTCGTCGGTCGTGGCCTAGCTTCTGCGTAGGTGCACTGTTGGGGGCGCGCCCCACTTCCCCTCTGCTGGTTCCGTCATGGCTGACCGGCGTGCCATCCGACCTATCTAGGGGCGCACAATGGCACACCGCACCATCATTTGTGGCCGACAGGTGTTCCGGCCGCCTTCCTCCGGTTGCCGAGGCGGATGATCCGTGACATCCTTTGTTCATCTGTAGTGCAAGACGACTTGCAATGGGGCCCCGCACTACCTCCGCGGCCATCCAGTGTCGACCGCTCCGATGACAGCCGAAACTTTGTGTTGCGACCTATTATTGTGACGTGCAACAATTTGATTTCCCCAATATAATTGGTCAGTATCGTTTCACCATCGATGTTCCATGGAGGTGAAAAATTATCAATGTAGTGGAGGGTTTAGGCAGCGTTCCTTAGGCCTGCATCGTCTATATTATGTCAAAAACTAGAGGGGTGGGGGTTAATGGATTAAAAAAATCTTGTATTTAAATCATGATAAACCCCACAAAGATACCCCGCAATGTCCTCCTAGAAAAATGAATGAATTGTGGGTCAACCCGTTAGCCAGTTGATTTTCTTTATTCCTATTATTCAAGAATGGGGAAGAGGAAAACAATTAAAGACCATGAACGAATAAACCCCTACGTCATAAACCATTGGGGAGCATCCATTCATGAAGGTGGATCATGTTCTTCATTCCCACAACCAGTTCCCAACGACGCCACTCGTTTTTCGTCATTCAGTTCGGGGTTGGATGTCACCTTTCACATACTGTCGGGTTCATCTTCCTTCTCTAAGGGTCTAGCATCACGGTGCTCCATCCACACTTCTTTTCTTGGAGGAGATGTGTCGACACCCCTCCCCAATATCCATATATTTAGGAGAGGGGAGAGGGTAAGTAACGACATTGTAGTATAATCGGGATCATTAATTAGGAATTTTTATAATTCCCCTACATCATCATTACATAGGGTTGGTAGGTCAATCCATTTGTTGTCTTGACACATCACTATCCCCACACTTTGCTTGTACGTTGGAGGATATGAAATAAAGATAAAATAATAAAATTATTTTATCTCATTTCTTTTAAAATTAACAAAACATATCTTTTTCTCCAGACCTACTACGGTCAATGTAAAGCCTCCCTTAATTGAATCCTGGTGCTGCGGATTTAACAGTGCCCTCAAATTTTTAATATGAGCAATGATTCAAATGTTAGAAAACACCACTCACCAGTTTACTAAAGGTACCTGAAAAAAGGTCAGAAATTTATTAACAATCACCCTCGAACCACACTGGTTGAGGTTAGACTCTTTTTAAGGGTAAAATGACCCAAAAAACCAATGGTACTCTTAGATTTTTAATCCGAGCTACTGCTTACAAGTTATAAATTTAACAATAGAATAATTGTCACTTAATTATTTTATTTACGGCCAAAAACTAACTTCCACTGGTCGCCCACGCCGGCCAATGTTAGTATCAGCCTACAGAAAGCATACCCTCACGAGTTCAGCGGTGGTCATAGATTTTAAATATGAGTTACCATTCGTGAGTTATAAGCATTTTAAAAATAAAATAATTTTCTTTAGTTATTTTATTTATGGTTATTCCATTTTTTTGTTTTCTCATATGAGGCCTATGCCGACTAAATGTAATCCCCATATAGGGTAAACCCGCCATCCTGAACCCAGTAGTGCCCACAGATTTCTGATCTGGGCAACCCTTTATAATTTATTACAATTTTTCTGGAAAACTATTTATGTGCACTAATTAAAGCTTATAACACCTTTGACGGTTTATTCCAGGCACCCTAGGCCTCGGAATCATGCACTTTCAGATTTTAGGGTCTTGAAATTATTCCATATAATTAAAAAAAATATACATAAATTCCGGGACATTACAATCAACACATTAATAGAATTTAGTTGTAAATTTTCCTTATATTTTATGTATTTATCACAAATTCAAACCCTTTTTACCACATTTATGTCTTATCATGTAAACTCATTTTTATATTATTAATTTATGTTTTTTTAAATGAAATTGAAATTATTACCCAATTTTTACATGCTCATTACTTTGTTTTGAAAAAAAATTAATTGAAATTAATTTATAAAAAGAATAAATTTAACATGTAATTGATAATATAAGACATATAAACATTTGTTTTTTTGTAAAACAAAACATTAAAACATTTATTGTTTATAATTGTGTTTTATATTAAATAGTAAGTAAACTAATTTTAATATTTTTTTTATAAATTTGAACTTTTTATTAGAATAATACATAAAAACTAATGAATATAATTTTATATGATTAAACTATAAAACATTTAAATAATTATTTAAAAATATCATCATTTTTTGTAAAATGATTTTATTGTTATTTATAACCATTTAATAATAATTCCCGGAATGTTAATTAATTTTTGTGTATATATTTATAAACATTAAATTTTTTTAAATTTATTACTCAATATAAGAGAATATTTTATATTAAATAATAGAAATAAATATATAATAAAAAAATGTTTTTAAGACAAATCATAATTTATTGGCTATGAGTTGTTAATGTAATGCCCCAACACTAGAATCCTTGAGATAATATATTGTTTTATTACATTTACATGATTACATGGAATCAAATACCAAATGATTATTCAATTTATAAGTCTTGGAAATCTAGATCACATACATGATAACCATAATACATTGGGAAAAGTATTATAATATACGATACCTAATAAAATGAAATAATATTTATCCTTAAATATATTATTCAATGTTTTCTTCTTCATAACCTGGGAAATGGATACATAATAAGGGTGAGATCAAATTATTATAATGGGTAAGTAAAAAAAGAAGAAATAATGAGTCATTGAGAATAAATAATCTTGGAAAGTTAAATAATTGAAAACACATTTTATTCAAATAATTAGATAACGTAACATCAATATAGAAAGTTAAAGAACTGAAACACATTACATTAACCAATAAACTGAGAAAGAAATGCATCCCTTGATATTTCCATAATAAAAATCATGGGTAAATAATGATAATAACTAAATTTTCAATAATTAAATTTTCATTTATTGGAATCCATGTTTCTTAGGTACATGGAAGAATTACCATAAAGATTACTCACAAGACAGTTGAAAAAATACATGTTATGAACCAATTTTATTTTTTCCAACATTAACTCTACTATAATGATCTTTCTAAAGACCTTTTATATCATAATGGTTACAAATTATGAGGGGTTTTATAGATTAATTTAATCACATAATACTACTGATGCATCATGGGGCTTTCATTTACTAGTCCCTAACCAATAAGGCTTACCTTAAATAGTCCCCAACCTGTGTCTTACCCGTACAATGCATCACTTGAATCAAATAATATATTTAATTAAAAAAATTTACTTTATCATATATCCATATTGAATAAATAATATGGATTTATCTATAATACATGGGAGGAGGATTAGTAACAATAAGTGTTGTTGACATTAAAATATTCTTCAAAATAATAATCCTTAAACATTCCAATGCTTCCCATAACACTTTCAAACATTTATATAATAATTCACCATTAATTAAATGAATAATTTAATGAATTAAGAATTATCATATTAAATATATAACATGTCATTGGTCTATATATAAATGTGAATTGGTTTATAACAAAAATAAGGCACAATGTAATGTAAACTGAGACAAAATTCTATAAAAATGTGGTAATATACGAATCAGGAGAATAAAAATTAGTAACCATAAAAGGAAAAATTTAAATTATTGGAATATAAAAAAACCCAAGATATAAAAAATAAAAATGGGTAGTATATACATAAAATAAAAAAATAATTTTTCATTATTACATATGCCCCACGAAAGTAAAATGTGACAAGAATCCCTTACCTTGAACTTTTTTTGTTGTGTGGTATCTATCCTCTTTAATAATGGTTTAAAATATGTTAATAACTTATAAAATTACCATAATCATTATTTTATATGATATATTTTCTTATGATAATTTTTTTACATTTTTCTTATCACTCTTTCATTATTTTGATTATTTCATTTGTTAGTTTCTTAGTTTTATCATGTAGGTTTTGACTTGTTACTTGTTGTTCCTATAAAATATATAGTGATTTAATTAATTAACTAATGTAAAAAATTACATAATGACATTATATATTCCTTACACATGTATTTAGAATAGTCTATAAATATTGGAGATAATAAATATAATGCACTGTTTATGAAGATGATAGGTTGTACGTACATATTAACTCTACATACATTTATTTTATGTATTAAAAGAATGAAAAATAAATGGTAAATATGAATATTATAGTTACAGGATAATATATATATTATATATGGTAAATTTTTTATTATAATCATCCTCAATACGTTTCATGTATTGCGTGAACGAATCACATCGCTTCGACGGGGCAGTAGTCCACACTTCCTCAAACGATGTTACCATATTATTGAAAATGGAAAGTATTAAAGGTATGCGATATAAAATTATTAAATAAGTATTAATACATAATAAATATCATATATTTCATATATAAATAGATTTTATATCATAATTTCTATCATGAGATGTGGTTAATGAAAAATGACCAATCCTCATTTTTTGTGGGAAGAATTCATCGCACATAGAAACAATGTGTTCATTTCCCATTATATAGAAGTGTCTAAAAGTGTAGGTATATCCATTAAAATATAAATATTGTATTATATTTTTTATAAAAATGATGTTATATAGGAAAGAAAAAATATCATTTGAGGGATTGGATAATGGAAATAATATAAAAAATCATAAGGATGTGTTACCTTCTAATCAGGTAACTCCTTTTAGTTTTCAACAAAGGGATTCCATGGGTTAAATTCTGAACAAGGGGGAGATTCTTGGATGATTTTAGGTATGTTGTGGAAATATTTTTGAGGATATTGTTGAATACAAATTGTATTGAGGGGTGTGAGTAAGGGGTATTGTTCTTTAATTTTTATTGTGTAGGGGGAGTGACACTCTTGTGAATACCAAATAGTATTCACTAATTGTTGGTTTACCGTACCTAATGTGCCTAAAAAATGTGAAAGTAATGGATTAAATAGGATTAATGGTCTATGAAAGACTCAACCACCCAAAAATATGTTCTTTTTAATTATTTGGTTCCTTAACATATTTGATTCCCAAGGATTATCATTTTGGTTTTCCATAAAGCATCGAGATTTCCAACAAATTTAATTATAACATTGAAACTAAAATAAATTCATATTTCATATAAAACCTAAATTCACTATATTATTAATTGGATGTTTTATTTAAAAAATAAAAAACCCATGTTTTTTGGATTATAATTTTAAAACAAGCGCATGTTAGGTGCTAAAACACTACATAATCCCAGACCCTCTTAACTATGTTTTCACAATATATGGGTCAATATGTTAATTATAAAAGATTAATTGGTCGAATAATAGAAATAATTTATTAGTTATCAACAATTATAAATCACGTGGAATACTATAGGACTTTTATTAATTTTAAATCATATGATAAAATATCATTTATTGTAAAAAATTAATGTTAATTTTGACATTATTTATTTAATTTTAGTTTTAAAATATGAGAAAATATATTATTAAAAATATTTTATATTTAAATTTGAATAAAATTTCATATTAATCAAAAAAAATTAATTTAAATAATTAAATCAATATACATTACTTTTAATATTTATAGTGTCATATATTTTAGTAAATTATTAAATAAATAATCACTACATTGGTGTTTCTTAAAAATTGAAAGTTACTAAACCATATCTATAAATTAATGATAAATTATTATGATAACATTACCCCATTTATATTTCAAAATAATATTTATAAACTAAAATATGATTTTTTGTACATATCTTAATGTTTTATAAATATTAATGGTAAAAAAAGTTAAATTTTTTTCTTTTTCATTATGTAACTTTTTATATTGTGAAATTTAATTTATTTTATTAGAATAACCCATAAAATTCAATCCAAGTGAGTATATGGTCTAATAATATATATCCAATGGATTTTTGACAATATTCTTGGTCATTTTTACCCTTAAGGTTATGGTTTAGTCCCTTATTACTTAATATTACCTTAATCACCATAATTAATTTAAATCACATTCACTAATAATTTTAGTAAAAAATTATGGTGATATTATTAGAGAAAAATATTTTTCCAATTAAATATGTGTATATACATTTTTAAAAATTCATATCATAGAAGTGATAATTTTATGATTAATTCTAATCCATCACACATGCTGATAAAGAGAGTTTTCAATGTATACATGTTCAAAATCTCAACAAGTAATTATATCTAATATCAATATAAAAACTATTCAAATGTCCTAAATTGGATTAATATATTAACAATTTATCTATTTTGACTTAAAAACAATGTTAAACTAAAATATAATATAAAAAATTCTTTAAAGAAAATTCTTTTTTTAATTAAAATTTTGTATTTTCACTATTCATCAAAACAAATATCAGAATGATTCCAAAAATTCACTATAATAAATTTTTAACATTAAACATCAAAAATGAATTTTATTTTGAGAAATAAAATTAATAAAATCAACAATATTTTTTAATAGTTTAACCATTAAATGGACGTAAAACCCTGTCATGCATTTAACACAAGCTCATTCAGAGTGGTGTGTTGTCTAAGATTGACATGGTGTTGTGTATAAAGAGAGGGAAAATAATATTATTTATAATATGAAATTATTTTAATTTTTGTTGGTGTTACATTATCCCCCTTAATTAAATTTATTCCTCTCAATTATAACATTATCATAGTAATGAAGGAATTGATATATAAAAATAATACTGTTGAAAAAACAACATCATGAATGGGGTTAATATCACATATTCTTAATAAGAGATAACATAAATTTCAATGGTCACATTATTAGGTTCTCTCGTAGGAGAACATAGGTGGTAAATAGAAGCATGGATACAAAGTAAAATGTAACAATCTAGTTCTGATGTAATGTGTTAGAGAACACGATAAAGAGAAAGTTAAAAATCAAAATCCCAAAATCTGTGATCATCTAAGGGGATATTTGATTTATCAGAAAAAAAATTACAATGAAAATTTTTGTTATTTCAATGTAATTTTTCCTAGATTTGAGGAATTATTTCACACACTAATTTATAAGTTAATATACTTACTTTGTATGTTTCAATAAGCACAATCTTATCCTTTGGTCATTATGTGAACTATTTCTGCATCACATCATAGCACAGAATACATCATATAGTTAAGTAATAAATTAAACTCTAAAATAACATAGAATGAAAAACATAAACTATTTTATAAATGGTCATATTTTCAAAATGATTGCAATCCGACACATTGGAATAATGTACATTGAATTTCCTAGATGAACTTTTCAGATAATGTGGAGTGGATTTTAATCACTACATGCCGAACATGTGAATTTGATAATAATCTGAATTACCATAAACCTTTTAAAAAATATGAATTCTTCTTAATCCTTAAATTGAACATAAATTATTTTATATATTCCATAATTCCATAAATGATGTAAACTCCATAAATAATAGAAGAAACCAATTATCAACATGTCAATAATTAGTTCCAAGTTAGTCAACGCTTATCAAAATAAATAACTTTTTCCTCATTATCTCAAGATAATGAATATATTAATATTTTTATGTACATTAATAAGATGTTTTATGAAATATTTTTAACTTTCTACAGAATATATTTTCTTGGTACCATTCAACATATGGCCGCAAATCCATAATAAAAATGTTCTGTTGTATAATCCCCATATATTTCATAATTTTTATAACAATTTCATCGCTAAAAATATATTCAAATGACATAGTTTTTGAATCCAATTAAATAAAAACATTTATTTTTACACTTCATCATTAAGCCATTAACAATGCTATTTTATCCTATTACATAATAACACTTTCCTATCATATTTTACTAGCAGTCTCATCATCATCAACAATATAAACATTATTTATACAACTTTACTGATTTTGTTCATGATCATTCCCCATAGAATTTGAACTTCTGTAATGACCATTAATTACAATCATAAATAATGTAACCATCATTGATGTCATAGGGAGACCAATATTCCCATAGATTGCATCAATATAACTCCTCATTTTTCTTTTGTAGATATTTTATTTGTGTCATTCTTTTCTATAGTCAAAACATTTTATTGACCCTCAAAGACATTCAATCCGGTAATTATTTTGACATAAATTATTCACAGGAGACTGAATATACTTTAATCCATGGTCTCTATTACCCTAAATCTCATTAAAATAATTCATTCTCTTCCATGGTGAGTCATATAGTTGGATAAGTTACGTGTTGTTAATCAAGATCTCTGAAATCTGATTAAGAGAGATAACAATATCCATCAATCCAGTGATAATTCCACTTTACGTAACATATATATATATATTTTTCTATCACATTCAATATCATCTAGTTCCCACAATTGACTAAAACCAAAAATCATATTATGAGTAACACTTATCAAAGAATAAAACCATGTAATCAAGAAAAATTACTTATGGGATGCCTAAATCTTGGATCCTACTTTGTTAATATATGAAACCTTAGGATTCACCTAGTTTATTTATTGTATTATTCTACATAAATCCTTCTTGATGATTCATAATGAAATTTAGAATTAACCTATTTTTATCCCATGGGATTAACAAACCATGTTTGTATTATACCCCATTTTCATTCACCAGGTTACACTGAGTCTGGACAGAAACACCTTATTGGAGTTGTTAATTCTAGGTACATTAGATCCAGAACCACGACCACTGTAGTATCTTGTAAGTGGTTTATTTTTTTGAATACCTACATTACTTCCAACTTTAAAAATTATAGGATATTCTTCTATACTTATACTGATAGTCTATCATAGGGTTATGTTCCCTAATCTATGTTTTCTAAATATAGTTTCAAATGTTGTTTTTAAACATGTATATGATACCAACTATAATTCCCCCACCCCAGAATCATAGAGATGGTGCAATATTTTAATACATAGGCATGATTACAAGGAATCATATCTAGAATGGTTGATCAGTTTATTATTGTTGGAATGATAGATTACATACATGATACCCATAATATATTGGGAAATAAATTATAAAGCATGATACAAATTAAAATTAAATATTCTATTTACTTGAATGGTTATTCAATTTTTCCATCATTATAATATGGGGAAAGTAATCATAATAAAGGTGAGATAAAATTATAAAATAATGGTATGTAAAATATAAGCAATAATGAATAAATGTAAATAAATCGTAATGGAACTGATAAATAATTCCATCCAAATAACTAAATAAAGAAATATCAATATGGAATAGTAAGAAACTAAATCAAATTACATTAATAATTAATATGAGAAATAAATAAATTCATAGATATGTCGATGAAAAATATTGTTGATAAATACAGAAAATTCATTTTCATTGGTGGCCATGTTTCATGGTACATGGAACAATTACTGTAATAACCTTTCACATGACTCTTTAAAATATAATGGTTACAACCCAACTTAATTTATCTAACCTGAAATCTACTATCAATTCCATTAAAAAGAAATTTTATATTATAATGGTAACAAACATTATGTTTTTTTCCATCTAAATTTTATCTCGCATGACTATCGATGTATCTGGGGGCTTTTATTAGTCAGTCCACAAGTTTTAGTTCTTTCCTTAAATGGTTCCCAACCCATGTATGACCTATCCAAAACATTACTCAAATAGAATAATTGATTTAATTATTAAATTGTTTTTACTTATGATATATCTATATTGAATAGATAATTTCTATTTTTTAATAATATCTCAGAGGAGTATAAGTGACAATAAGGGTTGTTGACATTAGAACATTCTTGAGGAAAAATAATATATAATCATTCCAAACTGTCTCATAACACTTTGAAAAATTTAAATAATAATTCCACATGAATTAAATTATATTATGAGTATTATTATAAGATTTATATTATTGATAGAACATGTCAAATAAAATCAAATAAAAGTGAATTGGTGTAGAATAAAAATAAGTCTCAATGGAGTGTAAATTGAGATGAAATCTCTTACTACTGTGGTAACATATGATTAAGAATAATCAAAACTAATAATAATCAAATAAATCATATAAATACCATGAATATAAAATAATAAATGAAATAATATATTAAAAGAGTTATTATATACACCACATAGTGAAATAAGTCGTGGTTATGACATATGCCCTATGATAGTAAAAGTGAGATAAGAATCCCTTACCTTAACCTTCATTTTATTGTCTGGTCATTATCCTCTTATATAGTGGTTTAAAATATGTTACATACATATAAAAAACTTTTATCATGATATAATATCATATATTAACTTCTTAAGGTATTTTATTACCCATTTCTTAATGATCATTCATTACTCTAAGTATTTCGGTTGTTAATTGCTTAGTTTTCTCAAGTATGTTTTGGATTGTAACTTGTTCTTCCTATTTATTAGATTAGGATTCCATCATATAAATAATTTAAAACATGATTTAATTATATAATATATTCAGTACATATATATTTATAATATTCCATAAGGTTTGGAGATAACAAATTAAATGCACCATTCATGGAAATGATAGGTTGTACATACGGAGAAACGTTACATTCATTCCATTTTCATATTAAAAGAATGAAAAAATATAATGAAAATGTATATAAAAATTATAGTATGATATATATGTTATTTTTGGTTATTTATTACTATTAAAATCATCCTTAATATGTTCCTTTTATAGAGTTAATGAATCACATCGCTTCGAGGGGGAGGTAGTCCACACTTCCTCAAATGAGGATATTGTAGTAATGTAAAATGGAAGTATTAAAGGTATGAATTATAAAATTATTAAAAAATTATAAATAAATAATTAATATAATTTATATCATATTTAATTATAGTGTACATAATAATGGACACTATGAGATGTGGTAATGAAAAAAGAGTAATCATCGTTTTGTGATGACATAGTTCACCGTACACAGTAACAAATTTTTTTCTAACCATTTAATGGATATTTGTGTACATTTATATAGAATACTTTGTAAAAAATATATTATATTTAGGATACTTATGTCTTTATACAATCATTAAATAATAATATTTATGGTATTGGATAATAGAAATAAAACTAAAAATCATATTAATGTTGGTAACCACACAACCAAGTAACTCCTTTTTTTCACAAAATGGATTCATTGGAATGATTTATAACCATTGGGATGCTTCTAGGATGATGTATGGTATTTCAAGTAACAATATGGGAAGATCATTATCACAAAAATGTGTCATTAGGGGTGTTATTAAGTTGTAGAGGTCATTCCTTTTTATAGTGGAGGGGGAGTGTCACTCTTGTTATTACCAAAAGGTGTTCATTATTAGGTGGTATAACCTACCAAAAGTTCCTAAAAAAGAAAAAATAATATATCAAACAGGAATAATGGTAGTTTAAAACCCCTACCATAGTAAATTATGTTCATTTAAATAATTTTGTTCCTTTACTTCTATTATTACCAAATTTTATCATTTAAGTTTTTATTTAACCATAATGTTTTCCGAACAATATAATTTATCCCAAAAGAATAAACTAAAGAGAGATTTATTAAAAAATATAGATCCAACAAATTATTAAAACTACATATAATTTATAAAATATGAATCTCATGTGTTGTTGAATTTAATTTTAAAACAAGCACATGTGATGCGCTAAAACACTGCTTAAACCCGAACAATTTTAACAATGATTTTACACTATAAGGGTCGATATGTTACATATAAAATATTAATTGGTACAATATTAGATCATTTTAAATATTTATCAACAAATAAAAATATCTTTTAGTTATATTTTATTTATATTAATTCTAAATCATTTGATAAATTAATATTTACTGTAAAATAACAATAATGTCAATTTTTACATTATTTATATAATTTTATTATTAAAATATGAAAAAAATGGATATAATATATATTAAATTTTAAGTTGTGTAACATGATATATTCATATAAAAAATAATTAATGACAAAAAATAAATTAATATAATTTACTATTAATATTAATTGTACAATTTATTTTAGTTAATTATTAACTAAATAATCTCTACAGTGGATTTTCTTAAGCATTTTAAGTAACTAACCCACATATCAAAAATATTTATTAATTATTATGATAAAAATAAATCATTTATCTTTAAAAATAATATGTATAACTATAAAAATGTTATTTTTTTCATATTATATTGTTTTATAAAGGTTAAAGAAAAGGAAAGTTCTATTTTATTCATTTTCCATAAGTATCATTTTATTTAGGGAACATCAATTTAATAATTTCCCAATAACCCATAAAATTAGAACCATGTGATGATATAGTCTAATTATTAGAATCAAATGGATTTTGAATAATTGAACAGGTCATTTTTGTCTTTTAGATTAAGGTTTACTCCCTTATTATTCTTAATCTCACCTTAATCACCAAAATTAATTTTTGTCACATTAATTAATATTTTTGATAAAAAACTAATTAATCTCATTCAAAAAAATACTTTACAATCTACATCTATGTATTTCCATTTTTATAAATTCAAATAACAGATGTTTGATAATTAATTTTTATTCTAATTTCATGCACATGGAGAGAAAATTGGGTTTTAAAGTAGAATCCTTGTAATGATTAATATGTTTTTATATCTAATTTCATCATAAAAATGATCACAATAATTTAATTTGGATTAATATATGAATACTCTATCTATTTTGGCTTTAAAACCAATTTTAAATATAATTAATCCTTAATAATTATTTAAAATAAAATATCGTTTTAAATGAAAATTTAGAATTTTTCAGTATTAATCAATAAATAAAACTTATCATAGAAACACAAAACAAATCACCATAAGATAATTATAAAATTATGAGTTAAAATTTTAGTTTATTTTTACAATTAAAATTTATAAGATTTCAAAAATTTATCTTCAAAATAGGTGTTCCATTAAAATGTGGTCAAACCCAGTCTTTCAGGTAACACAAACTAACATTGTCTCGTGTGTAGCATAATCATAACATGTTGATGCATATAAAGGGAGAAGAAATAATATTTATTATGACATGCAAATATTTTATTGTCTTGGGGCGGTACAGTTAAAATCATATGTCTTTGAGTTCCTTAATTATATTCCTTATATAATGCAAAAAAATGATTGTTTGGAAATAAGGATATTTTCTTCAAGTGACTAAATACCTCATCCTTATATCCTATAATTAATTATTTTATTCCAAATTAACTATGTGTAATGAAAATACATATTTTCAACAAAGTAATGAACATTATTTATATTAGCTATATACCAGTTATTCTAAACTAGTAAGATGTTTTCTTGTATTATAACTAATGGAAGTATACGATTTTATAATGTTCATATAATTATTATATTACCACCATTTTGGTATCCCAGATTAATATAATTAGGGAATTATAGGAGGGGTTAATTATTGTTTTGAATTGTAACTTACAATTTTTTTCAACCTCAAGTATAATAAAATAGAAAACATCATATTTTTTTAATACCACACAATATAAACCTATAATATATTAGAGGAAAGTTATTTAAGAGTATTGAATATTACATAAAAAATATGTTTGAAAATAATAAAAAAATCAAGATAAAGAAATGAAAAAATCATAATAATTTAGGAACATGAGAAATAAAATCAAAACATAGATTATAGATTCCCAAATCACATAAACCATAAAAGGATGTTATAAAATAATATTTTGAGACAAAATATGGGGTATCATAGACTGATTCAAGGTATCATAAATGAAAATGTTGAATGGTATACTCAAATTCAACCTATTAGTTTCTCTATCTTCTAACACAATGGATTCACCTAACATAGTTTGTAAGTATGTATACGTATACCTATATAAACTAGACACTCGACTTTTCATCCTCATATAATACCTATATCAACCTAATAAAATGTAAAACCCACTTCTAAAAACCAAAAACTTGACTCTATATTCTTCTGGGAAACCATTAATATGGAAGGATATAATATAATATGATTACAAACAAGAAATTTCTAGTAGTTTTAGACTGAAATACCCACAATAAAAAAAGAAGCATAACATTCAAGAAAAACATACTATCAAAAGAACATTGAAGAAATTATTAATTTAATGGATTAAAGAGGTTACAAGATTCATCATATTATTTCATCCTTCTTCAACTCTTTCTACTATGATCCTATTTATATTAAATTATCCAATGGCTAGATTCTATGTTATTTGGGATTATCTATAACATGATTTAAAGAATATTCATCATAATAAGATTAAATTAGAAAAACATTACATCTGTGAATGAATATGGTTCTTCACAATGATAGTTATTAACTGAACAGAGTAATGTAGTCATTCATGTCAAGAACTTCTGGTAATTTAGTCACTGGGAAGTTGGGACTTCGTAATAAAAACATTTAAAATGAAAAAACATTTTGGTAAAAAAATCCTATGATGAGCACTATGTGATTTTTAAAACTATGAATATGACAAGGTTTTGATTCAATAATCCCCCGTTCTTGAAAAAAAACTTTGAAGGAAAATTTTAAATACAATATTTATATTGGAAATAATATTATCACATTTAAAATGAAAATAATGTTTTAATAATATGTTTTTAAGTTATTCAATTATTAAAATATAATGTCTCTACACAATTTATTTTTCAATTGATCGACTATCATATATAGATATTGATATAAAATTAAACATTAATATTTATCATCATTTGTTATATTTAATAAGAGATAATAAAGGTAAGAAAATATTAAGAGTTATAAGTTTCAATTTTAAAGAAGGATTCACCTAAATGAATTCCATTAATATTGAATAAATCAATCCATTTTATAATTTAAGTAACTTCACCCCCATAAATATTCAATACAATCCAATCAAATAGAAAACATATTCCATTTATTTAATTTAGATCATCCATAGTGATAAATATTCTTATATAAAAGGATAATCAATGTATATAAGTAATAGAAAAAGATATCCATAAATACATTTAATTTAAAATTTCGAAATAATATATATTCAAAAAAAAAAATAAAAAAATTTAATGACATGTTTTATAAATATCAAGATGCAAAAAAATGATATTTCTATCATTTTTAATAATTCTACTAATCTTGTCTTTAATATTCATAATTTTATTTTTTGGTTAAACAAACTTTTAATCTTGGGTAACTAACTTTACTACATATGAATATATATTCACATCAAGAGTATGAATTTTCCAATATATCCATGTTAATATTTCTTCTTGATATTTAGGTTTCCTAATTTTATATTATCATTGATAAATTTTATTCTTTATTTCCTCAATGGATTTTGAAATAGGTTCAAAATTCTTATCATGGTTTGTTAGGTCCTAACAATTCCACATGTAAGAATAAGATAATCTCATTAACATTAGAAAGGGTATCAATAATAACAATAAAAATAATTTGAATAGAAATGTTCAGTGGTGAGGAATACATGTTGTATTGGTTGATCTCGTGAGGTACAAATCACATCACAGACTACTGTTCCACATGGAATTCTTCCACATTACAAACCACTCAAAAGGATATAGTTCATAGGATGAGAAGGATTCTTGATGTCTGTGAAGGAAAACATATTCATTTTGGGGTCAAAACAGTGGTCTCCTCCACAGTGAAGGATTGTCCCATGTGAAAAAATAGGTGCATGATGGGATGGTAATTATGGTGCCTACAAACAAAACAAAATAATTTGTGGGGATGGACTTTGATTTATGCCACTATGAACGACTACCATTGAGAACAAAATTTTTTGTTGGATAGACAATATTTATTTGGATACCGGAAAATAATCCATGCATCCCACCAAGGATGAATAACCTTTATGATATCTGATCCATATATTCCTCTATAAAAGAACCTCAATGGGAACCAAGAGAATAAAAAAGGAAAAAGCGATTGTAGGAGAAGTACCCAGAAAAGAGCTGAAACACATAACGTTCTATTCTGATTTTGTAAAAATCTACATAATATAATTAAGGATGAAATAATCAATCATCCATCCCTCTTAGTACAAAATGAAACTTTTGATGTCACTATTTCACGAGGCATAATCAGATCACCCATTTTCGGCCTAGACCCCATATAAAAAATTAAATGTTGGTTGAACCCTACACTATGTAGAAAAAAGATATGAGGGAGGAACCGAAACCTATGTAGTAAAATTATTTGCAGGTGGAACTCAACATTATGTAAAAAAATGCTACATTGAGGGACTCTGAACCTGTATAGCAACATGATACACAACAAGAACCCAGGTATGCATAACATAATGATTCACATACAGTACCCTCACCCATGTAACTACATGATATGAGGAAGGAAACTTATACCTTGTAAGAACATGCTATATGGTATGGGGAATTCTAGGGAATTATACTCCCCACATATCATCACTCCCATCCATCGTTTCATCAGGACCCATATTGGCCCCTCCATGATCTTGTCTAATGACATCAAGCCAACACCTCTTCCAAATCCACTTTGCATGTACGATCAAATCATCAGACCCATCAGTGTATCCTCTTGAGTCCACATACCCATTTTTGGTAGATTCATGGGTGAAACCTTCTCAATAAGGTGGACCCTCATAATTTCTTCAAGTCTAGATTCTCATGGTAATAAGGATTCCAACATTGAAAGTGCTCATATGAACCTCAATATTCTTGGGATTGAGGTAAACTACTATCATTTCCCTTCTAAAATTGATATTTTTTTATAAATATACTCTTCTCTGAGGACTATAAGGTAATACCTTCTTGATTATGCCCATATCCTTTCTTTTGGGAGGTATCATAGTTAGTCCTCTTCCCCAGCCCAATAAATTGTTGGATGGATCACTAGATGTGACTGTAATGGTACCATAAATAAAAGAGGATACAAGCACATGAAAAAAAATCTATAACTCCCTTTGGGATTAAAATATCACCCACAAGAATATCGAGTGGATGTTTTGATCTTCGTATATATATATATTTTCATCTTGTTTCTCACAACATGGATAACTCATGTGGGTATAGAGTTTATCAGAGATCATTACATGCATATGTTCCCAAGAAATCAAATGGTCATTCTATATATATGTAATACCCACCATCGATTTAGTGGGAATCCTAACAGGTGTATTCCCTAACCATTTACACTTAATTGGGCTTCTAATATTTAATAATCCCCAAAACCATGCCTTAAAATTCATAGTTACTTATTATCAATGTACTAGAATCTTAAAAAAATCATTCATGATGTAAGAACCAATCATGTCCCCTCAAATGGCCTCCTACATAAATGTATGACCCAAACCTAGAAAACTATGTGTGATTTGACTACTATCAAACTTGGAAACGTTGGATGCCTCTTTAATAGCCAAACCCAATATCCAAATTCACCCTAATGATCTCTAATCATTCGTCCCTGTAGGGTCATGTACACCTAGGGGACAATATATCATTCATATACCTTGGACTACCAAAGAAGAATTCACACACTATCCTTGGTCGGGCACCATTCACATGGAAATACATTCTTTCTAATGTTGAACTACATGGGTTGGTTCTAGTAGCATGGAATTAATATGTGATGTGTTCAATTAATTGTCACTAAACTATGTTGTCTCGGATTCATCTCACAAGGATACGCAGGAATCCCATCTTATGGGTTTTATCGTAACATCAATGCAACATATGTCTCCCAGGATGATAGAATATTATTGTTCACCTCACTATGTGTATCAAACCATTATGATCTTAATAAATTACAAATGTCTCTCTAATCCATCCAAAAGGTTACCTTTTATGAATATTGTAACACCCTGAGATTTTATGAAAAATATTCTTTTTAATTTCATTAATGTCTTGTGTTGTACGCTACACTAAAAGGATCTTCCAAAACAAACTTCTTCGACTTGCCTTGCATTACACGCAATCACGACCTTCCTCAATAGCGTGTGTAGTACACAATAACGAGTTTCACTAAACAACAATATGCGATTAAAATATTATTAAAACTAGCCGTTATGAATAGTAATAACCACTTTTTGAAATATTTTAAATTTTAGTTTTCAAAATGGACATCATTTTTGGATTCAGAATATCGAAATTATCTTTGGGTGAAATTTTGGTACTTTTCAGATATCTTTCATTTTCTGATGAATAGTGAAAATTGCTAAATTTTAATTAAAAACAACCTTTTTAATCGAAATAATTAATAGTGATAAATTATTAATTTCAGTGGTTTTAAAGTATATTCAGAATATATTTTTACAATTTAATACACTGTTGGTCATTGGATGTAATTTCACATTTAAACCAGACATAAACAAGTGTTAATATTTTGATAGTTATTATCTCTTAAGACAACGCTATTTGTTTTGACGACGGGAATTAATTTTTAAATTAACTAATGCAATAGATATGTTTTGAATTTGGTAAAATAGACATCATTTTTCAGTTCTTAATATCAAATATATCTTAGGCCTAATATTTGGTATTTTTATGGAAACTATCAATTTTTGTTGAATAGTGAAACCACTAAGTGGTAGTTAAAAAAATAAATTTTTCATAAAACTTAATTTTACCACTTCTGTGAGGGGAATTTCAAAAATCTGAGAGACACGGTTAATGTTATTAAGTAAAATGTGGATCAATGAGATGAAAATAATTTTTACTGAATAGTAACTTTTACTTTTTTTACCACAGTTAAAAGTTAATAGGGTAATTAAGGGTAAAAATGATATTATTATTACCCTAAAACATGTCCTAATTCTATTGTATAAGTTTAATTCGACCAAAAACAACCTTAGTAATAAAATATGACCATTTTGGCCCACTTGGATTAGATTAGGACATTTATTATTAATTTATTTAAAGAAGGGTTAAAATAGTTAAAATCAAAGTTTAATAAGTATATCATTTTTAATATAGGGTTATACATAAGATAAATTCGACTATAAATATTCATTATAAATATAAAAGGATTCACTATATAATGGTATTTTATTTTTAATTTTTAGACATTAAATAATTTAATTTATATATGACACAACGATGATGTAGTAATTATCTTATTAATGAAATATTGACATAATTGATGTTATAAATACCCAAATAAATATAATTTGAGACTTTTTAAGAATTACACTAAATTTATAGGTTAATATGACATGTTATTATTTATTTAATTAAGTTTTTTAGAACTAATCATTCTGTAAGGATTTTCACAAAAATCAATTACTAAATAGTTTCAAAATTGACATAAAGTAGTTTTTAAAACAAATATTATATTAGTAATTGTAATTTTATTCTTAAAAATCTACGGTTCGGCCAAATGACTTATATAAGGATATATATATTAATAATAAACAACCTGGGGTTCTTTTGGCTGCTTATAGTATGTTTATTAACCATATAGTATAAGAACACAAGAAGACACGGTAAAAGTAAAATTATTTTACTTAATGTTAAATCTAAATGACAAGGTTAAAATAGGAACCAAAACATGTCTAAATTATATTGGATGAGAGGATTTCGACCCATCCACACCTTAGCTTGGAAATAAATCAATTTTTATCTATTTGAAAACGAATTTTCCATTATAATATAATAATATTTTTAGTTATTCCAAAGGTGCCCCTCTCCTCCCTTATAAAAGGGCACCTCCTCCCTCTCTTCCACACACCACATTGAGCCTTCAAGCTCGGCCAAACCCTGGAAAATTCTCTTCTCCACTTCCCTAGAAACATCCTAGAGGTTCTGGTCTTCCTCAAATACCAATTTTAGTTCCCTAAATGGAGATCTCAAAGAGGCGCTTCAAAGAAGAGGTAATGTCCGTTACCGATTCATTCAACTTTATTTCTTCTTCCACTTCTTCTTCTTAGGTTGTTTCATTATGAATTAATAACATAATTATAAATAATATACTGATATGTTATTATAAGTATGAAACAACCCTATCTCACCATCTATCCATCCTACAGAAAACAAAATCACCGCCAGTGTGTACGTACAGAATACCGTCTCCGCGCCGTGGTGTAATCTATTTTCCACCACCACCTTACTTGGGTGATTATAATGGTGTCAATAATGACTATATATGACTATTTTAATGTGATATTGATTCTGAAATAGTATACATACACTCCAATACAATTCAACGATCATGGGAACGATATCATCGCTTGTGCGTATGTACGCAATACCGTCTCCACGACGCGATGAGATTCATTCTCAATGATTAACCATTCATAAATGATTATAAAGTATATATAATAAGTAATCATGAAATATATGACATAATAATGATAATTTATTTATGTATATAAATATATGTATTTCATCCAATTAATTCCATTCAATTCAATGAGGAAACGGAAACAACGTTCATGCGTACGTACGGCCTACCGTCTCCATGAACGGTGTATTTCTTTCCATTTATCGATCTATTATATATATGCATTTTATAAATTTATATTATATATAAATCATTTTTTATATTCTGTAATTAAGTAATCATGTTCTAAGTAATCATATGAATAATTAAAAGTCAAAACACGGACGACAAATGAAACGATTTTACGCAAAACGATCTTTAACATAGAATTTTCAAAAGAACAGGTAATATAAAGTCAAAAGTAAACCATATATGATATCATAATAATTAATATTATTATTTAATAAGTCAAATGACATTATTTAAATCATTATACATGAGGTTCAGATACGTACGAAGCATATCGGACCTAAGGTAAGGGATAATTGTGCAAATCTTATTTTTATCATAGATTTCTTATTCGTAAGTATTTACTAGGGTGATTGCTATCATCCTTGTCCATGTTTTATAAAAGTTTATTCATGTATGTTTATAGTCCTTTTTACCCATTATTGACTTCTACTACATGGTATGTAAGGAATCTTTCTTTTGTTTATGTTATGAGTTACTTTTTGACTTTTCCAGCAAAAGTACGAGGAGAATGTTTTTTTAACATATACGGCACAAACGAATTTTTACGGTTTTATAAAGACTTATTTTCATAAAACTTCCTGCAAAATATTTCATGACTATTTTCAACAAATCATTTTCTTTTAAAATTGCATGACATTTTGTGAAAAGAAAATGATTTTGAATAAGAAAGGATATTTTCCTCAAGAATTCATTTCAAGTGTTTTATCAAAATAATTTTTCATCTAAGATGAAATTATTTTATATGTGTATGTTTCAAGTACCATGTATCTATGGTTTTCATGGTTTCATTTTTCTTATTATGAAATGATATCCATTTCTTTTATATGGATTATGTGATGATGGGATGATGTTTATGAAAACTATTTTATTTATTGGGTTATTATGAATGATGTATGTTTATTTTGTGGCACAAGTAAGAATGATTTCATTATGAGATGGGTGGGACCTATATATCCCTCCAATGCATTGGGTAATGATTTATATATCATGATGTAGACATGGCTGTAACGGCATGTTAAACCAGTTCAGTAATACAGGACTAGAACGAGGTGTGAACTCGATTCAGAAAGGGACTTTGTCCACTAAGATGGTCTTGGCAGCGATGCCTTGGCTACTATGGAAATCATATCATGTGCCTAATGGTTGCACCAATTACATGTTTTTTTCCCATTCTATTTTATCATTATTAATGTTTCTTTATGATCTACTCCTTACGTACTTCCGTGTTTTATGTCATTTCTCAAGGTTTTGATGTTTAAACATTATGGTCATGTTTTTAAGTTCAAATGTATATGGTATGTTTTATTTTATCCATGCTTACCCTTACTGAGCATTTGAGCTCACCCTTTTTATGTTTTCTTTTCCCTAGGATATAAAGAAAGGTTTTAGGTAAGAAAAAAAGGGGAATATCTTTATGGGAGATGTTGAAGATCTTTCACCATGATTAGAAGATTACGTTCCATGTTTCCAAAGATAGTAAACTATTGTGGTCCTTGTGTGTCTATTTTTGTTATGTACTATGTATTCTTCTAAAGTGATGTAATGTCCATGTACGTTAAGCTTCGGGTCTCTACAGTTGGTATTAGAGGAAAGGTTTAGTCAACCTTTGGAAACTAGGATGCGAGAACTTTAGTGATATCCCTAGAGATATTTCTAATGTATGTCCAGGGATGTCCCTAAGGTTAAGTATAAGTATAGGTTATAGTACTATAATTATGGTAACCCAAGAAGTTATATATTGAAGTTACTCCCTCTTTTTTATATTTTTTTCCCTAGGTTGATTTTTTCCTCTCACACTATTATTTTTGGGTTTTAGATGATGGATGGAACCCGAAGGAACCATGTTGATCAATGTAATGGAAAATGAAATGATTGTCCTCCTGAAAAAACAAATGTTATTGGAGATGGAGTGCAAAATCTTATTCCTATACTTACACAATTTATGAATCATTCTGGACTTCCAAATGAGCATAGAAGGGAACAATATTCTACAGAGTCCTTCATGAGGCAACATCCACCTTCTTTCAGTGGGTCTTCTGATCCACTTGTTACTAAAGAATGGATCAATACTACTAAAAAGATTTTTTCAGTTCTTCAATGTTCTGAACATGATAATTTCCTCTTAGCAGTGTATCTTTTGGAAGGTGATGCTGATCAATGGTGGAATATTATCAAGAATACGAGGCCAAGAGATGAAATTGAGTCCATGGAATGGGACGAGTCCAAGAACATAATTTTCAATAAGTACTTCCCTCGTATTCTTCGAACAAAGATGGAGAAGGAGTTTCTTGAACTAAAGCAAAAGGATGATGAATCTGTTGGTATATACGAAGCGAATTTTACAAGGCTTTCAAGGTATGCATCTAGATTTATCATCCAACCTGAATGTAAAGTTGATCAATTCTTCAGTGGCTTAAAACCAAATTTTCAAAGGGCATTAGCTATAAGAGACTTCAGTAGCTATGAATAAATTGTGCATTGTGCTATCAAGGTAGAAATGGAAGTTGGTGTTACTTATCCATCTCATAGTTTTGACAAGAAATGAAAGATGGAGTTCAAGGAGAAATCTCAGAATGATGGCGAAAAGAAGTTGAGTGTTTCTTAATTCTCAAAGTGTGGAAAGAAGCATGGTGGAGATTGTCTTAAAGGGACTAGAAAATGTTTTAATTGTGGAAAAAAGGTTCAACGAGTAGCTGAGTGTCGAAGTAATGGAAAAAGGGTTTATAATGATGTGAATAAAGAAAAGACTGCAGAGAATGCACCAACAACACTTCAATGCTTCAAGTGCAAGGAAATGGGGCATTATTCTAATAAATTCACTAATCCAAGGGTTAGTGATGATCGAAATGAGAAACCACTTATGGCAAAGGAAAAAAGGGAAGTCACATGCGATCAGTATTGGCGATGTTGAATATGACAATGATGTGGTGGAATGATTAAGTGTTTATGTATTGGGATTCCAAAATAATGTTGTATATAGTATCGTGGAATATTGGAATATTTATGTATTGGTCTATTGTGGTTTTCAATGGTACAGGTAACCATAGAATGTGATTGAGATATTTTTGAAAAAAAAGATGATATGCGGATAATGAAAGGAAAACGAGAAAATGAAATGTTTGACTGTATTCATGAGCTCATGACTGATATAAGGAGAAGGTTATATCATGGTTTGAGTATATAGAATTTTTGGATTTTGGTATGTAGAAAGAGTTAACTTTTAACTGCATTCATGTTTTCACTATGGTTCAATTAATGGGTATTGATTCCTTAAGAGAATACATGATTAAGGTATTCACATGTTTGCAATTTTCCCAACAAGATATATTTTATGATATATGGGGGATAAATGATGGAATTCACGTGATTGTTATGTGACATTTGAAGTAATCATTTTCTTTATACTATGAGCTTGGACCGAAGTATTTTAGATAAGCCTAAAGATTGGAATGGATTATGTTGGACATAAGTTAGTATTGTTTAAGGATATAACTTTTTTTTTAAATTATTTATGGGATGTTATAGTAATGTAGTTTTAGAAAAAGGACAACTTGTAGGACGGACAACAACCCATCGCATCGGACAAGGCTGTGGGGATTGAACCCACAACTGAAGTGTGAATGGCCTTTATCGCCTACCAATGGCCTACAGGAAGTCCCTGTTTAGTAGAAAATAGTTTTATTATATTAAGAAGTATGATATATGAAGTACAAGTCCATTTTAGGAACCATATATGATTAATCTCACTATAGATGGACTTATGTAAGTTTTGATAACTTTTCTAACCTTTTGTTTGAGACAGATGGAATGACCAATCATTCTATCACATGATATTCTAACACATCATGAATAAAAAATTAAACTTCATTTCTTTAAGAGATGAAGTGGAAATTGTCCAAATAATGACCAATGGTGAGACTATACCAAAATCAAAAAAGTATTTCTTCTAATTCCAATTTCATCAACTTTAGGGAAATGATCTTGAAAACCAAAAATGTTGTCCTAGTGCTCTTATATATGATGAATCAGATGTTACCGTAGATCATCAAAAATTTATGGCTTTGTGATTGCTGGCTTTTCCATAGCAATGTTCTCTACCACTCTCTATCAGAACATGATGGTTATATTTCTCTTCTATATCCATATTTTCACCTATGTGGAAACCCAGTGATTAGTTTATTTGGGTAACTGTTACATTTCATACATTTGTTTTTAAAGATTTGTTTTGGTATTCCTTTTTACGATGTGGGTTTCTATTAAAGAAACTTTCAAGTAGTAAACCATTTATAACCCCGACGAATTTTGAGGGCGAAATTCATTTTAAGGGGGGTAGAATGTAACACCCCGAGATTTTATGAAAAATATTCTTTTTAATTTCATTAATGTCTTGTGTTTTACGATACACTAAAAGGAGCTTTTCACAACACACATCCTTGACTTGCCTAGCATTACACGCAATCGCAACCTTCCTCGATTGCGTGTGTAGTACGCAATAACGAGTTTCACTAAACAACAATATGCAATTAAAATATTATTAAAACTAGCTGTTATGAATAGAAATAACCACTTTTTGAAATTTTTTAAATTTTAGTTTTCAAAATGGACTTCATTTCTGGATTCGGAATATCGAAATTAGCTTAGGGTGAAATTTTGGAACTTTTCGGATAACTTTCATTTTCTGATGAATAGTGAAAATTACTAAATTTTAATTAAAAACAAAATTTTTAATCGAAATAATTAATAGTGATAAATTATTAATTTGAGTGGTTTTAAAGTATATTTAGAATATTTTTTTACAATTTAATACAATTTTGGTCATTGGATGTAATTTCACATTTAAAACAGACATAAACAAGTGTCAATCTTTTGGTAGTTATTATCTCTTAAAAACACGCTATTTGTTTTGACGACGGGAATTAATTTTTAAATTATGTAATGAAACTTATATGTTTTGAATTTGGTAAAATAGAAATCATTTTTCAGTTCATAATATCAAATATTTCTTAGGCCTAATTTTTCTATTTTTCGGGAAACATTCAATTTTTTATGAATAGTGAAACCCCTAAGTGGTAGTTTAAAAAATGAATTTTTCATAAAACTTAATTTTACCTCTTCTGTGAGTGAAATTTAAAAAATCCGAGAGACACGGTTGATGTCAGTAAGTAAAATGTGGTTCAATGAGATGAAAATAATTTTTGGTGAATAGTTACTTTTTACTTTTTTTACCACGATTAAAAGTAAATAGGGTAATTAAGGGTAAAAATGATATTATTATTACCCTAAAACATTTCCTAATTCTATTGTATAAGTTTAATTCGACCAAAAACAACCTTAGGAATAAAATATGACCATTTTGGACCACTTGGATTAGATTAGGACATTTATTATTAATTTATTTAAAGAAGGGTTAAAATAGTTAAAATCAAAGTTAAATAAGTATATCATTTTTAATATAGGGTTATATATAAGATAAATTAGACTATAAATATTCATTAGAAAGATAAAATGATTTCCTACATAATGGTATTTTATTTTTAATTTTTAGACATTAAATAATTTAATTTATTTATGACACAGAGATGATGCAGTAATTATCTTATTAATGAAATATTGACATAATTGATGTTATAAATACCCAAATAAATATAATTTGATACTTTATATGAATTCTACTTATTTTATTGGTTACTATCGAATGTTATTATTGATTAAATTAACTTTTTTCGAATTAATAATTCTGTGATGATTTTCCCAAAAATCAGTTACTAAATAGTGTCAAAATTGACATAAAATAGTTTTTAAAACAAATATTATATTAGTAATTGTTATTGTATTCATAAAAATATAAGGTTCGGCCAAATGACTTATATAAGGTTATATATATTAATAATAAACAACTTGGGGTTCGTTTGTCTTCTTATAGTATGTTTATTAACCTTATAATATAAGAACACAAGAAGATACGGCAAAAGTAAAAATATTTTACTTAATGTTAAATCTAAATGATAATTTTAAAATTGGAACCTAAACTTGACTAAATTATATTGTATGAGATTATTTCGACCCATACCCACCTTAGCTTCGAAATAAATCAATTTGGATCTATTTAAAACCGAATTTGGCTTTATAATAAAATAATATTTTTAGTTATTCCAAAGGTGCCCCTCTACTCCCTTATAAAAGGGCACCTCCTCCCTTTCATCCCCACACCACATTGAGCCTTCATGCTCGGCCAACCCCTGCAAAATTCTATTCTACACTTCCCAAGAAACATATTAGAGGTTCGGGTATTCCTCAATGACCAATTTTAGTGCCCTAAAAGGAGATATCAAAGAGGCGCTTCAAAGAAGAGGTAATGTCCGTTACCGATTCTTTCAACTTTATTTCTTCTTCCACTTCTTCTTCTTAGATTGTTTCATTATAAAGTAATAACATAAGTATCACTAATATACTTATATGTTATTAAAGTATTAAACAACCCTATTTCACCATGTATCCATCCTACAGAAAATGAAATCACCGCGCGTGCGTACGTACGGAATACCGTCTCCACGCCGTGGTGTAATCTATTTTCCACCACCACCTTACTTGGATGGGTATAATGGTGTAAATAATGACTATATATGACTATTGAAAAGTGATATTGATTATTAAATAGTATACATACACTAAAATACAATTCAACGATCATGATAACGATATCATCGCTCGTGCGTACATACGGAATACCGTCTCCACGACACGATGAGATTCATTCTCAATGATTAACCATTCATAAATGATTATAAAGTATATATAATAAGTAATCATGAAATATATGACATAATAATGATAATGGATATATGTATATATATATATATATGTATTTCATCCAATTAATTCCATTCAATTCAATGAGGAAACAAAAACAACGTTCATGCGTACGTACGGCCTACCGTCTCCATGAACGGTGTATTTCATTCCATTTATCGATCTATTATATATATGCATATTATGAATATATATTATATATAAATCATGTTTTATATTCTGGAATTATGTAATCATGATCTATGTAATCATATGAATAATTTCAAGTCAAAACACGAACTACAAATGAAACAATTTTACCCAAAGACACTAAACTATTACAGTCCTTGTGTGTCTGTTTTTGTTATGTACTATGTATTCTGCTAAAGTAATGTAATTTTCATGTACGTTAAGATTCAGGTCTCTAAAAATATACATATATACATTCAAATATCCATATTAATTGATAAAATGAGATACATAAATATTATTTTGGACCCATGATTATTCATAATGGATCATTGAATCCAGTTGATCCACATAAACATACAAGGGAATAAAAACAGGATTCACTAATAGATCTTAAATATTTTAGAGAGTATTAAAAATAGAAAATAACCACCCCCATCAAATTGTGAGATGATCTTGAGTTCTCATCCTCTCGATCCAATACGAGTTATGAAGTATCATTGGCCATGTTCTGTAATGAAAATTTACCTATGGAATGTAGGTCCATGAGTAGTCGTGGATATGAGAACAATTTTGTGTTTCCATCTCCACATACAATACCCATTGGAGACAATTTATATGTATCAAGATTTATGTAAATAATTTCACAAAATTAAACCCCCTTCAATCAATCGTTGAGAAAACTAGACCTTTATTAGAAGAAAAATGGTGAACTCAATGTGAACCCTTAACAAATGTGGTGGTGTAACCCTTTCTTAGTACCCTTTTTCATACAAAATGGATGAATACTAAATGAAACCATAAAATATACATGTGTCCATTGGATGATTCTTGGAAGAGGTTTTTTTGTTTATATTTGTTACATATATTAAAAACTATCTTTATCAGAACACTATTCAATCCAATGGAATCTCACTAGTTCTTGCAAACCTTCACATTAGCTAATGCACAATCTAAGTCATCAACCATATAAGGGATTCCATCCCCCATCTAGTGTCTTAAATGGTAGGTTTCAAATGTATTGGTCTATAATTACCACCAAAATGGTGTTATCCCAACGGTAGAGGGGGCCTGATAGGCCATCAAGTCCTAGATTGCACACATACAATACAACCAACAACGGTCAATGTTCTATGACTGGAGGACCCCAATATCCATCCAAAATAGTTTTGGGTGCCTTTACATTGAATGTGATAATGAGTTACTCCATTACACTGGGGATCCTAATATTTTCTTCACCTGAAACTTCATCCTAGTAATAATGGGGTCCCACCCAATGGCCTCTTATAGTACTTAACACCATCAAAACAGTATGTCATAAAATCCTCATAATGTAGAGGTTACTACCCTAGAAGACCCATATGATGTCAAACAAACGTAGGTCAATAAGAAGGCTAATGGAGGGATAAGTTCAAACAATCAATAATTAGAAATCTTCCTTTTTCTTTCTTAATATTTCCACAAAGTAAATATGGTGGAAAAATAGGGGTATATGTATATTTCTTCTCACTATCATAAAGAATATCCTGTAAATACAATAAAAATGAGATTATGAAAATCCCTTCTCCTTAATATTAATCCCTACATAAAAATACATTGATAAACTATGACACGAAACATATCCCTCCTAATGCACATAAATCCCAGCATGTAAATATGGTGACAAACAAATATGGGAATATAAAAATTCTTGCTCATGTATGTTAATCCTGTCAATAAAATATTTATAAAACCTATGAGAAGGCACAAATTACTTCTTGTTCATAACTTTTCCACCATTAAATTATAGCAGAATCTGGAGAAAGTTGTTGGCATACTCAGATGTTAAATTTGGGATAGAATAGTACCTCTAACCCCACATAGAAGGACTCTTAGTACATACTAAAGGGAAATAGAGTACCAGAGAAGGAAAATATTCCTAATTTGACACTAGAATTGGTGTATTTTCTTATTACCACAATGAGTGTCACATAACAAATATTTGTAATGTTATAAGGTATGATATAAATCTATATCCATATCTTACATATTTTCCAAGATATAATCATTTCTACCACAATATCTTGGATTCAGGCCAACAACCCTACCTCCTCGTGTGGGGTGACTCAACCTCATAATGATTTGGTCATTCTAGAGTATAAGTAAATAACTTATTCTACCATGAAGTTTCACAAAAAAAATTACATGATTAATGGAAAATAGGATTAGTAAAAAATACATGTTCTAATATGGGGACACCCATGAATTTTATTGGCCACTCCAGGGAAGGAATTTTTCTCTACCAATGTTTCAGAATCCTACCAGAATATCCCAGTAGTTCCATAAGTGAAACTTTAAAATAAAACTATATATGAAGGGAATAACTTACATACAAAAACATAGTTTCCTATAATATATCACCCAAATATTAATCACACCAATGGAAATAAGAAAATATAGAGTAGAATCATAAACATTCTCCCCTAGAAGATGGAGTACTTGAGTCTCTCAAACACCGATCACTGGTGGCCCATGAATTTACCAATATATTAAAAAATTATGTGAGTGGAATTAGAAGTTGAGAAGGTATTCCATGGAACATTTTTACAAGAAACAATGGAGGTCCAACCTAGAGCATATACCATTGAGGCTTCCTTCATGGTTCAAATGTGATCAATAATGAGATCTTATATCATGAATAGCATCATGATTTCCATCTTTAGTGATGGAAGAACAAACATCAAGAATTTCCTCCCCTTTCCATCATCCTTCCTAAAGGTCATCCCCATGGTATACACTAAAAAATCATTCCCGGTAGTCACACATCGAGTTATGATGGTATTCCTTACCATGATATCGTTTTCTATTAGTATACTCTTGTAGTGATATATAATTTCAGTAATAATTTCCTCCAATTGAATTTTTATCCCCAAAGTTAATAAATATGATATAAAATAACAAAAATATCTTTAATTTTAGAAATAGATTTATGATAGTATATCCTCTTCATGATTGCATTATCTTTGAAGGTCATCCCCATAGTGGTGTCTCATGTTGACAAGAAGGTCCCCATTGATACGTCAAGTAAAATAAAAGCCTCATATTCTATGGTGGCTAAAAATATGGGATAAATATTTTTAATACACTATAAATTAAAATAGACATCATTTATCATCCAAAACATGTCTCGAAGAAAAAATATTCCTACAAGCCACCCTATGTCTGTTCCCATTCCAATGAGACCCTAATTATAACCAATACTTGTGACTAAATAGTCCTGAATAACCCATGTTGGACAAAACAAGTACAAGAATATCTAGAATAATTATAAAAGGATTTGTTTCTCTTGAGAATGAAATTGTCCAATATTGAAATACCCAATATGTTTTTCCCTAACCACTTCATAGTTAGACATTTATGATGCATTTTCAAAGTAATTTATACACATGTTACTTATGAATCTATGGAAAACTCTCCACCACCTGAAAAAAATTATTTCCTTAAAATGGGTACGCATCCCATGTCATAATTTTGGGAGAGAGTCATCTTAAAATCAACATAGAAGTTATTCCATCTATGTGGAGACCATGATCATAGAGGTATCAAAAAGATATTCAGTCATCATTCCTTAATCTGTTACATGATTTTCAAATTCTAATTTTCAACACCCTGTCTGGTGTTCACTTATGGAGATGGGGGGGACCAGGGATCTTTTATTTTCATCCCACACCTCATTCAATAAAACCAAAAGTAAATGAATTTTTTCAATATAATTATTCTATGGAGGATATTAAGAAAAATTCATGCTTAATAAAGATGCCACACTCAACAAGAATCAGGCTTGACTAAGTCTTAAAAGAGTTAGGCCTTCCAAGAGATATCCATAAAAAAATCCTTGACAAGAAAACTGTGAAATTTAAGTAGGATTATAAATTATGGTAGAAAAATAATCAAGAATTGATAATGTCTTTGAAAGAATGATGTTCGCGTGTAACCTCAGTATTTTAATCAGCTCATTCCTAAGTGGGATTAATGAGACCAAGAGAGTGGTAAAAATAACAATGGTCATCACAGTATGATATTAGCCCCATTCCGTAGGGCTTGGGGAATTTTTAACAGAAATTGAGCCTCTAATTCCAAAAAATACAAACCAATGCATACTAATTAGAGAATAAGATAAAGACTAACCTATAGGGTTGAGGGAATCTTTACCTCAACTCCCCCTTAGTTGAAATCATTCCTTTCCTATATTTGTGAGAATAAAATTAGTGAGGCCTCCCATTCTATCCAATATCAGGATCCATTTCCTCCAAAAGGTAGGATTTTAACCATGCTATATATAGGATTTCTCTATGTCACCCCATTACCAAAAATCATGTAGATGTTCTCGAAAATGAAGGGAGATGTCTAGAAAAAGGTGAAAACAACACTCATATCATTTGATCACTGGTATGATGCGAACAATGAATTATGCATCGGTAAACACCATGGACATATACCCTTTGTATTAAAATAAGAATGATGAATATAAATAAGAATAAATAGAGGATTGATCTATTCATAACATGGCCCACATTGAGATAAATAAAAAACGTGAGCATACCTGGAACAAAATAATCGACCAAAACATGGGTGGTCCATTGATAAATCCCATACTAACACATAAACTTATATCATACAAGAATAAATGTATGGGAGCAAAAAGACTTCTATATCCAATCAATGAGTATAATCTACCTTCGATTAAATAAAAAATCTCTCGATAGAAGGTATAAATGAATAAATTTAGGTGACTAAATTCTATATTTTTTTGAGGTAGCATTCTTATTGAATATTCCCCCTTAGTAGAGCCTAAATGTATACTTCTAGCAGGTGTACCTCACCCATATGGATTCATTGCATTAATGGAAAAAAGTCTATGAAATTTTCCTAAATCAGTGATTGGACCCTCAGTTTATCTTCACCCTATCATGTATAGATATAAAGAATAGTCTCTATTAAAAAGACAACTAGAATGGGATAAACAAACACCTCCAAATATGTCCTTTTCTGAGTATCTTTCTCAAATAATGGAATTACCTACTCGTTATATCCACCCAATTTCTACAAAAATCGAATATACTTTTCAACCAAACACTCATAGATGGATTATCGACGCCATAGAGTCAATGATAGGTCGATTGGATTCCATTAAGGAGTGGAGTGAACTAGTAAATCCATAACAGAAACTATACCTAGACATGGTGATAAACACACTCCTGAATCCAAAATTCAGGAGTCCAAAATTAATGATATTTAATGGATTAGGTGAACTGAAACAAAATCTATCACACTATTAATCTAATTATGATCTTATTATGGGAACTCTTGTGAAACATGAATTAGTGAAGCATAGATTCTTCATGTGAACTCTGCATGTTCTAGCCTCCGTATAGTATTCTAGTTTTCTAGTCTGGTCAATAATGGGATGGGAGGATCTCAATCGATAGTTACTATTCATTTTTAATACAATTCTATAAAATAAAACAATCAATGACCTCTTTAATTGAAAACAATATGAAAATGAATGTGTCCCAGATTTCATTTCAAAATGGAAAGGGCTTACCTACTCCATAAATAGACCACTTCCCCAAGATGATATGACCACACACTGCACTGATAACCTTCTCGACAAGTTATGAATTCCACTCATTTTAGATAAATATGTAGATTGGTTTCAGGATTATTCCATAGTTTTCAAAATAATATTAGACTTCATACAATATACTAAGATCAAGTCTTTAATAAATCAACAAGTCTATGGTAAAAGAGTAGGAATGGTGGAGGCTATATCCATCATACTTCAACCGGCCTCTGTGCCTTCTCCAGCTATGATCCTACATTGTATCATACATCACCTAGTAGTCATAAATATAAACCCCATAAATTACATGATGATTATAGGGGACTATTGAAAACCAATTTGAGTAGTGATGGAATAATTAATACTCATTCTATGATGATAAAATATGTGACTATTTAATAACCATTATGAACAATGATTTACTCTACCTTCTAGAGCCTAATAGGTCTGACCAGGTAGGTCTTGATGACCAAAAAAATATTTCCCCTTTCACCAGATATTGGGAAACACCATTTAGGAAGGATTCATCTTCAAATAAATCTTGTAGAAAATGGTAGATTCCGAAAATGTAATGTTTGGAAGGCCACCAACACAAGTGGTTTTTGTTTCCATAGTTACGCCAAAGGAAGGAGGAAATGGAAAAGATATTTTTAGTATAAGGTCACACAAGTTTTATATTTGGATGAATCAGAAAAAATAAAACAATCACATGGTATTCTACAATCACAGATGAATTAACCATCAATTCCTATAACCGCTTCCACTACAATACAACTGACATCATTGACACCGTAAACCTCCAAAATATAACCCTTTTAAAAGAATCCAAGACAAGATTAAAATGACAATTTGAAAGAGGATTAACATGCATCAAGGAAAAATTTAGCTTTGTCTATCTGTAAAATTATGCATTTATATTTGAAACAATGGGCATCAACCCACCAAATGACACCACAAAATATGATCAACCAAAAAAATTCGTCCTCAAATGAGGAGTAGATATTCAGTTCAATTAATTTATTTCACTTAATGGAGCCCTTCTCTGATGAAGAGCATGAATATATACCTGAGTTCCCCATATTCTATTGGTTAATCTGCAGAAGAGGAAACATGGAAATATCAATCTGGTAAGTAAAATGTGTCAAATGACCCTTGATGGATAGGAACACCATTCTATCCCAACCCATAAAAGACATAATCACATGAAAATCCTATTTCAGGGTCCGATCAATATACATAAAAGAATAAATACCTTAATGGGCATGATAGAGAGAATATCCACCTAGGGAAGCACATGAATTTAGGCCAGATGTATGACAATATGATAGAATTATCCTTGTAACCATCCAAAATATTGTTCTTAAATGCCCTATGTGTGTCAAAAGACATTAGATAATCACTAATAAAGGATTTTCTAATCCCTATGTTGTTTGAAGAAGAGGTTTCCACTACTTAGGTCTATTGAATTGGGAAAGATCCTATTGAATTACTAGTTGTTATCACCTTCGCAGATCATAGTTAAGATTCCATTATATAACGAGACATCATACCCTTGTATATATTTTGGAAGATAAATTGTGCCAATGTATGAAATGTTTTTATTTAATTTGGTTCCAGATTTAATCTAAATCTAATACAAGAACTTCAATGGATGGGTTGCGATGAGGATAACCTATAACCTTCATCTATAACACCAATAGGTTATGTAAAAAGTGAGTAGAATGCATTGGGAAAAATTAGTCTCAAGGATAATTTTCATGTCCCCGTAGATTATTGATAATTTCTCATGGTTCATATTAAAAACAACTTCAACATCATGTTGGGAAACCCATGTTTGCATCAACACATGATAATAACCTCATCATACAATCAATGCATCCAGTAATTAATTAATAGATAAATAATGTTTTTTCAAATCAATAAGCCATCATTCTAATATTATGATTCACATTATATAGATGCATGATTCTATCATGGGAAAGGGAAAAAACCTTGGTTGATAGTGCTTCTTGGGTCACCACCCCAAATGGTATGGAAATGATCTGGACCAACCCCTTCAAAAGGTTTGGTGAAAAATATGTCTTTCCCATCAATCATGTAGATTAGAGGAGCTCAAATATAGGTTCATAATTAGAAATATTTATGTTTTCAGTCATGACCATTGATTCCACTAATGTTGAATAGTTTTCTGACTCACAAGACAATTATGAAATCATGGATGAAAATGCCATCATTAAATCCCCATAGCTCTAGGGAATCCATGACTCTCTATTTGAGGAATAAGAGTTTTCCTCATCACTCAATAAGTATAGAGATTCTCATTCTACATCCCTTACTATAGCATCAATACTGTTTAAATGAAATGTGACATTTTTAGAGGGGTTAGAGGAAGTTGAATTTTCTTCAAAATCCAATGATATCTGTTCCCACGAACTCTATAGAATATGTCCCACTACTTTTTCCATCTATGGAATAATAGAAAAAAAGTAAAGAGGGTGAATAAAAAGAGAATGAAGAACATAGGGATGAGTCTCCATCATTTGAGGAGGGTGCATATACCACCATTGAAGATATTAGTTAAATAAATCCGGGAACATAGAAAGACCCATATACCACCTTGATTAGTGAATCCATGTATTTCAATGATCAAGATGTAAAAACATTTTTTTTGATGGAGTATTGATATGTATTCACCTAAAAAATGCAAAACATTCCAGGCCTTGATCCTATGGTGGCCTCTCAGCACTTGGGCCTACTATAGGATTACTAGGGCTATAAAAGAGTAGCTATAAAGATTCACCAGACACAAACTACAAAAATGTAATCTTGATTTGATAAGATCATTAGATCCATATTCATCTGGGAGGTTAAATATCCCAAATGGATGCAAAATATCAACCCCATAAAAAATAAGAATGTAAAAAAATCAGATTCTACATTGATCTCAGAGATCTCAACTGACACTGCCCGATGTATGATTTCCCAATTCAAACTACATCACTGCTGATCAATGTAATATATTGATATTATAGTCTCTCCTTCAAGGATGTATATTTAGGATAAAATTAAATATAAATTTCAAAGGAAGATAAAGAATTGACTACCTCAAGGACCACTCTAGGGAGTATTTTTCTATCAGGTAATGCCCTTTGGCTTAAAAATGATGATGCTACATTCTTATGATTCATGAATCAAATTTTATAACCCTTCATGGTAAGTTTATAGAAATTTATATTGATGACCTGGGAATGAAAACATGACAATGATATGAACACCTGGTGGACCTTATAACTATCCAATTATTTTTGAAAGACATCTTGAAATAAGATCCCTTAAAATGTTCTTTATTAATTATCTCATTGAAATTTCTCACCTTCATAGTATGTTATCATGTCATCAAATTTTTCTCGGAGAAGTTAATGTCTATTATTTTCATTTAACCTCCTTGGAACCAAAAAGATTACAGAGGACTTCAACAACACATAGTCTACATATGATGATTTTTATCCAAATATGTTGTAAAATTCCTTCCCTTCACTAGGTTTATAAAAATGTGGGTTATATGTCAGTGGATTGATGATATTTAGGGAGAATTTGACATTATCAAAAAATATCTCTTGATCACACCAGCGATGGTGAGACCTGTCGAAGGAATGGTGCTAATGTTTTATCTGATAGCTTTTGAGTGATCATTGGGTTCATTCCTCACACAAAATAATGAAACTAAATGAGAAAAAATCCAGTATTGTCTCAATTGAACCATGAAAGATTCTGAGTATAGATATTATTACATCTAGAAGAGTTGTTTGATTCTAATCATTGCAATCGAAAAGAGGAGGTACTACCTGTAGCACCACAAGGTGTATTTGGTCTCTGGTAGAAACCAAATCAAATAAATTCTAATCCATCTAATGCTGACCAAATATCAATAAATGTGGGAAGTAATCCTGTAATAGTTTAACATTAAGTTCATTCCCCATAAATCATTCAATGTCTTGGAATTACAATATTTCTTAGATGATCACCACTCAAAAAAAAATGTCTTTATTGGATGCTAAAATACCCAGGGATGTTATTTTCTCTTTTCAAGAGGTCCCCTAAATATGTGAAATGTATTTTGATGGTTCATATTGAATCATGAGAGGAAAGTTGAAGTAGGACCTAAAGATCTTCAACATGGGGCCAAGGGTCATGCTAATATCTCTTATAACAATAGTCCGGCGTTAACAATTCATGTTTCTGGAAGGGTGCACTGATAGTGAAGTATAATATCAGGTTCTAATTATAGGGCTATATTAGGAACTTTATGTACAAGTAATGAACTTGAAGACAATATGTGATTCCAAGATGGTCCTTAAAAAGGTTAAAAATGATTATGCTATTAAGAAATAAGACTAAACCCCCCTACTAAGACTCTTTTGGGGACTAACGGTAGAATTCCCATTATAACTGATATTGACTCACATCCCATGGTCACAAAATTCAATGGAAGGTACACTGAAAAATATAGCCACTACTCTCAATGATATATATTGGGATGAAACATTCATCAACATTACACACTTCCAGATAGTATCACGGTTAATTCCAGACAATGTGGAAGAGATCAATCTTTTATGTCCCTCCCCAATTCGTATGGTCCCACCAAAGGCATGATGAAACCCATTTTATACTACATACTAATGGGAGCACTCCCACCAGCCAGGGATGGGAGAGAGGAAATCTGAAAATGAGAAATCAAAATTAGTATATATGATAGAAAAAATCATTAAAATGGACTATATAAGAGAATCCATAACGGCGCCATTCTAAAGTGAATATATGGAGAAGAGACCACTACCTTTAAGAAGGATGTTCAAACTCGATCCTGAAGCACCAATTTGTTAGTATCCAAATATTCCATCAAATCCAAATTCTTGGGTAATATTGGCACACTATAACGCCGTATTTCACTAAATTCACCATCAATTTTTATTCCTTTCAGGTTCATTCAAACTTTATTCTCGAAACCCCAATGATGAATCAAAAATTTATATAATTTTATCCTTTTTACATAAGGGGAATTTAAATAATGGGACCATATCCTCCCACTATCACTACCAAGTTCATGTATACTATCTTGACAACTGAATTCTTGTCCATGTGGTCCAAAGACATACCCCTAAATGAGTTCAAGGAAGGGGAAATTTTTTGGTTCTAGAGACGTATAATTATCAACAGATTTTGTGTCTCTCAGACAATGCATATGGAAAATGGAACAATTTTATATTATGCTAAATTAGACAAACTATATCAAAATTATGAAATCAAGTCCAACCATTCATCCTGCTTCCATGCAATGGATAATAGATAGATTGTTTCCTTCAACAAGACAATGTCAAATATACTTTAGATGATGTAAGTAATGATAAATAGTTGTTTCCATACAGTCTCATATATTCCCTGTGGGCATACTAAACTATGAACTGCACTGCCACACATGAAATCTCATACACATCATTATACGAGAAAAATTTGGTCTTACTAATCGAGGTTCAATTTCCCTCTCTCCACATTTCCATCTGTGATCATTTATATGAAAATGAGAAATCTCATAAATGAATGAATGAATTGGATCAATTGGATGATAAAATATAATATACCATGAATCATTTAGAATTCCACCAAAATTGGATTGTGTGAACCTTTAACAAAAAGGATTTCCATAGATAATTCATCGAAGGAGTGATGGTGTTGGTCCTTAAGACTATGATGGTACCTCAAAACAATACTTTGATTTTGGGAACGAAATGGGAGGGATATTAGGCCATACACAAGGTCTAAACTAATTATTCTTATTCTCTATTTTTTAATTTATGGACCACTCACCATTTCTCCCACAAATAAAAGGTTCGTAAGTAAGTATTTAATGATATTACAAGACAAAATCATCGTAATCACATGAGGTTAAATGTCATTGAATAACATCTAGGATGAATTAAATTAAAAAACATTGTAAATAATAACATGTACATGATATTAAATAATATTTTCAGTTTTTCCACATGACCACAAAAATAACGAATACATTTTCGAGGATTGTAATGAAATAAGCAGAATGACATCAAAATCCTTACCACATGGCGTTAAAAATCATGAGAATTTTCATTTCAATCAATGATTCACATCATACAATCTATAACTAGGTAGTAGAAAAATAAAATTCTCATATCCTTGCATGAGAGTAAAATCCATGTTGGGGGTATCTTTTTCACGAACTACATGTGTCATGATTCATGTAATCACATGATACACACTCACCCATAGTCCTCTTGTATTATGCATAGCTACAAATTTCCCTATATTAATAAGAAGATTTAATTAATAAAATTTGTCCTAAGGACTCCTTTCCTGTTAGGGTTATGTTTATCACTAGTATTCAAAACAATATTTAAATTAAACGTAGAACCCAACCATCTCAATCACATGATTTTATACGTCTTGGTACATCATCCATGTCTCAAGACAATAATTTATATGACACTAATGTCCTCGTGGTATGATGTTAAACTGCACATCACCATAATGTTTTCACCATATAAGTTATTTCAACTTGAATAGGTCATCTATAATTACATATTAAAGACTAAATTCATCAATATTCCTATCCACTCATGCTACATATAAATGCATTGATTTTAAATCCTGGTCTAACCACCAAAAAGTAAACAAATTTCCCATCCTTACATATGGGCAAGATCTACGCATGCTTATTTCCATAAAAAAAACTATGTGTGTCATGATTATTATGATTGAATGCTATGTAGTTATTTCCATAACTCAAGTCTTCATCCATGCATTGAAATCTGAAAACATTCCCCTCCCATGAATAAAAGTTAAATCAATGTAGGGGTCTCCAAAGGTGGTGTTATTTATAGGTCCATGTCAAGAAAACTGCCCTCTCTTATAAATAATTCATATTTCTTCATAGAAGAACATTTAGATGTACATGTCAATTGTATACAACAATTATAGGATACATAGTTACCCATGGATCTCTAATCCAAGATCTCACAAAAATTAAGGATAAAATTTCCCTCTCACTATGTACGAGCCATATATCTACAGAGAGTATTTTTAAAACTATGTGTGGATTGATTCTTATCCACAAAAGATACATAGTGATTCCCAGATCTCTGATTATGGTTCTAGCCACAACATTCCCCTTCTTTAACATTAATTCACCTTTTTCCTCACTATATAAAGTTAAACAACATGGTTTCCTAGAACTACAAGTGGCTAGATTACTACCCCTATATGATAAGAAATGATTAATAGGTCTCTAATCCAGGCTAAAAAATAATCAAAAGAATCAAAGGGAAAAATCCCCCCACCTATTGTATGGGTAATACCTACACATATATCTATTTCATAAAATACATACAGCTTTATTCTCCCCATATTGACATACATAGTGATGCCGAGATCTCCAATCTTGATCTATAAAGAACAAAATCATAATGTACTTATCCTTCATTTATTTATCTCCCATGTGTGTTGGAATAAAAAATTACTACCCTTAGTTTTTCACACTGAGCATAGCTCATGTGGGATTATGATTCTTGGTATGGGATTACATGCATGGTCAAGGCATATCAATCCACCTTGGGGGTTTCATGGTCCTAGTATAAAGACCATAATATGCACACCATTTGTTCTTAAAACATGAATTGTAATTGAAAAGTCGAATAAAATTTTTAGAAACTATGTATGGATAGATTCTGTCTATCCTAGGAGATGTATAGACACCCAGGTCTCTAATATTGGGTCCAAACATAATACTTCCTCTTCATGTCAAATAACCACTATCTATACCATAGGATGTTAAACTCCATGGTAATTTTTTTCCACATGAAATTAATATATAGAAACCTCATGAAATACATGTGGAATGATTTTCATTTTGAAAAGATATGTAGTTACAACTAGACCTCATGTCCTTGTCCCAACCTAAGAGTAATGAAAAAGAAAAATATCTCTATATCCTATATAAAAACAACGATCAATATAAGAGAACTCAGGTTTGGGTTTCTCATTCAGAGATTTACCAAGGAATCATAGATAAACCCTTACATATGTGTCAAAGCTATGATGGTAATTTTATACTCAATAGATAATCTTGGTTTAAATGTTTCTCAAAAAACTTAACACATTACTTCCAATCGTTATATTATTTTTCAGAATAAATTTGAATTATACACAGTCTTTCTACATACCATGAAGATTATGTGGGTCAATGTTTAGAAGAATAATTTGTTTGAATGTTAAAAATAGGACCAATTGTATCTTCATTAGTTTTCCATGGAAATGGAATGTCAAAAAAAGGAAAATTCATCCCCATGGGATGCCACTTTTATCTTCTCTATCCACCATTACATTTTTCCCTTTATCATTTCTCATGATCTGATAATCCTTGGAATCATGTTTTATGAATTCTTTCACCTATTGTTTGAGGCATTTCAGAAAATAAAAAATCATTGAGGCTCTTGTTACACATCATTTCTATGAAATGTTATTATATAGAACCGCCTAAAACCAGAAGACCCCATGCCCTCCTCATCATATTATGTTAAACTGCATCGATGAGGTCCTAATTGCATTATTTTAAACTTAATAATTCCTAGAAATACATTTGTATTGATTACTACCATCATAGGATACATGGTGACACTCTAATATCCATTCCTTGGTAAAAAAAAGGGTAAAATTTCTTTTCCATGTGCATGGTTCAGACCTACATGGGGAACCATATAAGAAGTATATATGATCTGATTCTCTCTTAGATGGGATACAAAAGGGAAATATGGATCCTATATCATAGTGAAACCATAAACCCCCCCCCCCCCCTTTAGGAATGAGATATATCTATATTGGAGAGTCCTATATGAGCCTCTCCCTATTCATGAGCACATTTTCAAATAAAATGTCCATTTCCCACACAAGAGTTTGATCGACGTATGGGGAAACATTTCAAGTACTACATATGAATTGATTCAATTTTTGACGAGATATGTAGGTATAGAAAAAATATATATCTCAGTCCCAACAAAAATGAAAAAAAAATCCTTCATATTTATGGGTTAGTTCTACATAAGGGAAATATTTCTACCCATTCCTAGAAAATGATTACATGGAATCATCCTTTCATGTTTAGGAACTCTCCTTTTAAAAAATAAACATGGTATCCATGAATGTAAGAATCTCTATAAAACTACATTTCCATTGGATATGAAGGGTTAGTTTCCAATCAAAACGTTGTTTGGCTATGCACAATATGCTCTTGTTGGCTCTGCATAAGTCACCCACAAAAGGCTTGTCACCCAAATTCAAATTCATCCCCAAGAGAGGCTTCTTTTGTGCCCATATTCCCCAACCAAATCATTTATCCTATTTCAATCCTTATATATAAAAACTCCTCAAATATAGATTATAATATTTCCCCTTCATGTCTGATGATGTTGGAGTATTATAAGATAGATTAATGAAAAAATGCTGAATCATTTACCCATTGGTCAATGTTGTGGAACATAAACCATACACCTTTAACATCATTTCTGTAAGATGACAAAAAACATGGTTCATGTCATAGTTACATGACATTGAAATTCATCAGGATGTACCCTACACTACAAAAGAACCATTAATATAGGAGTGGCTTCACATTTATGGCCATTGCTGAAACAAATGCCCTCATAATATTCAGACATCATTCCCTTACCATAAAAAAATTCAGGGTCATCAAAAATATGTATTTTCATAAATCATATATATATAGAAAATGGAGGGTCATTGTCCAAGGTACACATTTATTATACTCTTTACTATACTATTTACTATATTACCTATTTTGAGATTCATAAGTAACCAACCAAAAATCATATAAATAAATGAAAAATCCATCTCTCAGAGAGGCTAATCATATATCTGAACACCTTGACAACATCATGTTGGAAACAATTATTATGTTTAATCCTCATATACTTAATCTATATCATATATAAGATGCTGGAGTCAAAAAAAAAGAGGGTCAATATGTCACTCATTAAGGTCTAAAAATATTCGTACATTCTTAAACAAGAATATCTATTTGGATCAGCTCCCCATAATTCATTATCAACGGTGTTCGATTTATAACATTAGTTCCATTAGTATTTCTTGAAATACTTTAAACATCCCTCCAAAAGAGACTCAAATCTCTCCAAGTGGAAATACCACAATGGGAACCATGGGTAAAATTAGATTACCAACATAATAAATCAATGATCTATAAGGTTTAGAAAAAAATGAGTAGTAAAAAGGAAAAGTAAAAGGGAAACAACTATTAGGTAGAAAAACTGGAAAGGGAGGCCTATGAAAAATTAATGTTATTCCTAATAATCTATCACGATGGTAAACTCAAGGAAAAAAATGTGACCAAATAAATGACACAATGTATGTAGGTTTTTCTATGTTAACCTACAAATAGTAAAACTGTGATCATTGAATCCCTTATCTAAGGAAAATAATTGGAGCATTACATGATCATGTTAATTTGGTTATATGATATTATGATGGAAATTTTTATCCACTGGTGTTTATCATTCATAATATGACTAGATATGATTAATTTTATTTACAAGGAATGTAAATGTTATTAATTGGGATAAAAAAAATTCATTATATTAAATGACAATAGAGGATAATCCACAGCATGGAGCCTATCTATGTGAGTCGAAAATTTGAATTATCGTGATTTCTCAGCAGATTCAAAATGTTGTATTTTTCCTGGTCCAAGATCCTAATGGATAAGTGGATCTCATACTAAATTTCAATCTCAATATTATCACTGGACCGCAGTTCTTCACCCTCTCAAACACATCCAATTCCCCCTTTTATTCCTCCTTCACCAACCACACCCCTTCATCAAGAGTTACCCCAGTGTGAGAAAATTATTTCTTGAGCCTCTCCAGTTCCTAACTAAGACACTCCACATATTGATATGACTTCTCCCCTGGGGTACTCTACTATAAAACCTCACATTTTAACCTCATGTAAATCCCATCATTCTCAGTAGCTTCATTAAGGATGATCTTACTGGCTGTGAAAATTAAGGCCATCGACTCTATAGTCAAATGATGATGGTGAAACATGCTAGTTATCAATTTCATAGAAATTATATATTTTACTATGTAATGAATGACGTGATAATGAATCCCTACATGCACATGAAATGAAAATAGATGATGTAATTTCGTCCTTTTAATCAACAAGATTAGAAGGTGTTCTGAAAAATTAATTTACAGATATCAATCCATATTTTTTGACGGGAAACAATAAATATATCTATAGCCTCCATTTAAACATTACAATCACTCTTAGATAGTGGAATAAATTCATTAATAAGTGCTACTATAGAGGGACTTTACACATTATACTTTGCACGAGTGGATTCTATGGAAGTTATCTCCATTGAAATGTAGGAAAAATGAGATGTTAAATCAGTAGTTGTGGTTGGGGAAGATTGTGGTAGTAAACCTAAATTCATGTGTTTAAAATAGCCAATTCCAAAAATCATATAAGAAAAAATAGAAGACCCATGGAATGGGGTATTCAAATTCACTCTTTAAAACATTGAAATTTAAAACCACAATCATTTCATCAATTGAAAAAACAGATGAAATTTACTCTATCTATTGGTTGAATTTTGGATCTTCTGGAGACACCTATGTTGTAGGATAATTCTTTCTTGAGTAAGTGATTTACAAAATAACTCTAACAGATACTATTCTTGGTTGGGATAATAATCATGGAATAAGGAGAAATTTTCAGGTTTGACCCCACTTAAAATTGAGTAATACCTATCCCACACTGGTAATCCTCGTAGAAGTGAGTTAAATTATATTATAAAAATCATTAAACTCTTAACTCTCTCCCTCTAAAGGAAAAAATGAATTTTTTATCATGAAAAGATCCCACATGGGTCTTGGGATCCTTATAATTTCTAATGTTGGCAGGGTTTCCCTATATGGTTCATCAGAAACTGTTAGCAGTATCACATTTCTATTTGAAAAATAAGGGGATTCATGCCCTGAGATAGTTGTTCCCTACTGACTCTCCATATCTAAAAAAATTCATTTTCATGGAGATTAGTCCACACATAATTGTACATATCATGATACCTATGTAAATAGATGCATTAGTCATTGGTTCTACTTGAATGTAGATTTATCAATAGCTATCATCCATGTCAACGTTTCATGGTGTGCAATAGGGATTATATCTTTAGTTGAATATTGGGCTGGGATGGAGGTTTAATTTATATGACAATATCTGTAATGACCCCCTCCATTTGATCCATTACCCTTTGGGATCATTTTTCGGTGACTCCCACTTCTAAAGGGATGTTCATTGTAGTTGTAGTACCCCTTAGGGGGAACATTGAGGAAGAAAGACATTCATGAATATACCAAAAAGCTATTAGTATTGGGAGATGGGTTTCACAGTCCGTATAATTAGAAGAAGAAGAGTTGGTACGAAAAACCATCTTACCTATTCATTTGCGTCTTCTAGACCCACCTTGATGACCACTGTATTCTCTACACAGTCTGATGAGTAAAATATACCCTTACATGAGTGAATAATGATTTCCATATCTTCTATATATATTCCTATTTCTGGAAGATTTTTCCAAGAAGATATCCATGTAAGAGTAGTGAGGAATCCAAATCCTACAATTTCAATCATCTTTGAATGAAGTTTTTTCCAAATATCTTCAATTAATATGTATTATTTCAAGGTATCTCATTCCATCCAAGCCTATTGGAAGCCCATAGTTATAATAATGGATAATGTTTTGTGAACTTCTTGGGGATTGGGGTAGGATCAAGCTGTCATAGTTGCTTTTAGGGTGCCCCAACTACCCAAAACCATCTAGGGTAGGGCTCTTACGTGAACCCAAGTGGAAATGATCAATTTCCCTGACATTTTTAGTAGGGGTAAATTTCATCGGCACCACTGGAGGTGTGAATATCATCCTAATTATTTCCATTGATCCCATTACTTACTATTATAATAACACAATGATAATAGTTATGTTAGTTCTATAGGGAAAGGATTGAGTCATCAAGATCTTTAATATTGGTGTCCACCCTCTCAGGTTCATCATCATAAGAGATAATAGGAAATGAAAAAACATAGCCTTATCTGTTCAATGTAACCTACTTATCTAAAAAATCACCAGAGAGTGTGAGCCGAATGGGAACTCCTAAAAGAATCCTATTTTCTCCCAGATGAATGAAAATAGACATCAAGATATTTGGATGCTTAACCAATAGAGGAAACACCAACAACATGTAAGGATGAATCCCATTCGTAGATATCTTGACTATTTTACATTGGTTCCAAATTCCTCAAACACAATTTCATGGATTGTTTTTTATAGTTGATCTTTAGGGTATGATCAGTTCTATACCATGGAATAAGATTTGGTAAGAGTATGATTGAAACCCATGGAAGGTGGAAGCCGAATCTGGCATTGTGTGTCCCACAAAGTGAACATCAACCATAGTTTTCTAGTTATAATTATGGGTTTCTCTTATCTAGAACTATTTATGGTAAGAGGAAACATCATCTAGACATTGATGAATTGATGTGTGAATATACAGAGTGCATCCCCTCAGATATTATCTTTACAACAATCCTTGAAACCATGACACCTTTTTTCAAAGAGATAAGATATCCTCTCTTAATGTAGACCCGAGATTAGTTATTTATAAATGTACAGGAAGGGGGAACATAAGGATAACAGGTAAAATTATCATGATAGTTTGGATGATCCATCGTTTCCCGATCAATCGAGCCTGATGGAATTTTCCATCATCTGATTTGGAGGTATGGTCAGATGATATCCTTCCATATCTATTGAGTGTTGATATATTTGTATCCCCTAATGGGGGATGAAACCTATCCTCAAATAACCAGTAAAAGACTAATAAGGTGGTTTGGTGGCCTCCCATCACTGTTCCATACCAATAAATGGGAAAGAATTTCTAACACTGGGACAATGAGTTTAATACACATATTGGTGGATAATTTATCTGGCATTATGAAAGTACTGACTCTGAACCTAGTCCCAAAATTACACACTGACAATAGTTATCCCCTTAAAAATATGATAATAAAGACATACAGTTAGAATTCATGGTCAAAATTGGGGATAATATACTATTTCCAATTGTTAAACATATCCTCCACAAGTGTGTTCCAATAGAAACCAATATGAAGTTGGGTCTCAATAGTTTGGCAAGTCCTCAACCTCCTTCAACAAGTCTCTCGGCCACTCAATGTAGTAAATACATTGACCAATCAGAGAATCAGACATCCCAATTCAGATGAAGAACACCCATAAATAGATCATCCACCTTACAAATATGTTTCTTAGAAATGGGAGGGTTACTCTCAGTTTCCTCATAAGATGAAGGTGGTTTAAAACCCTAATCATACATGACACCCAGGATTGGAACCCCTGAAATCAGTCGATCATCCTAGAGATTGATGCATACTTCCCCATGTACCATGTAAAAGGTGTTAGAGTCTAGGGTCCATATTCTACATAGCTATTTGAAGACATTTTTAATTTTTTTTGTAGTAAGTATGTGACACATGATAGCTTTATACAGCTCGAATACCTTAATCATGACATAAAATTCCTCCCAGCAAATGCAGGCCTAGAAATACAATACACAGTCTAGGATAAATGATCCACCAGGGTGATGATGCCACTTCAATGACCACTCTCTCCACTCACATTCCATGGCCTTCCATGCGATGTTATGATAGCAATATAGTTTCTCATCTAGTTTCATCAATGTTTCCTCTAGCGACTAACGAGGGTAGTTTAGAAGACACCTAGTAGTATGGATTTCCTGGATGAATTCTACCTCACACATAGATGTTCGATCACAAAATATACCCATAAGTGGATCATTAATGAAATTTCCAACCATATACCATTAAATTGGCCATATATAGGTTCATTATAAATTTTAAACCATTTAGGGAAATATTTTTTCATATAAAATATCGTTAATGTCATTTTTGGAAATACACGAAGAATTATAATATATTAATTATCTAACTGATTTAGAATTTTTTTAAATTGAATTTCTATTTAATATAAAGAGGGTTTTTTCTTACTATAATCATAATATAAAGTTTATATAGGATTATATATCATTTTAAAACATATAGTTTTTGTAACCCATGGGTTAATTAATTTTACCCATACATATGGTAATGAATATATCAATATTAAAAAGTTATAATTTTACATATAAGATGAAAATTGGATAAAATAAGGAAAATTGATGGTAGATTAGACCATTTTTAACAAATTTTCCAACTAAAATATTTTTATGATTTATAAATAATTTAATAAAATAATTTTTATCATAAAATAACATTAATTTTTCATTTTATAATATTCATTATGTTAGAATTTAAAAAAATGATGAAAGAAATTTATTTTGAGTATAATACATTAAAATATTCATAATATATTATATTTTGATCTATAAAATTATTGGGACATAATAACTCACCCAAAAAATCAAATATTTAAAATTATTAAAATCATTTAATTGATTTATCACATACATTATAAAACTCTATTAATCATGTATATGTATTTAAGGTAATTATTTCATTAATAAAAATTTAAATTAATTTAATATTACAAAATATATTCATTAAAATTTAAAATAAAAATTTATAACATAATATAAGTTTTCTAATCCATTTCAAAAAATATTATTAATATTAAAATCTTAAGACTAAAATTTTTAACATTATCCATTACTGAAAATATTATAAAAGTAAAAATAAAATATAGATGAAGAAATTGAATATTTTAATGTTTTTGGATAATTATTCATGAAACATCTTCATAAAATGAAATTAAGAAAAGCACTTGAATTAATATTAAGCCTTATCAAAATTTTTATCCCTAATTAATTGACTTGACATTTTTTTGTAATAAATATTTACTATCGTCGCTATTGATATCAACTAAAAATTAAGTTAACCTGATTACATAATATTTTTTATGATGATTCTAGAAATATAAAAATTTTATAAAATTAAATTATGATACGTAGAAACATTTAATTTTAAATCAATACCCCAAAACATGATGAAAATTTTTTTTCATAAAAAGATGTTTTACATATAAAAGTTATTTTATAGTAAATTCATGTATTCTATTTCAAAGAACAAAAATTGATTATATTAATTGAAAATGAAATAATTTTATTTTTAAAATAATTTAATATAGAATTTACTTTTTAAATACTTGAAATAAATATTTAGTTTCGAATAAAGATCAGTAATTTTCACTATTCATTAAAAAAATAAACTTTTTTGGAAAATTCATAATAATTCATCCTAAGAAAAAAAATTCAAGGTGAATTAATATTTTATATAATTTCTAATATATATAATATATAAAATATCATTAAATTTATTAAAATACTATCAAATAAAACTTGAAAATATATTTTTTGAAGAAAACATATATTTAAAGTATAAAATGATGTTTCAGAAAATTTGGAAACTTATTTAGTTAAAAATAGTCAATAAATTTTTATGAGATGGATAATTGTAAATATTTTATAATTTGGTTAATATTATTCATAAAATATGATTAAATATATAATTTATAGCTATAATATGTAAATAATAATATTTAATGGGTTCTTATGTTATGTGTTGCTTGTTGTATACACTTTTGAACATATTTTTATTTTAAATATAAGGATATAAGATTCACCCCATACCCAAAATTTAAGCTCAGGATCATTAATTATGGGTTTTATAATTTTTTATAACTTTTTTTGGAATCCCACATCATAAAAAAGAATAAAAAAAATTCTATTGAAAATAGTGAGAGAGAAATATGAAGGTTATCTAGAATAACACATTCTTAGTTTCCAAATATGATAATTTTAGTGGGAAGTGAAATATGAACATGGTAAAAAACATTAATAAACTAAAATTTTGGAGAGTTATAGATAACATTGATAAAAATATTGTTAATGATCATTAGAATGTTATTTACCACAAAACTGTAAGCCAATGTGATATTTAAAAGTCCATCGATTAATCAGAATTTAATATAATAGGATAATGTTTTTTTCAAGATCCTTTTCCAAGAGTTGAAGAAATATTTTACTATCTAGAATGAAAACCTAAGGAAATATACTCTCTATAAAAATATAAAATCATCATTTAATCAGTTTTCACCACAATGACATATTTTCCCCAAATAACGTGTATTCAAGACAACTTTTTCATGCATGAAGTCTTAATATAAAATTATAATAGATCTCCAAATCCACAAAAATATAATAATCTATTCCACAAATATTAATCAACTATCAGAAACAAAAATGGTCAGTGAAATAAAAAATAATTCAAAAAATGAATAAAAAATCTAATAAAGAAATATAACATGAATCACCAAATCCTCAACAATAACACAAAAATTTCATCATAGATCATTTTCTAGATATATAATAATAAAAGTACATAAAATATTTCTAACCATGTTTGAGACTGAAAAATTAAAAGGATTTGATCACATATTCTAATGAAATTAATTTAACCTTTATCCCACATAAACATTAGTCACTCACGAAGAATTAAACCATAAATTTTGTATTTCATAATAATATAATATTAAAATTATGAAAATAACATCATTCAATAACCTAAGTGACTATAAATCCAAAATAAATGCATATTTAATTCCAAAAAATTCAACCTTTATTCCTAAAAATTACCATCTTAGACAAAAGTATTTCCATTTACCTTAATCGTTTAATAATCCAAAATATATAGTGATTTTTTTTCAAATAAAATTAGTCACATGGTAACAAAAATAACTTTTTAAAACCATGTTTATTTATTGGATAAATCATATATTTCTAACATATAATTATGATTTTATTCCAATTAACCATAATTAGTCATTTTAATCTTTATAGTTTCCAAAAACATTAAAATTATACTAATGAAATTAATGAAATTATTTCTCAGATAAAAATTTCAGTAAAATATATAATAAACCCAGTTTTTTAATTATTATGAATGTCACCATAATACTCTTAATCATCAATAAATCCCACCATATAAAACCAAAATAAGTGTTTTGCTGGTAATTAACTTGTTATCATCTTGATACATAGAATCCCATGATTAAATTCATATGAATAATGTTAAACTCACATTAAAACATCCTAATACAGACTTTTGTCTAAATCCTAATATGATAACAATTATAAAGCCCTTAACCCACACTCCTGGATATGGTGGAAAAACATAATCTTTATATTTATGACATTTATACATATAAATATGACCCAAAATCATCCCTTTAAAATAATGAACAATTAAATAAAATATCAGAAATTTTATTTAACAATGTTTTTTATTGTTTTTAATTTGAATGAATTAGGAAAAACTCTTTCAAAGTAGAAATTTCAACACTCTATCCAATTTTTTCACATAACAAGGTCATTATATAAATATCTTTTACACGCTTAAGGTAACATACATATCTCTAACACTGTCTGTATTTACATCTTTATCCATCCTTAAGACCAATGAAAATTTATCTGAAAACATAGGATTAATAAACAAATATTAGCATAGAACTTATAGAAAAGGAAAGCAAACCTAATTGACCATTTAAAAACCATGAGGTCAGGTAAGAGTGTTTTCTTACTTTAACATAATATCCTTTGAGATAAAATAATTTTTTTATTAATATGAAATAATATATAATGTTTAATGTTTTCATGATATAATTTATAAAAAACATAATTGAAGAAACCACAATTAGTAAGGTTTTTAAAAAAATATGAGAACCCTTGGAATTTTTTTTATTAAAAACCTGTATTTATACACAAAAGGGGGTAAATTATTACTTTAAAATGATAGACAATTAACAAAAAAATTTAAAATATATTAATATTCCTGAAAACGTTTTATAAAATTCAAGTATTTCCCTTGGGACATCGTATTCATAGAACCATTGAATGAACCCTTCCATGTGGAACAAGCAATACAGTCAACTACCAACATTATCCCATAAAGAACATAATAATCCAAAATTAATTAGAGATCTATTGAAATATAAACTAATAATAAATAGTTTAAAAAGACCATAAATTTATAAAAAATATAAATTATTTAATTTTCATCATAAAACTCATATAAATACCCTTTTGAAAACTTATATAAAAAATTTACGGATATTGATATATCCCTTTCCTTCAAACCACATTTTTCAATACTAACATATCGTTAACAAAGGGAAGGATGGTTTTTCATTGAAGAAAAAAATCATATACATGAATATAAATATATATTAATGGTTGTGTAAATTGTAAAAGTAATTGACACTCATTATGTTAAAATAAAACACTCCTTATACCTTTTATAATGAAACTGAAATAGTTCTATATAAAATATTTAACAAGATTCCTTTTGAACACCATTTATTAAATGTAAAAAGGAACATAAAACTTACATTATATTTATTTTATGATCATATAAATCGATATAAAAATTATTTTCAAATATGTGTATAGATGTTAAATATTTAGAAAATTAATCTTTAAAACATTTTAAATGAGATTTTGAATGTAATTTTTCATTTACCTCGAGTTCATCCTTCCAAATATGTTATTTATCTTTCACCATAATACAATTTTGGTAATTATTTACCTTTTTAATAAAACTTTTCAAGATCAATATTCCACTTATTTTATTTATTAATTTGTTATATTTTATTCCATTGAAAATTAATATCACATCAGATGTTTTGAAGACATTCAGCAAATATGTCCAAACTAACCTCAGTAGGTTTACTTTGGTGAAATTAAACATTATTATATCACATATAAGATATTAATATTTAAATAATTATTATTTTTATAATTCAATTAATATTTTAAACATGAAATTATGAAATAGTTAATAAACATTAATTACTATACAATTAAAGAGACTGTTGGTCGAATGTATGCAAAAGAAATGATTCCATCTATCAACTAACATGATGGAAAAAAGAATTATTTTTTATTTCTAGAATTATTATTTTATTGAAAATTACATATTATCTCTTTAAATAAAAAATATATATTATCGATGAAATTTTATCTTAAAACATTATTAACATCACTTCCTGAAGGTGGTAATCTACACATACACACGATCAATGTTATCATTTTCAATGGTTGTAATGGTAATAATTATTTGATATATTATAAATAATGAATTATAAATACATAATAAATATCATATATATACATTGTATGCATAATAATGAATAACTGTGAGATTTGGTGGTGGAAAACGAATTACATCAATTTGTGAGGGGGTAGTCCGCCATAGACACAATCAATTATTTCATTTTAGATATAAAAGAAGAGGAAATTGATATAGGTTATGAAATAAATATAATAATATATAAGTACATTTAATATTATAATTTTATTATACAATTATGTGTTAGGAATATTTTATGGTTGTATATAAAGAAATAAAATTAAAATATTACAATAATAACTGTACCTCTTCTTTAGAAAAACTCATTTTATTTTCACTTTAATCCAAGTAAGGATTGTATTTTATCCAAATTAAGACCTATAAAAAAATAGGTGTGATTTTAGTAAGTTATTTTTGTAATTATTTATTTATTCCAAATTCTCATTATGTCTGGATATTGGGGGAGTGAGGGTGCTATTTTATAAGTGAGGATAGAGGCATTATGGATTATTTAATGAATTAAATTAATATAATTTAATATTTGTGTTAAATTAAAATAAAATTAGTATAATAAATAAATTTTATGAGGGAGGGTATAAGTTATGTCAAAAAATTAATTTTATAAATTTTTATATTAGTATTTTACTCTCATATCTTTTTTAACTCTTGATAAATCATTTGAAAATCATCATGATTTTAATGGTTCATACATTTATGGGTCATAAAAGTTACTATAAAAGGAAAAATTACCCATAAATGGATTTTTATAAATATTTTAAACCATATCCCATTAAATTTTTGACATTTAGGATTTTTATTAATTTTAAATAATTTATTGAAATATTATTTATTATGAAACATCAATAATTTCATTTTTGGAAATATAGGAAATACTAAAATATAATAAGTGTCTATATAATTTAAAATCGTTAAAAAAATTTTTATTACAATATAAAGATTATATGGTCTTAATATAATAAAATAATACAATTTAATCAGGTTTAGATATCATTTTTAACCTTATATTTTGGTTTAACCCCTTGGTTGACCAATATTGCCTTAACCAATGGTAATAAATTTTTTCAGTAACAAATGGTTATAATTTTTCTTATATGGGGGAAAGTGGAATATAAATGTATATAATATAAATTTTTTAAAAATATATCCTACTAATTTTTTAATTTAAATATTATTATAATTTTTTAAATAATTTAAAAATTATTATCTAAAAAAATGACATTAATGTCTTTTTTTAAATATTCCTCTAGTTTGACATTAATAAAAAGAGGATAAAATTAAATTTTGAATATAAAAAATTAATACATCCCAAATATGTTATATTTTTCTATTAATTTTTTGGGATACTATGGCTCAATAAAAAAATAATACATTTTGTGATTTTAATGATTATTTAATTTGTTTTTATACTCCATTCTGAAACTCCATTTTAGTGTAGTATAAGTATTTCAGGTAATCATTTTATAAAAAAATCCATTACAAAAAAGAAATTATATATTTACAAATTAATTAAATTAAGAATAATTTTTTTGGATCTAGTTCACAAAATATTAAAAATATTAAAAGTAAGATTATGGAGTTTTTTACCTTAATAGTTACATATAATATAAGGGTTAAAATAAATTCTAAATGAAAAATTGTTACATTTAATAATTTTGGATTGTTATGAATTAAAAACATTGATGAAATTAAATTAATGCAAGTGTTTTATTGAATATAAATTATTGTCACATTAATTTTAAACCTAATCAACCCATTTTAAATTTGTCATGGTAACAAAAATTTACTATTACTACCATTAGTATTGAAAAAGTATTAATCTAACCTAATTAAGTAATATAAATTATTATTTTTCTAAATATATAATCCATTTTATTAAATTCAATTCATATAATTGTGAGAATTTAATTTAAAATCATTCCCACAAAACACAAACAAAAATAGTATTTTAAATAATATTAAATTTTATGTATAAAAATGTTTTTATACCGAACTAATGTATGAAATTTATTCAAAATATTTTATATTATTTTTAAATCAAAATGAACTAATTAAAATTTAAAACTAATGAATTATAATACTTTAATTTATAAATATTTTAAAATTAAATTTATTTTCCAATTAAAATTTGTACTTCACTATTCATTGGAAAACAAATTTAATAAATATCTCAAAAATTAATCCTATGTTAATTTTTTTATGAAAAGATAAAATATTATATCATTTTTATGAAATATATTTTCTAAAATTCAATATAATTATTATAATATATTCTCATAAAAAACAATTAAAACCAATTTTGAAGAAAATATATTTTTGAAGTTTAAAATAACATTAATGAAAAATTAAGTGCCTATTTCATAATAACTAATCAATAAATTTAAATTGATTTATAACATAATATTAATTATATATTCATTTTATATTTCTTATTCTATACAATTTAACAACACAATTATAACTATAAAATTCAAATAATAACATTTCATCGTTTTTTTATGGTTGGTTTTCCATGTCATATACTCTACTAAACCAAGTGTTATTTTATAATGATGGGATATTAAATATTGATAAAGGGAAAGTGGATTTATGTTAATGGTTGGGATGCATAACCTTAAGTTAGAGGAATCTTTTTTGGATATTATGTTGTGATTATTATTGTACTAGAGGTTAAGGTTTTATATTATGGTTATGGGAGGATTTGATATCGTAGAGAGTTTATATAATGTTGATGTTTTGTTATAGAATTATTAAAACCATATTTGACATGTTTATGATGTATAATTTATTTTTATGTGGATGTTTTTATTAGTAATGTGACGAGAGTGTGGTGGCATTCCCTAATTTTGACGTAATGGTGGAACATTTTATTCCCATCATAGATAAAATTATTATTTTATTAGAAATATGGTACAAATTATACTGATAGATAATTATTTTTAATATTGCTAATAGATTTAGATGTATATATGACATGAGGCAGTCCAAAACACTATATTTTATGATACATTTTCCATTCAATAAATTTATCATGTTTGATGTCTTCTGACACACACAACACTAAACTAAAGTGAACAATGATGTATTGTTGTATAATATTACAATATAAAATTAAATCAAATATGACATAAAAAAGTTTAAATATTTAGTAATATTATGACATAATTCAATCATAATTAAATGAAACTAATATAAGGTTAAAATCCCATCATAATAATCTACCATGAAAATATAACTATATATATTAAGTATAGAAAGAATTAAACATGATAAAAATCATGATAATGAAATTAGAGACTATAATAAATGAATTTAGATAATCATGTTTGGAAATATATATAATAATTTAATATGAGCATAATATATATTGGTATTTTTTATATTGTTATTTTCTTCTCTCCATTTTTCGGCCTCTTCCCCGCTCTATCCTATAATCTGGACAGAGCTTCCATGGCTACGTGGTGAGGGTTCAACGTTCGAGCTTTATTCTACTACGGTTAAGGTTGATGCTTCATGTTACAGTTGGCTGGGGGCGCATTGGGCAGATCTGGCTGTCATGCGCGGTCTCAAAGGCAGCGAAGGGATTTTTGGTTCTGGATTGTAGCGGTCTTCTTCTCTTTCCATCGCAGGTTCAGCTCCGGAGGTCTTTGTAGTAAGGGGTTTCATTATTTTTTACTTTGATGTTTCGAAGTTCGTCTGGGTGTGTGTGGCATCACAATCGTTGGAGGCTTCCTACTTCTCCACTCTGTTGGGGCCTCGTTCCTCTGGCATTCGCGGCTAGTTTGCGTTTGGATGGAGTTGGGATTCTAGCCTCAGTTCCGGTGACCGGTGAAGGGTTCACGGTGGATGGGTTCTTGTTTCGGGTTGAGTAGCCACTCCTGGGACAAATTGAGTATTTTCGACGTGGTGATAGTGTGATTTAAGGGATCCTTTGTTTTGAATGCTAGAGTGACCGGCTCCAGGGGTGATGGATGGCACCGACGGTGGTCCTTGTTGCAATGATGATAGAAGATGGAGGATGGAAAGCGACATGACACTAGTGACTCTTGGATCGAGGCCCCTCAGGCTCGGTGTTTGTAAGTTTGAAGTTCAATTTTCATTTCAGGATATTGTATTTTGGATTCCCAATTGATGTATGTCTATGGTTACCGCTCAGCCTTATACCAGCTTCCAAAAATAAAAAAATAATATTTTTAGTCAGTTCAGTACTATTATAATTATTATCAAATACTGTTAAGGGATTTTTTGAGTGGTAAACTCACAAATTAATTCTATATATGACCAAGTCTCAAATATTGATTATTCCCATGGAGGAATTTTGAGGACATTTTATTTCTAATGGAATAGGAGGTGATGTATGTAGTGGTGCAGAACAAGGTACATGCTAATACAGGTGGTGATGTGGGTATGGTAATGATCCTTTGAGCTATAATGATGTTGTCAACATGGGATGAGAAAATTGAATGTGGAAAGGGCCGATGTTTTAAATATAAGGTTATATACGGAAAAGTTGAACATGGTCGGTGGATGAAACTACATTTCTGAGGTGGTAGATGGATAAAGAAAATGATGTTTGTGATAAAGCCTCATGTTCAAAGTGGTTTTCAATAATTTTATATCCAGGCCTTTAGGTAATTATTTTTTAGCTTTGGGCCTACAAACATTGGGCCTTTTGGCCATTAAAATGAAATATTTTTTTAAAAATACATATTTCCTCTGTTTATATGACTCAATGAAATATTCTTATATCAATTAATTTACATAATTTAATAACTAAATAAATGTGATAAAAAGCAATTAATATTAAAAATTGATATTTTTAGAGTTTTGTTTTGTAAGTGTGGTATCTTTTTTATATCGATAAATAAAAATGATATATTTTTAACAATGATTACAACATAATTAATATTAAATTCATAGAAATATATTAATATTATTTTGATTAATAATTTACATTAAATTATTTTATGTACACATAATGGTGAGAAATACATTATTCTATAAAACAAATTCCAATATATTTTATGTATTTATTCAAAATATCAACTTATAATAATTATAAATTTCATTATATGGAATGAATATGAAATTTTTAAACAAAATATCAAAATTAAAAATGGATTTTTAGTTTATTTTTTGTCATAAAAATAAATATACAATATAAAATTTAGTTACCACAATATATTTAAATTGGGATAAAGGGTTAAATAAAGTTGTAAATCTAGAAATATCACAAAAAGATTATCAAATATGTAAATTTAGGTATTTTCCTAATCCCTTTAGCCTGTATCAATTATTTTTCCACTTTAGATCCAATTTTCGTGATAAATTACTATCCTTAATCTATAAAGAATGGTTATTTACAAAAATGACACACATTATCACATATAAAAGGATTAATCTTATCCTTACATAAACACACCACGTTCTATAATTACTCTCCTAATTAAATGCCCAAATTAACTCCCAAAAAACCGTTTCTAATATTTGGGAATGTCTTATAGCTATAATGTGTAAAAAAATCCCTCACTTCTAGGTGTCTCTTTCATATAAGAGTATATTTTTTAATTTAAGTGTTTTACTCTTCCAAATCATATATATTTACCTTTATTATCAAGTGCATCTTAAATCTTATTTTACAATTTTAATTTTTTTCTAAATAATTATTCTTTAATATAAGTGATATTTTTACTATAAAATAACATTTTCGTAATCATTTAGTTGTTATAATGTCTTCTTATTTAGGTCATTATCACCAACCACATAAATGATGTTATAATGTTTACATCATGAATGACTAAAATAACACAAATAATAGTAATATGTTATAATAATGATTAATTTAAAATTATTTCGAAATTATTGAATGGTATCATGAAAAATAATTTTCAATAATATATTCCATTTTTTTATTAACTCCTGATTCATAAAAAATATATTTTCAGGAAATCTAGGAAAACAAGTTTCATAAAATTACCATGGGAATATATAACTATGAACAAAAATTTTATATATTCCAATAATATTATGTCAAAGGTGGAACAATGATTTAGCATAAACGAACATAATCATTATAATGAGGAATGCATGAAAAATACAATTAACACCATCATATTAATTTATAAAAAAATTTATAAATAGGAAATAAAGAATTATAAATTAATAGTATTAATTAAAATAAATAAGGATGAGGTTTTTAAACTTATGAAAAATATACAAAAATTTATTATATAGGTATTTACCGTGTTCTGGACAATGTAGAGGTCCTGGGTAATTGTTTTGTATAATATCACCATCAAATTGATACTTTCTATGTATAAATTCCATTTTCTGAAATCTTATATTATTTGTATTTAAAACATAACATATTTCATATTCAAAATTTTTTTAATGGTTATACATTTCTTCTTACCCTTTCACCACCTTTAGATTAATAATTTATCTGAAAGGATACTTGTTTGTAGAGAGACCATATCTCTTTTTTTAAATCAAGAATCACTCCCCTAAATTTCTAGGTTTTTTCAAATTCATTTATATATTTAATTATCACTATTTCAATTATTTCTTAAGGGAATTATCTACTAACATTTAATTTATTTTTATAAAATATTGAAAGGAATATCTTTTACAATTTTTCACATAATAACTTTTCATCACACAATTCGTTATTTTGTTTGAATATATTACTTTTAATGTCTTAAATTTTAATGAATGACAATTTTATTTAATTTATAATTAATTTTATCAAAAAAACATTTAATATATCAGTTCATTTTTAAAATAAATGTTATAAAAAATTAAAGGATATTTCTTCATACTATTCAATTTTATTTTCTAATATTTCTTTTGAGTTGATTTCATCTATTAAAAAATTATTTATTGTTTCTTACACATCCTTAAGGATCAACAATAATGATACAATCAAAAAAATTTATCTTTATTTATTATGATCATATCTAGTTTAAATCTATATGAAACATACTTTTTTTCAAAGGTTAATTATGATTTATTAATGTTCTAAATGTTTTTCTGTTAATTTCATACACATATTTACGCTTTAATATAATGTTATAGGTGGCTTTATAATTATATATCCAATAAATACCTTGGTTAAATTTTTATATCCTATGTTATGACATGTTTGGGATTTTTTAGTTATCTCAATCATGTATGAGACTCTATTGACTATGTTTATGGGAATGGATAGTGAACCAAATCCACTATGTTATTTATATCATTCCATTAGAAGATGATATTATTCATAGTCATCAATGACATACTAAATTATTTTCATTTATGATGTATGTTCCATAATATTATTCCATAATTCCATTTTTTACATACTCTCATGTTATGTTTCTAGGGATCATGATATTTATCTCATTATCCCAGATTCATATGGCTCATTTTTCAATATATGTTGAAATAATTATGTCATAATTCATGATTTATTATTCATGTTTTATTGATTATGATTTCATTTTGTTTTTTCATATACATTTTCTATCTTCCCATATAAACATGTTCATCTTATGGTCACTTATGACCAATGATTGATTTCTTATATATTCACTATTTTCTGTGAGTTTGAGTCCACTCTTTCTTATGCATTAATTTCCCAAATTATGAAGAAGTGTTTTATGTATGCTATTTTCAGATTCATATCATCTGTGACGATTAATTTTTAAGAGATATTTAATAATGTCTTTAAATTGGTTTGGTTATTTATAAAATTTAAAAAGACACAAAACATATTGGTATTGGGTAAAAAGTTTACTGTGATATCTAAGGAATATAAATATAAAAATATATAATATATCTATGTTTTATGTTTAGATAATCTAAATCGGTATTGGATTGATGTTTAGTTAATTTTGAGGATTAGGTTGTGAATAATTATATGATATAACATAAAAGAATAAGCGTTGATCCAAAATTGATGTAGGACAAACATAAAATGACACATATTGAAATGACGGTGTTATAATTTAAGGAATATTAGGATTGATTTTCCTTATCCAATGATAACTTACTATAGTTATTATTATATGATACTTAGAGTAACCTTTTTTTAGTTAATCACTAGATGTTAGTGGAATCAAGGTAATTGTGTTTTTAAATAGAAAATACAACTTTTTTCCAATGATCAACTAAAAAAGATGGTATATAGTGTAAAATATATGATGAAAATTTTTACCCAACACTCATAGGATATAAAAAATAAAAAATCCAGTTTAAAATCACAATGATTCCATGATTTTTAAAATTATCCATTGATAACATCATGGAAGAACTTATACCCTCCTCGAACGTATCATACAATCCTCTAATGGATGAAATGTGCATGAATAAAATAGAATTGATATTTTTAAATCTCCCATTCTTGGATAATGGATATGTTATTTTAGTAATATATAATTTTATTAGAGAACCTGATCAATAGTTAACTCTCATTGTAAATTTATACTTGGTGGAGGAAATTGAATATATGGAATAAGAGGAGATTAATAATATATAGTTTAAATAAATATTTTACACTAGCTATTCTCACTCAAATAGATAAATAATTCCATGATCTAAAATAAATGGAGGATGAATCTATGGTTACTTATAACGTAAAATTTAGGAAACATTGATGGAATTCATATAGTTTTATCACTAATCCTAAAATAAAAATTAATCATTTATTTAGTGTCCAAAAATAAATTAATTTAAATTTATTCTCTATAGGTGAATTTTGTATCTAGAATGATTTTGGTTGAAATCCTCTCAAGGTAGAAATATAAATTGGATACTCTCATTATTTTCATTGTTTTGGGAATAGAATAAAAAAAATTAATTCCATGAAAACTAAAATCATAAAAAATATTGGATAAAAGAAGATTTATATTCATATATTATAGACATGTGAAAAGAATCATAGATGCAATTTTCATATATAATTTCATAAGTTCTTCATGTGTGGAAGATAAGTCCATTATGCATATAAATATAGAAGCAATATGAAGTGTCCAACCAATGAAATATATGGAATGGAAGACCAACCTAATGAACCAATCAAAAATTAATTCATAAACACTATTGAATTAGGATATTATTCTAACCAATTAACCAATTAAAAGGTTAATAATTAAAATTAGAATAAAAAATTATATATCAAAGAGATAAAGGGAAAGCATATAAAATCACAACTACTGAAATGGCTCATGAAAATAAAGTGCAGAAAGGAGCTCTCATCCCCCACTCATGAACTAAAAATGACTTATTTTCTCATTTTTAATGAACTCACATTTATTTTTAATGGTTTCTAATGTAATAGAATCAGAACATCAATGGTTAGGTATTGGATTATTTATGATAAGTATTGATGGGGTGATGATTTCATCTAATGTATATTAATCCTCCATGAGAGAAGAATATGTGAATATGATTCTAATAAATAATATTCATCCCAGTAAAATTGAAAATAATGTGATTTTTACAATATAATTTTAATTTGTATTTTTATATCATACTAATTTAATGTTTTGGGGAAGACATTTTTTAACCCAAACTACACCACGTTCATTTATCCACAAAAGAATGACTATGAACTCCCTATTAGAATAAAATCCCTTATTTTTGAGTCTTAATACATAATCATGAGTAGTATTTGTCTCTAATGGTTATGGATAAATTCAATATTGTGGATATGCTATATCTGAAAAATATATTTATGTTTTTATAGAACATTTTCCTAGCCTTCCCCTATATCTTGAGATTGAGATGTTAATATAACTTATAACTAGTTCTACACTAATATCAAAGACTCCATATAAAATGGCCTATGTTTAATTATAGTAATTTAAGAATAACCTCGAAGAAAACATTTAAATGTTGTTTATTCACCCTAGTTCTTCACAATGGGCTACATTAATTATCTTTATTAATTGGAGATAAAGATTAATATGTCTTTATATTGATTATCATAAAAAAAAGATCACGATTATGAAAAATTATCCCCTACCCTATATTTATGAATGTTCCAATATACTATGAGGGGATTAATACTTGTCAAGATTGATCGTAAATATTTATTTCATCATTTATGGGTGAAAATAAATGATATATCCAATAAATATTATCATAAAAAACATAGTCTCTATGAATTCATAGTGATTCTATTCCGAATTACAGATTCCCCTTATGCCTTCATATATTGGATGAATAGAATTTTTATTGATTATAATTATAATTTCATTAAAGTATTTATATATTATATTCCCACAGAAATGAATCACATGATGATCAATTATGGATTATGTTGAAGACCTTAATTTGGAGGAAACTGTATGACAAACTTACTATGAGTATATTTTTTATATAAAAATTACCGTTCATGGTTCATGTAATGAAAAAAGGGTATATATGTGGATACTATATAGATATATTTAATTGTATAATTATATATACCAACCAGTATATTAAATATTTATAGTGTTTTTAATAAAGATGATAAAATAAAAAGATTATGATACATTTATCATAAAGGTTAAATCCAGTGACTGAGTATACATAAATGGGATTAAAGCTACTTTGTAAAATTTATTTTGAAGGTAATACCAAAGACTATCAGATAATGTTGTTTATTAAACATATACTCATAGAAATCTATAGTGAAAAGGGTTTCTGGTGTATAGTGATTTATGAATGAATTATTTGAGATATGTCCTTATGAGAAATAAAATTGGGATAGTTTCTACCTCACATTAATTAATGTTCCTTAAGAAAATTACCCTTATGATTATTAAGAGTGGGAAACTATAATATTTTTATTAAATATATGAAGGAGTTATCTCTTTGTTAAAAAGTATGAGATTTATACTAATAAAAATATACTAATGCTTATATTCAAATATTTGTAATTAAACATGAACTAAAGTAGATTGTTCATGTTAATGAGGAAATATGAATTATCAATTCATTACCACCAAAAGAAGAAAATCTTGGAGTCTAATTCCATTAGTATGAAGGTTCTTTCTACATTTTCAATGATAAGTATTTGAAGAATCACAATACTCATATAGTTTTATGTATGGACTTTTTATTCACAATGGAATGGTAAAAATATTATCTTTCCCAAATGACTATTCAAAAATACATCAATGTGAATATCATGAAGGCATAAAAATAGTTTATGGTGTTAATTAAGATGGTATGAAATATTATATAATATTAAAATGAAAATTATGGAATTATAATATGTGGAAATTAATAGGTGTCTTATTATTACTATAATTGATGAAGTATCTATTGTACGATTCATGTATCTCATCATTATCGATCAATCGTGGATGTATAATGATATATTAATATGTCAAGATTGATTTTTATGTATAAAATATGGAGGTGACACTCCAAATTATATATCTATATGCATGGTATTCTAACAAGTTATGACAAAATAGAAGAATCTTAAAGGATGTACAACTGAATATTGATATCTCTTATGAGGAACTACTAATAAAACTCATGGATCATAGAGATAATGTGCTATGAAATAATAACTTTCATTGTGTTAATGCTCACTAAAGGAATCATAATTTCTTTGAATCAATGTCGGAACATTATGATGCAATGAGGAAAAAGAACCCTCAATTTGTTTTTCATTAGACTAACGAAAATTTCAAGTGTGAAATTATATTGATGAGGGTAGAATGTAACATACCATTATTTTAATTTGTATTTTCCTTTAATTTTTTTTGTATTCAACATATTATGAATCACTTGGAACTAAAATAAATTTAAATTTTTTTTTTATTATTTTATAAAATTAAAATATTAAATAAAATACATTTTAAGACAACTAATTTAATCCTAATAGTTAAATATATCACTCGAAAGAAATAAAAATAAAATAAATCTATTAAAATGTTCAAATATACATCATATTGATCCACCATTCATATAATACATATAATGATAACCATATAAATAATAAAACATTATAATTGTGAATAATATATTAGATATTAGGGTAATGGATTTGGGTAACATATGTAATGATATATATCAGAATGAAAAATTAAAATTAAATATATGGTAATGGGTTATAACATCATTGGACATTGAGTAATTTAATATATGACTATTGGATATATTTCTATTCGAAATATTTCTGTACAATTAGAACATATATGTTTCGTAATGGATAATAAAATAAAAAAATAAAAAAACATATTATAAAATAAATAATTCATGAATAAAAAAAAATATTAATTAATTAAAATTAACTATTATGATAATATATATTTTTATTTTTTATGTATTATTAAAATCATCATTTGAAAATAATGATTTATTGTGTTTATAATATTCTAGGTTATATTAAAATATAAAAGGAATTACCAAATTGAATAAATAATGGTATGCGATTAAAACCATTTAATCATAAAAGAGACATTATTTAAAGAGCTATTTTTCAAGTGTTTCATATTTTTTTTATCTTATTCAATTAAATAGGTAAATTTTAATGGAATATCATGAGAAAATCAAATATTTCTATCCATTAAAAATTATATTACCACTATTTAAATTATTAGTTGATATGATATAAGAGTAACAACATTAAATTTTTTTAAAAAACATTTTTTTAAATAATATTTTCTATATATTTTATATTTTAATTTGATATTCAAATTTATTATTTTCATAAAATTTATTTCATTAAATAGAGTAAAAAAAATTTAATCACCATGTTGAAATTAGGTATGATTTTCCATTTCATTTTAGGCATAACAATAATTTATCATGACTAAAGTTTCTATGAAAAGGAAATTAAGGTAAAATGTTAACATTAAGTGGAAAAGTCATAAAATATCAAAAAATATTATATCTAAATCATTGTTTGAATAAATTGTTGGAAACCCATTGTGGTATATCCATTATTTTTCCACTAGGATCCAATTTACAAGAGAAGTAAAAATTATTATTAATTAAGGAATGAGTATTTTTGAAAATACAACTCAATATCACTTATTTAAAGTATTCTATCCCAAATTCATCACATTCATATCCTTTGGTTTAGTAATTAACACATAAAAAAATTTATCTCTCTAGCAAAAAAATATGATTGTTTTCCACCACTGGTCATATAATGTAATTCCAAATCACACAAATCAAATGGGATATCTAAGAGAAGATTTTAGTCTTCAACATATGAGTTATTATCTTATTAATAAATCTTTTGAATCATCTTTATCCATGTATTATTAAATCAATTTTTTAAACATAATTAAATTTTTTTGAAAATTTTTCATAGTATATAAAATATATATTATTACTATTTAATAATATTTTCTTAGTCATTTTATAGTTATATCATGTTTCTATTTTGGTTGATTTTAATGCATACATAAACAATGTTATAAAGTTTACATCATAAATTAAAAATAAAATCTAAATAAAGGTATTATTGTGAAATAATTATTATATTAATATGTGTTTTTAATTTTTTAATAATGATATTTCAAATTTAATGACCCTGTGTATTTAATAGTTTTGTTAATAAAATAATTATCAAATAGACTATTTTTAATCATTTTAAAAGAAACATAATAACAAGTTCAAAGAAAATGACCAGAGACTCTAAAAATACATCCAACATATATAATAGATGTTCACGATCATTTTGAAGCTGATTAAAATAAGGTTAATGAAAAAATATTTAAATTTACCAACTGAATCATTTATGAAAAAATATAACAATTAATACCCAATATATTAATTTAAAAATAAAAATTTAAACTTCAGGTAATAATGGATTATTAATTAATGTTATTAAGAAAAATATATATTATACACAATTAATATATAGTGGTTTTATATGTGAAGAGTAAACATAAATTTATTATATTGGTAGTTAAAGCACGTATGGCCAATAATAAGTCTAAGGTAGGGGTTTCTTTTTCCATATCATTTTGAAATTAAGATTATTCATGATTACATTCCTATTTAATAAAATTAAATTCATTTCTCTATATAAAATCATATATTTTCTTCACATTTTTTATTTATTGGTATCACATGTCCTCTTACCATTTCAACTACCATTGTTTTTTAATTCACTCGAAATGATTCTTTTTGTAATGTCGAACAATTTTATTTTTCTTAGTCAAGATTCATTTTCATTAAGGTAGATGTTTTTCATATTATTTTTTTAGTTGTAAAAATAATAAATTTTATGGTTCTATATATTAATTTTATAAATAATTTTATTTTATTATAATTATGGGTGAAAGGGTCCACTTTTAATGGTTTATGTATGGTATCTTCCTCTATATATTTTAGTCAATTTTCTATATGATGATTCATTTTCAATGGTTCACAATAATTTATATAATTTTTCGATTTCTTTATCTTTCTTTTAATACAAAACTAACATATTAAATTATTTTAATTTTAAAATATATATTATCTTAATGTTTGGGATATTTCATCGTTACTTTTGAAAGTTATTTTCTAAAACTCTTATTAAGTGTTTTCCACTCCTGATAGCATCCATTAATGTTTCTTATGATTTAATAAGGAGATGATCAAATGATACCATATACCTTCTATATATAGACATATTAAAATCATGTTTTATGGAATGATTAATGAAAATAATTTATTTATCATTATATAATTAATAGATAATAGAATTTGTAATGGCCCAAACATTCATGATACATTAATTTTTAAAAATCTAGTGTTTGGTGTGTTTTGAGAGGAAAATAATCACATTTCTACAGTTTTACAAATTTAAATTGTTTTTATCTGTAGGTCGAGGTGTTTTTATGTTGATGGCATTGGTAGGTCGGGAATTCGGTTGTCCGAGGCACCAGTAGGATGCTGTGTCGGTAGTTTGAGGCCTCAGTAGGTCGAGGCATTGATAGGTCGAGGCATTAGTATGTTAAAGCTTCAGTAGGTTGGGGAATCAGTGAGTCAGGGTGTCGGTCAATCAAGGCATCAGTAGGTTAGGTCTTTGGTGAGTTAGGGCTTCAGTAGGTCAGGGCGTTAGTGAATTAGGGCGTCAGTGAGTGAGGGTGTTAGTGAGTCAGGGCATCGGTGAGTTAGGGTGTCAGTGAACCAAGGCATCAGTGAGTAAGAGCATCATTATGTAAGGAATAGATAGGTCATGTTAGTGGATTATCATTGGTGGATCATCATCGGTGGCTAAACATTGGTAGTGTGGAATCAGCGTCTCGATGCTAGTGGTTTTCTGTCAGCAACTCAAACATCATTGAATCTTTCTAGTTTTTTCAAGTTTTTCCCCTTTTACATTTTATTTGACATAAATCATGTTTAATTCCAATTTTAGGAATTTATAAAGGAATTTGAAACAATATAAATTATATATTTAATATAAAAACTCTTCGAGGACATTGAAATAATTTATCCACATGGTCATTTCCATTATCTGAATTTAATGGCATTGTAACTACTTTCTTCCGTTTATTTAGGATCTAGAGTTTTCTAAAGCCAAGGTATACATTTATCTTATCTCTTGGTTCATGGAGATATTTCTATCCCAAATTAGTCATTCCTCTATGTTGTAGTCCCCATGTTTGGTTTTCCATGGAGTCTCTTACTCACGGGACCCCAATATTTTGGCAGAAGTATGAGTTTTTGTTGGCTATTTTCTTGGTAGGGATTCCATAGTCTCTAATTTTATTGTGTATCATGTAGGGAGGTTATATGTGTGTCTCCTTTTAAATATATCTAAAAACTATTTAATAAATATAATTGGATGTAATAAACGAGGATGGGGAAGATGTTGATGATCACTTGATTTTATATGTTATCTTTAATCATTAATGTGAAAATAGTGGGTTGTATCCCTATAAAAATCATGGTTATTGGTGGACTTTGCTTGTTCACCCATGATACTTCAAACATATTGTTTATTTTCTCTTGAAATGAATGTAAACATGAAATATGATTATTCACGTATCCCCAGTTAAATGAAATTGATGCCCCCATATCAAACATGATTTGTGATCATGCATGTTTATAAAAGTGAAATTAAAGAACCTTTGTTGCTAAATCTAAATACACTCACCTAGTTTTTGTGTGGCTATGTTATTTTTGGGTCTTGAGGGTTTTTTCTTTATGAGTATTATATAGCGGTGTTGTTGGTATAATGGTTGTGGGAATAAGGGTGTTTATAGGAGTTGGTTCTATGATAAGGGTGGGGTATGTGTGTGTAGTAGGGTTGTGGTTTTAGTGGTTGTTGTTGTGGGCCTTGATTATGAAGTGGTTCGTAAATTATGATGGATTCTCAAGTTTAATTATTGATTTATTGTGGATTTTATAGGCTTATAGAGTAGTGGAAATGCTTCTGGGTGGAATTATGGTTGTTGGATAGTGATGTGCAGCGGGACTGCAATCCAGTTGTGTGTTGTTTGTGTCACTAGATGTGTTAGGTATGCATATGGTTGGAAGTTTCCCTGGTATTGTTTTAATTAAATAAGTTAAATTATTAATATATAATTTTATTTGGTTAAATTAAAGATGTGTGTTGATGTTTTGGTTGTGGCTTTTGTGTGACTATGCATGTAGGGGTAGCAGAAATGGATGTTTTTTGTGTGGGATGGTTGTTTTTCAGAAAACCATAGGTTGGTTTGAGTGTTTTTACCTATATGTATAAACTTGTAGTTCTATGTGATTTTTATATGAACCCCACCTATGTTGGGAACTACATTACAAACACCCCATTACTATGGTGGAGGGTCTCTTTCCCAACGTCACAGGGGGGGATGGATGGATGGTTACTAACATTATCCTGCTCTCTCTTCTAGGCATTTATAACCCAATAGTCTTCACATAGATTGTAATGTCTGGAGTTTTAATACTAAACTAATGTTATTTGATGTGTGATAGGTGGTTTGTTTCCTAGGTGTCTTCAGGATGGGGTCCAGGTGTTTTTCAGAGAGATGTGTGGTGGTTGTGGCCTTGGTGTCAACGTGTGGGATGTGATGTGGTGTGAAAATATGGTGTATGTGGGATGATTTTGACATTGGGGCATGTGGAAGAGCACGGTAGCATCAGGACATTCTCCATTAGGGGTGAACATTTAACTAGTTGTAAGTGGTGTGGGGTACCGAAATATCAATGTGCTTACAGAATTAATTTACATTACTTGCGTTATTTGGTGGGAATTCCTTAGTGATGATAGGGTGGATTGTATAAATTGTTAGGTTATTTTGATTTTATGTTGTATTCTTATAGGGGAATTAGTATTATTATCCCTCTTGTTCATGTATGACTATTGTTTTTTCGCTACTGAATATACTTATAAGATCAACCTATGTAAATAAAACTATTTTTAGGTTTCCAGAAAGTTTATGCGGACTATGCTAGACCATAAAAGTTCAGATGTTGGGGAGGGTTGTTGTGTCACTAATTAGTTTTATTTTGGTAGTTTATATTTTTATTTGAATTTCTACCAATTTCACTTTAAACATGAATGTTGGATGGATTTTGGTTTCTTTAAATATATCTATCCAGGAGTTTTTTGAGGTTGATAAATATTATCTCCAAATCATGGGTACTTTAAAAAGGGTAATGCCTCCCATTTTTGTGTGATTTTTATACCCTTGGTGTTGGTCCCCACCCTAGAGCCTATTAGAGTCAAGAAATGGGGTTAATTATCATATATTCATCTTGAGGATGGAAGGTACCATAATCATTTTATCCCTTCCCTAATCTTGAAGAAGGTGGGTCATGATTGAATGGTATCATAGGTGATGGTTTAGAGGTAGGATGGAGTTTGGAGTTAGGAATAATGAGGATTGGATGGGTTTCTAGGGAAATTGTGTAAGGTGATCTTTGTTTATGACAAAGTCCATGGGAGACCGGCTAAAACATGAGATTTTAGGGCACCTATGATCTAATGAAAAGAATCTGATCATACTGAATGACAACGTGAGGTTACACTGTTTTGGGGTAGAGACTCCATTAAAGGTGCATGCATCATTATGACTTGTGTTCATGTTTTTTGGTCATTTTGAGAAAAATTAAAAAAAAACGTTTTAAAATAAATTTTAAGGGAAAAATATATAATAACTGGTCTTAGGAGATCTTTTTTTCCTTTCAGTTATGGATCCTGGTTGTTTCCCGCGTGTGGTAGAGTAGTGGTGGATTAGTAGTTTGACCTTGTTGACTGGCACAAGGTCAACCCAGTAAAGTAGGATGATTAGTTGAAGAATAATCTTTGTACCTTCCAGTGGCAGACTCTAGGAAAGTATGAGGGTAGTGTATTGGACATCATGAGGCTTTCCATGACCCTAGGGTTGAGTACACGAGTCATATGTGAGATTAGATTATTTGATATTTTCTGGGAATATAGACTAATGTTGGGGATGCATGAATATAGTGGGTATCCTTATCTGGTACAGATGCATCCACATAGTGTTGTCCTTGGCATCGAATGATTGTACTCCCTACGTGATATTACCTTCTATTTCAAGAGAAGTGGATTGTTTATTGATGCGAAAGTCTAGCGTGTAGATTTTTTTGGAGAGTAGAGCTATTACATGGGTAGTCGGAACATGGAGCCACTTTTTTCCTTGTTAGTCAAGATGTCCGTGAGATCGATGGGTGCTATGATGGTGGAGGTTCTGAGTGTTTTTGAATAGTTTTCGGATATTTTCCCCATGGTGGATGTGAATCTACCCCCTCAATGTGATGTTGAGTTCAGGTTCGACATACATCCCAGTGCTCATCATATATCGATGGCTCTTAATCAAACTTCTCCTTATGAGTTACAAGAGTTGTAGAATCAAATTAACAACATAATAATGAAGGGTTTCATCTGACCTAGTATGTCATTGTGTGGTGCTCTAATATATTTTGAGATGAAGGAGGAAAATGGTCTGAGGCTCTATAGAGACTAAAAGAGGCATAATCTGGTAATGGTCAAGAACTTTTAACCTCTCCCAAGAATAGATTCAAATTTCAACCATATGAGTGGAGAAGGTTGGTTATCTATGATCAGTCTTCCATCTGGGTGTCGCCAGCTAATGCTGATGGATGGTGACATACCGAAGACTAATTTTAGGTGCAGGTATGGGAACATCATGTTCATTGTTAGGTCATTTGATGTTAAAAATATGTCGGTCCTATTCATGGGTCTTATGAACTCCATATTATGTGAGTTCCTAGACTGTTTTTTCATCTTATTCATCAATGACATGATAATTGACTTGAAGTCATAAGATTAGTATTCTGAGCATCTCATGAATATCCTAGATGTCTATCGGCTCCACTATCTCCACATAAATATGTCAATATGAATGGTTTTTACATAAGATATCAACATTCATTAACATGTGGTGTCTCGACAGGTTATAGCAGTGAACTCATTGATGATAAGGAAGTCATTTCTTAGGAATTACTCGAGAATGTGGTAGAGGTTCGTAGTTTTCTTTGTATGGGAAGCTAATATCGGAGATTTGTAACTGAATTTTCTCAGGTAGAAGCTCTGTTTACTGCTATGACCATAAAAGGCCAAGAATTTTTGAGGGGTGAGAATTTCTATGTAGAATTCATCTTTCTAAAGTGGAAGTTGGCCAGTCCTCTAGTGCTCAGGCTACCAGAGGTAGGGGTGATGTTTGAGGTGTTTTATGATGTTTACTATCTAGGCTAGTGGTGTGTGCTGATTTAGAAATGGGGAGTGATCTCTTATGGTTCTAGGAAATAACATCCCCATGAATATAACTATTCTACCCATGATCTGAAACTATCATCGATCATGTTCGCAATAAGGTTGTGTTGACATTACCTCATTAGAGATCACTTTTTTGTCATCATGGAAAACATGATCATGAAGTACATCATTTTATAATGAGACCTATACTTGTGGTAGTAGAGTTTGATGGTGTTATTCCAGGATTAGGATTTTGAACTCTCCTACTTCTCAGTAATGGGGAATGTTGTGGCCAATGCTTTGACCATGGAGTCACAGAAGAAAGTGGTTATGGAATCTTCTAATGAACGGAGGGTGATGGGGGAGTTGGATGCCTTTCACATAGATGAATGAATGTATAAAAGAAGAGGATGTCTGTATTAGATTATTGTACCATCATATATGAGGCAGAAAGTGGAGGAGTGTCTGTGGGGAGACATGGAGGCGGAGGTGATGTGTGATTTCTGTGACAATGGTGATTCTCTGGAGTGATGGGGGGGATGGAAAAAACTAGATGTAGTTCAATTGGAAGCTATTTTTTACAATGAAAATTTGAAATAATATTCTCTATGTGTTTCATAGATCACTCCTAGAGGTACACCATTGAGATTCTATTATGTATCTAGGCGTTATGAAACTATTTTGGTGTCCCTGGATGAAGTGGGTAGTGGCAGAATTTGTTGCAATTTGCTTAGTGTGACATCAAATGAAGGCTTGGCAATGAGTTCCCATTGGGTTATTAAAGGCTCTAGATGTCAAGAAGTATAATTTGGATGAAATCTTAATAGATTTTTTCATAGGAATACACATAGATCAGGGAGGGTTCAATGATAGCTGCATATTAGTGGATCAGTTGATGAAATCAATTCACCTATTGGAGATCATGGAGTCAAGAATAGTGGATTCCTTAGCACATAGGTATGTGGATGTGGTGGTGTAGCTGCATGGATTTCAAAGATACTTCCTCTCAAATCATGATACATGTTTTACGTTGTGGTTCTGTAGGAGATTGCAGCATTCCTTTGGAACCTAGTTATGCATCATCACTACTTTTCACCCTCAGGAAGATGGAAATATAGGGAGTACCATCCAGATATTGGAGGACATGTTAGGGGCATGTGTTATAAAAATTAGTGGGTTTTGGGTGTTATATATTCCCTTGGTATAGTTTTAATACAATAATATTTACAACTCTTTTATTGGTTCATACCTATTTGAAGCTATGTATGGGAGGTCGTGTCATTCACCACTGTGCAAAACAAAATATGGGAAGGAAGTTGTTCATGGTACGAATGTGGTGTAGAGTAAGATATATTACATGCATCTTGTCTGTCAGAGGATGAATGCATCATAGGACTAGAATAAGTCATATTCTGATCACAAGATATGGCCTTTGGAGTTTTTGGTTGGGTACCATGTATTGTTTACAGTTTCCCCTCGATGTGAGCAGCGGATGTTCGGCATAGGGATTATGCTTTCTCTCAGGTTCATCATACCATTCAGGGTGTTGGGACAGGTTGGTAAGGTGGAATGTCATATAGAATTTGAACTACATATGTGGAGGTTCCATGATGTCTTTTATGTCTCCCATCTTTATTTTATCCTTCACGATGACCCCATGTTATTTATTGAGGAGAGTTGGATATCTACGATGATGAAACATTCCTGGAGCTACCAGTGGGGATCCATGATCTCTGGGTGAAGGAGATTTATAGAAATATCATTCATGTGGTTCGTTTGTTTTGTATGAATGGTGTTCTAGAATAGATTACTTGGGAGCGATTGATGCAGAAGCATGCCTAGTACCTAGAGTTATTTTTAGTTTTTTCTCATTTGTTTTTCTTTGTGATGTAATGATTGAACCATTTTACAATGAGATGAGTTTTTTCCTTTTTTATATGATGTAAAATAAATACCTATCATATGGATAGGGGAGGACCTAATCCATAATCAAGACACGTTAATGCAGATGTGATTAAGATCATTACAGAGAGTTAGGTCTGCCTAAATATGATAATATATTGACATGGGGGAAGGAATTACCTGATTCATATGTTCAGACAGTGTGACTTCTGGTTCATTTTGGGTATGTCTTGTAGTTTTTGGGTTGGAAAATAAAAGAGGAGGTGTCCTTGGATGTTGAGTTTTCACTCCAATAAGGTGGTTTATCCTTGAGAGGTATCTTATGGGGTGGTTGTTCGGACACCACTTTTATTTGTGTTTGGTTTAGAATTCATGATGGTGGGAATTATTGGAGAGGTTTCAGATGTAATTTATTAGACATAGGTGGTCCATTGATTTTTAAAAATATAGTGTTGGAGGTGTTCTATTAGGCAACAATAGCTCATTTCTAGATTTGTCAAAATTTTTAGTTTTTCCATTGGTAGGACAAGGCATCAGTAGGTTGAAGGAATCAGTTAGTTGAGGTGTCAGTAGGTCGAGGATTCGGTAGGTCGAGGTGTTGGTAGGTTGAGGAATCTTTAGGTTGAGGTGTCTGTAGGTCAACACATTGGTGAGTCAGGGAATCAGTGAGTCACGATGTTGGTAGGTCTGGTCGATGAAAAATTAGGGCATCAGTGATTCAAATAATCAGTATGTTAGGGTGTTGGTGTGTCAAGGGGTCAGTGAGTCATGACGTTAGTGAGTCAGGGCATCAGTGAGTCATGTCCTCAGTGACTCAGGGTATTGGTGAGTCAGGGCATTGGTGAGTCAGGGCGTTAGCGAGTTATGTGTCAGTAGTTTATGACAGAGTCTCATCATTGATGGCCCAACATTGGTGGCTCAGCATTAGTATCTCACCCTGTGTGACTCACTATCGATGGCTTGTTCTTAGAGACTCAATCCACTTTTCCCAGTTTTTCCATTTTTCCCATCTTACATTTTATTAGACATAAATCAATTTTAATGCATTGTTTGGGTGATTCCAAAGGCATTTAAATGGATATTAATTATATCATTAATATCCTAATTCTTTGGTGACATTGAAATAGTCAAATCTCTTGGTCTTGGCCATGATCCAACCTTAATGGCCTTGGAATCATTTCCATCCATTGACATAGGATATGTATTTCTCTAAAGCTGAGGTCCTCTTTTAACTTTTCTATTTGTGTGTGGTTAACTTTTCTCCTCAGAAGATTTGTGGGGTTGTGTTCTACCCACCTGTTTGGGTTTCCTTGGAGTGTCTTATTTGTGTGACCCCCCAGTTTTTTCACAAGGAGGAGTTTTGGTTTCCGGTTGTACCAGGCTTGGATTCCTTCATATCTATTTTAGTTTTGTATCATGCGGGGTGGGTGTAGTTATGCCTCCTTGTAAACACAACTAAAAACTAAATTACATAATATAATAGGAAAGAATAAATGTGTATGGGGAAGTTATTGATGATCTCATTCTTTTATATGTCATATTTGATATGTGTGAATTGTATGTGTCTTATCTCTATTAGAATCATGGTCATTGGTGGCATTTTCTTATACACCCATGATGGTTCATAATTATTTTTGATTCTCTATTGAAATGATTTTAAACACAAAAATTAAATATTCATGCATACCTGGTTAGATGAAATGGATGACCTAAGATCAAACATGTATTTTGATCACCCAAGTTTATCAATGTGGAATTAATGGACCTCTATTGGCTAAATATAAATACAATCATCTTGTATGTGTGTGGTTTTGTGCTTTATAAATAATTTTGGGTTTTTCCATTATGAGGGTTCTATGGAGGTGTTTTTGGTATCATGGTTGTGTTCATAAGGGTGGGATATTGGTATGGTTCTATGAGATGGGTGTGGGGGTGTGTGAAATGGGGTTGTTTTTTAATGATTTTTTCTATGAGATTTGTGTATGAGGTGGTGTAAGAGGTGTTATGCAATCTCAGGTTGATTGATTGTTTGATTGCTAAATGGATGGACCTATAGAAAAGTGGGACTGCTTCTGGGTGGCATTATGGCTATTGGACTATGTTGTGCAGGGGAACTAAAATCTAGTTGTGTGTTGATTGTGTCACTGATTATGTTGTGTATGGCTTATTTGAGTAGTTAAAAAGTTTTCTTTGTAATTAAATAAGTAAAATTAATTATAAAGAATGGTAAGTGGTTAAATTAAAGAGGTGGGTTGATGTTTTTGTTGTGTTTGTTGTGTGGATTCACTTATAGTTGTAGCAGTAAGGGTAGTTTCTGTGTTGTCTAGTTGTTTTATTGGAAACCCATAGGTTGTGATGAGTGTTTGTTACCTATATGTACAAAATTGTTGTTCCTTTTTATTTTTATTTGCACCCACCCAAGTTGAGCACTATGTGTCGAACGACCCATTGTTATGGGGGAGGGTGTCTTTCCCAAAATTCTGGTGGGAGAATGGATGGATTATTATTGGATTTACCTTTCCCCCATTCAAGAAATTTATGACCCTAGACACTTTGGGCAGGTTGTAATGGATTGAGGGTTAATACCAAACATATGGTATATGTTGTGTAATAAGTGGTTTGTTTCCTTTGTCACTTTGGGATGAGGCCCATGTGTTTTTGAGTGAGGAAAGTGGTGCATTTTACCCATGTTTTTTTGGGAATGATGTGATGTGGTGTGAAACTCAAGTGTATGTGGGAAGGTTGTGTCAGTGGGGCATGTAGAAGAGAGTGGTAGAATCTGGATGTTAACCATTAGGGAAGAGATGTTAACCGGTGGGAAGTGGTGTGGGGTACCCAAATATCAATGTTCTTACTACATTAATTTACAAGACTTGCATTATTTGGTGAGCATTCCTTGGTGAGGTAGGGGTGGATTGTATACCTTTTAAGGTTCTTTTGATTTTCTATTGTTTTCTCACAGGGGAATTATTATGCTTCTCCCACTCTTTCATGGGTGACTATGGTTTTCCCTACTGAGTATACAAGTATTCTAAACCAACGTATATAAAACTATTTTCATGTTTCCTGGGATATCATGAAGACCTTGCTGAACCTTAATAGATCAATCTTTAGGGATGGTTTTTGTGTCACTTCTTAGTTTTATTTTGGTACTTACATTGATGTTTTTTGTATTTCTTGGAGTTTTACTTTAAACATTCATGTGTGGAGGATTTTGAATTCATTATATATATATATATATCAAGGAGTTGTTTGAGGATGATACATCTTATCTCTTGATATTGGTTACTATTAAATATTTAATGCCTCCCATTTTTGTGAGATTACAATACCCATAGTGCTGGTTACCACCCTAGGGCCTATTTGAGGAGGGACTCAATGGGTTATTATCTCTCCTTAATCTTGAGGAAGGAAGGAATCAATATCTTTATATCCCTTCCATTATCTTGAAGAAGGTGGTTCATAGTATAATTACATATGTTTTAATGTTCATATGACACACATATTTATGTTTCTTCATTATATGATTTTAGAGAATATAATTATATAGATCCATAATGCATTGAGTAAATATTTTTGACTATTGAGACAACATGCATGTGACCATAGAGTAAACCCAATCCACTATGGGACTATGTCAAATAATTTTATGGTAATGTGGAGTTTACCCAACCTACTATGTTATTGGACTCTATTAATTATGTGATGATTTTATTTTTAGAAATTAATCATATAAGAATTTATATTCAATTTTTATCTATGTTATGAATACGTATGACACATTTTTATGTCTTTCAATATTTATAGGTTACGTTTCAATAGATTATGATAATTATCACATGATCCAACATTCTTATACCTCATTTATCATGTAATATCTAAATCAACTTTCCTAATTCATAATTTATGATCCATGTTTCTTATGTTATGATTTCCTTATGTTATGTTAATGTACAATTAATTTTTATAAATACTAAAATTTTTAACATATGATCACTTATGATCCTTTATTAATATCTGTTATGTTAACCCCTTACGGGGAATCTCAAACCACCATTTATTACTTTTTCGTTTCTCTAGGTTATAAATATGAATATTATGTTTGAAAAGACTTAAAAAGAATAATGTGTTAATAATATATGTGATTTTTTGAAATAATATTTGTAAAATGTTTTGGTTATGTATAAACCCTTTAAATACACTAATACAATAGGTTTTAGGTGTGTGATTTACATTGAGATATAAATAATATTCATGTAAACTGATAAAATATGCATGATTTATTATAGTTGATTCATCACGGGTATTTGTTTATATTATAGAAGAAAATAAGTGGTCTTGGATATATTTAACACCATATTATTATATAGTAATTTTTTATATAGAAAAAATATTTTTGATAACATGTAATACAGGGAACGACGATTCTAAATGAACTATAATATACTATAACATTATAACCAAGACATTAAATTTTAGTGGATGAGTATAAATAAGAAAATTATTAGAATTATTTATTTTAAAAACTTACAAAATAAACTAAATGGTTATCAATTTATTATAAATGAAAATAAAAACCATTTGAAAGCAATGAAAATTTGTTCTGAAAAACTTATTTAATGTGTACAGTGTATTTTTTTCATTACAAATTAAATTAATCAGTATTGGTGAATAATTTTAATATACATTATATATTATAAAATAAATATAATTTTTACCATTCATATAATATTTTTTTCTAGACATGTGATCTGAATAAACATAATTTTATGCCTGAAAAGTGGGGTTTTTTTAAAAGGTGGTTTATTGATGTTTTTCACACTTGAATTTAATTTAATTATTAATATTTATAAAAAATATACATAAAAATTTAACATTTTTTTAAATCATCATTTAAATATTATTTTATAATTAAATTTTGATAATTATCTAAAAATATTAATCTTTTTAATGAATAATGAAAAAAAATATTTTCTTGAAAATTATATTTTCATTTAAAGAATTTAAAATGGTCAATTATTTTTAAAAAATTTTAAAGAATAATTAGATAGATTATATTATTATTAATCAAATTTATATCTTTTGAATAATATTTATGTTAAAATTTGATATATAAATTTTTATACTATTGAAATCATATATTTGGAAACCTGCAGTTTATTCGTTCATGTAGTTTTAACTTTAAATTAAAATTTGACAATTATATGAATAAAATTCAGTAAAATGGATTCCATTTTATTGATAATAACAATAAATATTAGTTAATATGTTCAAATAAAATTTACGTCATAATTAAAAGATAAAATAGTAAATAATTAATTACTCTACTTAGGGTTAAAACAAGTTTACCAATGGGTGGAACCAATTAATAAGGGTAACATTAACAATTAGATATGTATAGATTTTTTTCTGGACATATTTATACCTTATACACTCCCAAATATTAATATTTTTCCATTTTAAGGCTTCTGGTTTGAAATCACATTATAATTTATTATTATTTTTAGAAACTCCAAAGGGGTCCCCTCACCCACTTATAAAAGGAAGCCCCATATACTATAATACACACATATTAATAGCCAATTTTTTGTCCAATAAATTCAATAAAACATTACTTATATCCATACTCATTACTTAGAGTCCTTGGTATCATCATAAAACCAACCTATGATGGATTAAGCAATAAACCTAATCAGGATTTTTGAAGAGGATGTATAGCCCATCACTATCTGTCTTCATATTATTTCATCCTCTACAAAATTTAAATCTTTTAGATCTATTATATAATAATAAAAATATTTCATCCACATATTTTTATGTTATTATATTAATGTAATATCCTATATAGATTCTAACTTCCATCAAATGGGGAAAAATAATTGATCATGTGTACAACCAAGTATCGAATTCAAACTAATGTAATTTATATTCAATCACCAAATCTGATGAATGGATAAAATGATGGATTTAATTTACATAAATTCAATATATGAACAAATTAAAATTATTTAATTATACCATCTCATATACCTTATTACCTTCCATTCCATTAGAAAATGATAATGTCGCTCGTGCGAAGCTACGGACTACTGCCTCCATGAAGCGATGTGATGCTTTTTTCATTTTATTTTAACATTGATAGAAATAAGGAAGGATTTAATTAATATATATAATATATTATATAATAAAAATTATTTAAAATAGAATTATTATTTACGTTTCATTATTTATATCTATCAAAAAATTAGAACCAACGTTATTGTATATGTATGCCATTCATTCCTCATAAACAATATAATTCATTTATCAATATATAAAATTTATTTATGACAATAAATATGTATATATAATGAAAATATATTATTTTTAATGAATTATTAACACTTTTTATATAATGAAACTATGGTCATAGTATAAGGCTTAATGAACCAAACCAAAACATACAGGAAAAAGTAGTCATTACCCGAAAAAATGATTTTAATCAAGGATTGTTTATAAACATATGATAAATGAATATTATAAAATAATATAATCTATTATATATATGATTTTTTATCTATAATATATTTATAATAAGTCTATAATTATTATACATGAGGTTTGAACAGATATTAATGTTGTTAAAATAGATATAATTGTTTATTTCATAACATCATAATTATTTCATATTATTTATGTTAAAGCCTCTAATGGATAAATTATTGTAATATTATAATATTATAACCAACATATATTATTATCCTCTTCCGATTTAAAAATATTAAAACAATCCTCATTTTCCTCTATATAATTTCACATGTTTCCAAAACCATGTTCTTAAGTAAATCCTAAATTTTTTTACTCGATCATGAATTATTTTCCCCATATCTATATTTAACTTTATTTTTGTATAATATTATTACTAGTATCTAATTATTTATTAAATACATTTACACAAATGTTATTATTTTTCAATGGAATATTAATTAATCTTTTCTAATTAGGTAATTATTTTATTTTTAAAAAGTTTTAAAAGGAATATTTTTTTAACATATATGGAATAAAGGGAATCTTACACTATCATGGCCTCTAAATTCATTAATTATTCATTACAAGTTTTAATGTTTCCTTAAAAAATTTATTCAACAATATTTGGGGAATTTTATGATTATTAATATTTCATTACAAAATTAAGAGAGTATTTTAATGAATAAATATTTAAATGAAACTTTTAAATGATAATCATATATGTCAACATTATATTGTGGGTATTATAATGTAATATTGAGGTACTATTTTGTAACCATTAATCATATTACTCTGGATTTTTTATGATTATATTTATTAAATAGGGAATGTAATAATGTTTTATATGATAGTTTTTCAATATGAATTTTTACATGGATAATGTTTCACCCCATTAATATATGTAATTTATTTCACTTTGTATGTAGAAGGAGGGGTCCATAATATCCCCTCGATGAATTGGTAGGTATAATTAGAAAAACCAGTTTATGTATTCATCTGAGGTCATAACCATTTATATAATATCTCTTTTCAGAAGGCATTGATAATCTGTTTATGATTTCAGGAATTATGCATTCCTTCATTATGAGATTAGTTATTGATGTCCTTGTGATTATTTGATTAATTATGACATCCGTGGAATATTTTCAATATCATGTGATTTTTATTATATTGAATCAATTGATCATAAATTATTCCAAACATATTATTCTTCATGCTCATGTTATTGAGTAAATATAATGTTATTTAATATATTTACCTTATCATATTTATTATTACACTTTTATTCAAGATATCTTCCATTATACACATACCCTTACTGAGCATCTGAGCCCACCACCTAATTATGTTTCATTTGCATAGGATGTATAAATGTTTATTATTATTAATATATAGAGTAATGATAAAGATAATAGTGGTTATCATAAGGAAAATACATTGTTTTATATTATTTTTTAAAATTTAATGTGATATTCAAGTATGTATATTGTTATTAAATACTAATAAAATATTTTTTAGGATGTGATCGCTTGTATCTAGTAAAAATATAATTATGTAAGCACAGACATTAGGATACAAGGTCCATGGGCTTTATATAAGGTATTAGAGAATGTTTTGTATAATATTTTGAAAATGGATTTAAGAAAACATAGATTTTAAAATTTAACCTTATGACTAACTTTGATGATAAGTATATGTTTAAGATTACATTCTAATGGATTTTTATTGTTGAGATTATGTGGGTTTCTAAAAAATATATCACCATATATATAATATTAATTGATGTGGTTTTTTCATAGCTTCATCTTGGGGTAATAATGTCAAAAATAGTTGGTTTGATTGTATATTGACCATCAATTAGGTTTATAGAGAGTGTTCTCATTTTTTGCACCTAGTTTGATAGTCTGTGGTGATATTAATGGATTAATTCACAGTTTCCTTAAAAACCATTATAAGGGATTTTATTTTTTATAATTTTAGAATATTCATAAAGAAAACTTGTTTGTGATTTTACAATTAGCTCTATATAAATTTTTAAACTTATTTTATGTGTTTTATTTATTTTTAAATTATGAATTATTATTCAAAATTTTATAATCTAATCTTTTATAATATTATTTTAATAAATAGTATATAGTTGGTGGAATTAAAACCTTAATGATGCATATAATACATGTCTGGATTTCAATCTTAGGGATGACAATAAATCGAGAGATAAAGATGAAGCTAGAGATGTGTAAATACATATTTATTAGAGAAGTTGATTCTGGTTATGAATAATTATATTTTCCATATGATGAACCCTAATGATTGAAAAGACATTTTAATAATGTTATAATTATTGATAAGTTAGATAACTCAATCATTTAGTGTGACTATGAATCTATGTGAATATGGAAAATGGATATATTTCAAATAGATGGTATTTATTACATTAAAATTTAATGAAAGGATGTAGTCATTCATGGAAATTTATCACCTCTCATGAGATATAGATCAATGGTGGTCATTGATTTAAACCATGAAGGATGAGGATGAAATTTCCATCATGAAATGGAAGGACTTAATGGTACATTTTTAGGGAAAATATTTTCCTCACAAGAAGTAACCAGATATTGAGATAAAATTAATGATTTTGAGACCAAATGATGACAGAAATGTTTCTAACTATAAATAAAATAGTAAAAGTATTACAACACATCACTTTATTTCACACTTAAATATCATATATGACATAAAACCATAACTTGATATAACATTGAATATTGAGTGGCTTGGTGTCTCCGGTCATAAGAACATTACAATACAACATAAAACATAAAATACAGATCTTTAATGAAATATTATTTTACATGATCACACACATTCCATCATACATAACATTTCATGTGATAACTTGAGGATATCCATATGAAAAGGGTGATCTATAAATGTAAAGACTTGAAGCTTGACATACATGAACATTACATTACTTTTGAGGAATACTCAGTACATAACAAAAAACACACACACAAGGATCGTAATAGTTTAGTGTCTTTGGAAACTCGGAATAAAATCTTCTAATCATGGTGAATGATCTTCAACATCTCCCATAAAGATCTTCCACTTTTTTTCTTACCTAAAACCTTTATTTATATCCTGGGGAAAAACATAAAAAGGGTGAGCTCAAATGCTCAGTAAGGGTAAGAATGGATAAAATAAAACATACTATATACATTTGAACTTAAAAACATGAACATAATGTTTAAACATCAAAAGCTTGAGCAATGACATAAAACATGGAAGTACGTAAGGCATAGATCATAAATAGACATTAAGAATGATAAAATAGCATGCGAATAAAACTTGTATTTGTGGAAACCATTAAGCACATGATATGATTTCCATATTAGCCAAGGAATTGCTGCCCAGACCATCTTAGTGGACAAAGTCCCTTTCTGAATCGAGTTCACTCCTCGTTCCAGTCTGGTATTACTGAACCGGTTTAACTTTCCGTTCCAGCCATGTATATCTCATGAGATATAAATATTTACCCAATTCATTTGAGGGAGATATAGGTCCCACCCATCTCATAATGAAATAATTTTTACTTGTGCCACAAAATAAACTTAAAACATTCATCATAACCCAAAGAATAAAATGGGTTTTGTAAACATCATCCCATCATTTCATAATCCATATAAAAAAATGGAAATTTCATCATAAGAAGAGTGAACCATGTAAATTATAGAGACATTATGCTTAAAACACACACATATGAATTAATTTCATCTTAGATGGAAAATGGTTTTGATGAAACATTTGAAATTAATTCTTGAGGAAAATATCATTTCTTCATCAAAATCAATTTATTTTAACAAAACGTCATGCTATTTTAAAGGAAAGATATTTTGTTGAAAATGGTCATGAAATCTTTTGAAGGAAGATTCATACAAATAAGGCTTTATTAAACCGTAAAAATCCATTCGTGCCGTATAAGTTAAAAAAACATTCTTCTCGTACTTTTGCCGAAAAAGTCAAAAAAGTACCTCGTAACGTAAACAAAAGAAAGATTCCTTACATACCATGTAGTAAAATTCAAATAATGTCATTCTTCGTAAGTGTCGGAACCTCCTGTATAATGATTTAAATAATGTCATTTACATATTCCATAATCATAATCATTGTTATTATATCATATATGGTTAACTTATGACTTTATTTTACCCATTCTTTTGTAAATTCCAAGTTAAAGAGCGTTTTGGGTAAAATCGTTTCATTTGTCGTTCGTGTTTTGACTTGTAATTATTCATATGATTACTTAGATCATGATTACATAATTCCAGAATATAAAAGATGATATATATATAATATATATTTAAAATATACATATATATAATAGATCAGTAAATGGAAAGAAATACACCGTTCATGGAGACAGTAGGTCGTACGTACGCATGAACGTTGTTTTCGTTTCCTTATTGAGTTGAATAGGGTTAAGTAGATGACATACATATATATAAAAATAAATTCAGTATCATTATTATTTTATATATTTCATGATTACTTATTATATATACTTTATAATCATTCATTAATGGTTAACGTGGAGAATGAATTTCATCGTGTCGTGGAGACGGTAGTCCGTACGTACGCACAAGCGATGATATCGTTCTCATGATCGTGGAATTATATTAGAGTGTATGTATACTATTTAAGAATTAATACCACTTTACAATAATAATATATAGTTGTTTATTTGCACAATTATACCCATCCATGAATGGTGGTGGTGGAAAATAGATTACACCACGGCGTGGAGACGGTATTCCGTACGTATGCACGCGCGCTGATTTCATTTTCCATAGGATGGATAGATAGTGAAATAGGGTTGTTTAATACTTATAATAACATATTCGTATATGAGTGATACTGATTTTATTACTTAAAAATGAAACAACCTAAGAAGAAGAAGTGGAAGAAGAAATAAAGTTGAAAGAATCGGTAACTAACATTACCTCTTCTTTGAAGCGCCTCTTTGAGATCTCCTTTTAGGGCCCTAAAATTGGTCTTTTAGGAATACCAGAACCTCTAGGATGTATCTATGGAAGTGGAGAAGAGAATTTTTCAGGGGATGGACGATATTTAAGGATCAAAGTGGAGTGAAGAAGAGAGGGAGGAGGTTCCCTTTTATAAGGGAGGAGAGGGGCACATTTGGAATAACAAAAAATATTATTTTATTATAAAGTCAAATTCTGTTTTTAATAGTTCAAAATTGAAATATTTCGAAGCTAAGTTGGGGATGGGTATAAATACTCTCATCCAATAGAATTTAGACAAGTTTAGGTTCCTATTTTAACCTTATCATTTAGATTTAACATTAAGTTAAATAATTTTACTTTTATCGTGTCTTCTTGGGTTCTTATACTATAAGGTTAATAAACTTACTATAATCAGCCAAACGAACCCCAAGTTGTTTATTATTAAAATATATAACCTTATATAAGTAATTTGGCCTAACATTAGATTTTTAGGAATAAAATAACAATTAATAATATAATATTTGTTTTAAAAACTGTTTTATGTCAATTTTGACACTATTTAGTAATAGTTTTTTGTGAAAATAAAAACAGACTGATTAGTTCGAAAAACATTAATTATATCATTACTAACATGTCATATTAACCTAGAAAATTAGTTGAATTCATAAAAAGTCTCAAATTACATTTATTTTGGTATTTATAACATCAATTATGTCAATATTTCATTAATAAGATAATTACTGCATCATCTTTGTGTCATAAATAAATTAAATTATATAATGTATAAAAATTACAAATAAAATCAAATATGTAGGAAATATTTTTAACTTTCTAATAAATATTTATAGTTGAATTTATCGTATCTATAACCCTATATTAAAAATGAAATACTTATTAAAATTTGATTTTAACTATTTTAACCCTTCTTTAAATAAATTAATAATAAATGTCCTAATCTAATCCAAGTGGGCCTAAATGGTCATATTTTATTCCTAAGGTTGTTTTTGGTCGCATTACACTTATCCAATAGAATTAGGATATGTGTTAGGGTAATAATAATATCATTTTTACCCTTAATTGCCCTATTTACTTTTAACCGTGGTAAAAAAAGTAAAAAGTTACTATTCACCAAAAATTATTTACATCTCGTTGAACCACATTTTTCTTAATGACATCAACCATGTCTCTCAGTTTTTTGAAATTCCACTCACAGAAGAGGTAAAATTAGGTTTTATGAAAAATTCATTTTTTTAACTACCACTGAGTGGTTTCACTATTCATCAAAAAATGAAAGTTTCTAGAAAAATACCAAAAATTAGGCCTAAGCTATATTTGATATTATGAATTCAAAAATGATGTTCATTTTACCAAATTCAAAACATATCAGTTTCATTAATTAATTTAAAATTTAATTCCCGTTGTCAAAATAAATAGCGTGTTCTTAAGAGATAATAACTATCAAAAGATCGACACTTGTTTATGTCTGGTTTAAATGTGAAATTACATCTAATGACCAACATTGAATTAAATTGTAAAAATATATTCTAAATATACCTTAAAACCACTACAATTAATAATTTATCACTATTAATTATTTCTGTTAAAAATGTTGTTTTTAATTAAAATTTAGTAATTCTCACTATTCATCAGAAAATGAAAGTTATCCGAAAAGTACCAAAATTTCACCCTAATCTAATTTTGATATTCAGAATCCAAAAATGAAGTCCATTTTGAAAAATAAAATTTGAAAAATTTAAAAAATTGGTTATTACTATTCATAACGACTAGTTTTAATAATATTTTAATAGCATATCATTGTTTAGTGAAACTCGGTATTGCGTACTACACACGCTATCGAGGAAGGTCATGATTGCGTGTAATGGAAGGAAAGTCAAGGATGCGTGTTGTGCAAGCTCCTTTTGGTGTAGCGTACAACACAAGACATTAATGAAATTAAAAAAAATATTTTTCATAAAATCTCAGGGTGTTACATTCTACCCCCCTTAAAATGAATTTCGCCCTTGAAATTTGTCAGGGTTATAAATGGTTTACTACTCGAATGTTTATTTAATTGAAACCCATATCGTAAAAAAGAAATACCAAAAACAATCTTTAAAAACAAATGTATGAAACGTAACGGTTACCCAAATAAACTAATCACTGGGTTTCCACATAGGTGAAAATATGGATATAGAAGAGAAATCTAACCATCATGTTCTGATAGAGGGTGGAAGAGAACATGGCTATGGAAAATCCAGCAATCACAAAGCCATAAATTTGTGACAATCTTAGGTACCATATGATTCATCAGATATAAGAGCACTAGGACACCATTTTTGGTTTTCAAGATCATTTCCCTAAAGTTGAAGAATTTCAATTAGAATAAATACTTACTTTATTTTGGTACAATCTCACTATTGTTCATACCTTGAACAATTTCCACTTCATCTCTTAAAGAAATGAAGTTGAATTTGTTATTCGTGAAGTGTTAGCAGATCATGTGATAGAATGACGGGTCATTCTATCTGTCTCAAACAAAAGGTTATAAATAGTTATTAAATATACATAAGTTGATCTATAGTGAAATTAATCATATATGGTTCCTAAAATGGAATTATACTTATTATATCATAATAAAACTATTTTCTACTAAACATGGACTTCTTGTAGGCCAGTTGTAGGCAATAAAGGCCAGTCGCACTTCGGTTGTGGGTCCGATTCCCACAGCCTTGTCCGACGTGATGGGTTGTCGCCCGTCCTGCAGGTTTTCCTTTTTCTAAAACTAAATTACTATAACATCCCATAAATAATATCGAAAAAACTTCTATCGTTAAAGAATACTAACTTATGTCCAATATAATCCATCCCAATCTTTAGGTTTATCCAAAATACTTCGGTCCAAGCTCATAGTATAAAAATTATTACTTGAAATGACACATAACAATCATGTGAATTCCATCATTTAATCCCCATATATCATAAGATATATCTTGTTGGTCAAATTACAAACATGTGAATACCATAATCGTGTATACCCATTGAACCTTAGTGAAAACATGAATGTAGTTAAAAGTTAACACTTTCCACAAACCAAAATCCTCAAAATTATTTATACTCAAACCATGATATCACTTAGTCCTTATATCAATCATGAGATCATGAATACAATCAAACATATCATTATCTTATTATCCCTTCATTATGTGCATATCATCTACTTACCAAAAATATCTCAATCACTTTCCATGGTTACCGGTTCCATAAAATTTATTGAAAACCACAATAGACCAATACATAAATATTCCAATATTCCACGATACTATATACAACATTATTTTGGAATCCAATTACATAAACACTTAATCATTCCACCCATCGTTTTCATATTCAACATCACCAATAGTGATCGCATGTGACTTACCTTTGTCCATTGCCTTAAGTGGTTTCTCATGTCGATCATCACTAACCCTTGGATTAGGGCATTTATTAGCATAATTCCCTATTTTCTTGCACTTGAAGCATTGAAGTGTTGGTGGTGCTTTCTCTGTAGTCTTTTCTTTATTCACATCATTAGAAACCCTTTTTCCATTACTTCGACACTCAGCTGCTCGATGACCTTCTTTTCTACACTTAAAACATTTTCTAGTCCCTTTAAGAAAATCTCCACCATGCTTCTTTCCACACTTTGAGCATAAGGAAACATTCATCTTCTTTTCACCATTATTCTGAGATTTCTCGTTGAACTCTATCTTTCGTTTCTTGTCAAAACCATGAGATGAATATGTAACACCAACTTCTATTTCTACCTTAATAGCACAGTGCACATTTTCTTCATATCTACTGAAGTCTCTTATAGTTAATTCACTTCGAAGATTTGGTTTTAATCCACTGAAGAATCGATCAAATTTACTTTCAGGTTGGATGATAAAGCCAGATGCATACCATGAAAGCCTTGTAAAATTCGATTTGTATACACCAATAGATTCATCATCCTTTTTCTTTAGTTCAAGAAACTCCTTCTCCATCTTTGTTCGAAGAATACGAGGGAAGTACTTATTGAAAAATAAGTTCTTGAACTCATCCCATTCCATGGACTCAATTTCATCTCTTGGCCTCGTATTCTTGATAAGATTCCACCATTGATTGGATTCACCTTCCAAACGATATACTGCTAAGATGACTTTATCATGTTCATAACATTGAAGAACTTAAAATATATTTTCAGTGGTACTGATCCATTGTTCAGAAACAAGTGGATTAGAAGACCCACTGAAAGAAGGTGGATGTTGCCTCATAAAGGACTCAATAGAATATTGTTCCCTTATCTGCTCATTTGGAAGTCCAGAATGATTCATAGATTGTGTAAGTATAGAAATAAGAGTTTTCACTCTATCTCCCATAACATTTGTTTGTTCAGGAGTACAATCATTTCATTGTCCATTACATTGATCAACACGGTTCCTTCAGGTTCTATCCATCATCTAAAACCCAAAAAGAATAGTGTGAGAGGCAAAAATCACGCTAGGGAAAACAATATAATAAAGTGGGAGTAACTTCAATATCTAACATCTTGGGTTACCATAATTCTAGTACTATAACCTATACTTATACTTAACCTTAGGGACATCCCTAGACATACCTTAGAAATATCTCTAGGGATCTCACTAATGTTTTCTCATCCATGTTTCCAAAGGTTGACTAATCCTTTCCTCTGATACCAACTATAGAGACCCAAAGCTTGAAATACATGAACATTACATTACATTTGCGGAATACTTATTACATAACAAAAACACACACACAAGGACCGTAATAGTTTAGTGTCTTTGGAAACTCTTAATAAAATCTTCTAATCGTCCTGAAAAATCGTCAACAACTCCCATAAAGATCTTCCCCTTCTTTTTCTTACCTAAAACCTTTCTTTATATCCTGGGGAAAAGAAAACATAAAAAGTGTGAGCTCAAATGCTCAGTAAGGGTAAGAATGGATAAAATAAAACATACTATATACATTTGAAATTAAAAACATGAACATAATGTTTAAACATCAAAAGTATGAGCAATGAAATAAAACATGGAAGTACGTAAGGCATAGATCATAAAGAAACATTAAGAATGATAAAATAGCATGCGAATAAAACATGTAAATATGGAAACCATTAAGCACATGATATGATATCCATATTAGCCAAGGCATTTCTCCCAAGACCATCTTAGTGGACAAAGTCCCTTTCTGAATTGAGTTCACTCCTCGTTCCAGTCCTGTATTACTGAACCGGTTTAACTTGCCGTTCCAGCCATGTCTATCTCATTAGATATAAATCTTTACCCAATGCATTGGAGGGAGATATCGGTCCCACCCATCTCATAATGAAATCATTCTTACTTGTTCCACAAAATAAACTTAAAACATTCATCATAACCAAAAGAATAAAATGGGTTTCGTAAACATCATCCCATAATTTCATAATCCATATAAGAAAAACGGACATTTCATCATAAGAAAAGTGAACCATGTAAATTATAGATACATTAAACTTAAAACAAACACATATGAAATGATTTCATCTAAGATGGAAATTGGTTTTGATAAAAAATTTGAAATGAATTCTTGAGGAAAATATCCTTTCTTCTTCAAAATCAATTTCATTTCACAAAACATCATGCTATTTTAAAAAAAAGTTATTTTCTTGAAAATTTTCATGAAATATTTTGAAGGAAGCTTCATGCAAATAAGGATTTATGAAACCGTAAAAATCCATTCGTGCTGTATAAGTTAAAAAATCATTCTTCTCGTACTTTTGCCAGAGAAGTCAAAAAAGTACCTCGTAACGTAAACAAAAGAATGATTCCTTACATACCATGTAGTAAAAGTAAAAAATGGATAAAAATGGCTTTAAACATGCATGAAAATACTTTTATAAAACATGTACATGGATGATAGAAATAACCCTAGTGAATACTTACGAAAAAGTAATCTCGGATAAAAATGAGATTTGAAAAATTATCCCTTACCTTAGGTCCGATTTGCTTCGTAAGTGTCCGAACCTCCTGTATAATGATTTAAATAATGTCATTGACTTATTCTGGAATCGTAATAATTATTATGATACCGTATATGGTTAACTTATAACTTTATTTTACCCATTCTTTTGTAAATTCCATGTTAAATAGCGTTTTGGGTGAAATCGTTTCATTTGTCGTCCGTGTTTTGACTTGTAATTATTCATATGATTACTTAGATCATGATTACATAATTCGAAAATATAAAACATGATTTATATATAATATATATTCATAATATACATATATATAATAGATCAGTAAATGGAAGGAAATACACCATTCATGGAGACGGTAGGCCGTACGTATGCATGAACGCTGTTTTCGTTTCCTTATTAAGTTGAATGGAGTTAAGTAGATGAAATACATATATATAAACATAAATACAGTATCATTATTATGTCATATATTTCATTATTACTTATTATATATACTTTATAATCATTCATTAATGGTTAAAGTGGAGAATGAATCTCATCGCGTCGTGGAGACGGTAATCCGTACGTACGCACGAGCGATGATATCGTTCTCATGATCGTGGAATTATATTAGAGTGTATGTATACTATTTAAGAATTAATACCACTTTACAATAATAATATATAGTGGTTTATTTGCACAATTATACCCATCCATGTATGGTGGTGGTGGAAAATAGATTACACCACGGCGTGGAGACGATATTCTGTACGTACGCACGCGTGGTGATTTCATTTTCCGTAGGATGGATAGATGGTGAAATAGGGTTGTTTAATACTTATAATAACATATCATTATATTAGTGATTCTTATGTTATTACTTCAAAATGAAACAATCTAAGAAGAATAAGTGGAAGATGAAATAAAGTTGAAAGAATCGGTAACAGACATTACCTCTTCTTTGAAGCGCCTCTTTGAGATCTCCTTTTAGGGCAATAAAATTGGTCTTGTAGGAATAACAGAACCTCTAGGATGTATCTATGGAAGTGTAGAAGAGAATTTTGCAGGGTTTGGCCGATCATGAAAGCTCAATGTGGTGTGAAGAAGAGAGGGAGGATGTGCCCTTTTATAAGGGAGGAGAGGGGCACCTTTGGAATAACTAAACATATTATTTTATTATAAAGTCAATTTAGGTTTTTAATAGTTCAAAATAGAAATATATCAAAGATAAGGTGGGTATGGGTCTAAACCTTTTCATCCAATATAATTTAGACAAGTTTAGGTTCCTATTTTAAACTTATCATTTAGATTTAACATTTAGTTAAATAATTTAACTTTTACCGTGTCTTCTTGTGTTCTTATACAATAAGGCTAATACACTTACTATAATAATCCAAACGAACACCAAGTTGTTTATTATTAATATATATAACCTTATCTAAGTCATTTTTCCGAAAATTAGATTTTTAGGTATAAAATAACAATTAATAATATAATATTTGTTTTAAAAACTATTTTATGTCAATTTTGACACTATTTAGTAATTGATTTTTGTGAAAATCATAACAGACTGATTAGTTCGAAAAACATTAATACGATCAATACATACATGTCATATTAACTTAGAAAATTAGTGTAATTCATAAAAAGTCTCAAATTACATTTATATTGGTATGTATAACATCAATTAGGTCAATATTTCATTAATAAGATAATTACTGCATCATCTTTGTGTCATAAATAAATTAAATTATATAATATCTAAAAATTACAAATAAAATACCATTATTTTGGAAATCTTTTTATCTTTCTAATTAATATTTATTGTCGAATTTATCTTATGTATAACCCTATATTAAAAATCATATACTTATTAAAATTTGATTTTAACTATTTTAACCTTTCTTTAAATAAATTAATAATAAATGTCCTAATCTAATCCAAGTGGTCCTAAATGGTCATATTTTATTCCTAAGGTTGTTTTTGGTCGCATTACACTTATCCAAGAGAATTAGGATATGTGTTAGGGTAATAATAATATCATTTTTACCCTTAATTACCCTATTTACTTTTAACCGTGGTAAAAAAAAGTAAAAAGTTACTATGCACCAAAAATTATTTTCATCTCATTGAACCACATTTTTCTTACTGACATAAACCGTGTCTCTCATTTTTTTGAAATTCCACTCACAGAAGCGGTAAAATTAGGTTTTATGAAAAATTCATTTTTTTAACTACCACTGAGTGGTTTCACTATTCATCAAAAAATGAAAGTTTCTAGAAAAATACCAAAAATTAGGCCTAAGATATATTTGATATTATGAATTCAAAAATGATGTCTATTTTACCAAATTCAAAACATATCAATTTCATTAATTAATTTAAAATTTATTTCCCGTTGTCAAAACAAATAGCGTGTTCTTAAGAGATAATAACTATCAAAAGATCAACACTTGTTTATGTCTGGTTTAAATGTGAAATTACATCCAATGACCAACATTGAATTAAATTGTAAAAATATATTCTAAATATACCTTAAAACCACTACAATTAATAATTTATCACTATTAATTATTTCTATTACAAATGTTGTTTTTAATTAAAATTTAGTAATTCTCACTATTCATCTGAAAATGAATGTTATCCGAAAAGTACCAAAATTTCACCCTAAGCTAATTTTGATATTCAGAATCCAAAAATGAAGTCCATTTTGAAAAATAAAATTTGAAAAATTTAAAAAATTGGTTATTACTATTCATAACGACTAGTTTTAATAATATTTTAATAGCATATCATTGTTTAGTGAAACTCGGTATTGCGTACTACACACGCTATCGTGGAAGGTCATGATTGCGTGTAATGAAAGACAAGTTAAGGATGCGTGTTGTGCAAGCTCCTTTTAGAGTAGCGTACAACACAAGACATTAATGAAATTAAAAAAAATATTTTTCATAAAATCTCAGGGTGTTACATTCTACCCCCCTTAAAATGAATTTCGCCCTTGAAATTCGTCAGGGTAATAAATGGTTTACTACTCGAATGTTTATTTAATTGAAACCCATATCGTAAAAAAGGAATACCAAAAATAATCTTTAAAAACAAATGTATGAAACGTAACGGTTACCCAAATAAACTAATCACTGGGTTTCCACATAGGTGAAAATATGGATATAGAAGAGAAATCTAACCATCATGTTCTGATAGAGGGTGGTAGAGAACATGGCTATGGAAAATCCAGCAATCACAAAGCCATAAATTTGTGACAATCTTAGGTACCATCTGATTCATCAGATATAAGAGCACTAGGACAACATTTTTGGTTTTCAAGATCATTTCCCTAAATTTGAAGAATTTCAATTAGAATAAATACTTAATTTATTTTGGAACAATCTCACTATTGTTCATACCTTGAACAATTTCCACTTCATCTATTAAAGAAATGAAGTTGAATTTGTTATTCGTGAAGTGTTAGAAGATCATGTGATAGAATGACAGGTCATTCTATCTGTCTCAAACAAAAGGTTATAAATAGTTATTAAATATACATAAGTTGATCTATAGTGAAATTAATCATATATGGTTCCTAAAATGGAATTATACTTATTATATCATAATAAAACTAGTTTCTACTAAACATGGACTTCTTGTAGGCCAGTTGTAGGTGATAAAGGCCAGTCGCACTTCGGTTGTGGGTCCGATTCCCACAGCCTTGTCCGACGTGATGGGTTGTCGCCCGTCCTGCAGGTTGTCCTTTTTCTAAAACCAAATTACTATAACATCCCATAAATAATATCGAAAAAACTTCTATCATTAAAGAATACTAACTTATGTCCAATATAATCCATCCCAATCTTTAGGTTTATCCAAAATACTTCGGTCCAAGCTCATAGTATAAAAATGATTACTTGAAATGACACATAACAATCATCTGAATGCCATCATTTAACCCCCATATATCATAAGATATATCTTGTTGGTAAAATTACAAACATGTGAATACCATAATCGTGTATACCCATTGAACCTTAGTGAAAAAATGAATGTAGTTAAAAGTTAACACTTTCCACAAACCAAAATCATCAAAATTATTTATACTCAAACCATGATATCACATAGTCCTTATATCAATCATGAGCTCATGAATACAATCAAACATATCATTATCTTATTATCCCTTCATTATGTGCATATCATCTGCTTACCAAAAATATCTCAATCACTTTCCATGGTTACCGGTTCCATAAAATTTATTGAAAACCACAATAGACCAATACATAAATATTCCAATATTCCACGATACTATATACAACATTATTTTGGAATCCCATTACATAAACACTTATTCATTCCACCCATCGTTTTCATATTCAACATCACCAATAGTGATCGCATGTGACTTACTTTTGTCCATTTCCTTAAGTGGTTTCTCATGTCGATCATCACTAACCCTTGGATTAGGGCATTTATTAGCATAATTCCCTATTTCCTTGCACTTGAAGCATTGAAGTGTTGGTGGTGCTTTCTCTGTAGTCTTTTCTTTATTCACATCATTAGAAACACTTTTTCCATTACTTCGACACTCAGCTGCTCGATGACCTTCTTTTCCACACTTAAAACATTTTATAGTCCCTTTAAGAAAATCTCCACCATGCTTCTTTCCACACTTTGAGAATAAGGAAACATTCATCTTCTTTTCACCATTATTCTGAGATTTCTCCTTGAACTCTATCTTTCGTTTCTTGTCAAAACCATGAGATGAATATGTAACACCAACTTCTATTTATACCTTAATAGCACAGCGCACATTTTCTTCATAGCTACTGAAGTCTCTTATAGCTAATGCACTTCGATGATTTGGTTTTAATCCACTGAAGAATCGATCAACTTTACTTTCAGGTTGGATGATAAAGCCAGATGCATACCATGAAAGCCTTGTAAAATTCGCTTCGTATACACCAATAGATTCATCATCCTTTTTCTTTAGTTCAAGAAACTCCTTCTCCATCTTTGTTCGAAGAATACGAGGGAAGTACTTATTGAAAAATATGTTCTTGAACTCATCCCATTCCATGGACTCAATTTCATCTCTTGGCCTCGTATTCTTGATAAGATTCCACCATTGATTGGCTTCACCTTCCAAACGATATACTGCTAAGATGACTTTATCATGTTCATAACATTGAAGCACTGAAAATATATTTTCAGTGGTACTGATCCATTGTTCAGCAACAAGTGGATTAGAAAACCCACTGAAAGAAGGTGGATGTTTCCTCATGAAGGACTCAATAGCATATTGTTCCCTTCTCTGCTCATTTGGAAGTCCATAATGATTCATAGCTTGTGTAAGTATAGCAATAAGAGTTTGCACTCCATCTCCCATAACATTTGTTTGTTCAGGAGTACAATCATTTCATTGTCCATTACATTGATCAACACGGTTCCTTCAGGTTTGTCCATCGTCTAAAACCCAAAAAGAATAGTGTGAGAGGGAAAAATCACGCTAGGGAAAACAATATAATAAAGTGGGAGTAACTTCAATATCTAACATCTTGGGTTACCATAATTCTAGTACTATAACCTATACTTATACTTAACCTTAAAGACATCCCTAGACATACCTTAGAAATATCTCTAGGGATCTCACTAACGTTTTATCATCCATGTTTCCAAAGGTTGACTAATCCTTTCCTCTGATACCAACTATAGAGACCCAAAGCTTGACATACATGAAAATTACGTTACATTTGCGGAATACTTAGTACATAACAAAAACACACACACAAGGACCGTAATAGTTTAGTGTCTTTGGAAACTCTTAATAAAATCTTCTAATCGTGGTGAAAGATCGTCAACATCTCCCATAAAGATCTTCCCCTTTTTTTTTCTTACCTAAAACCTTTCTTTATATCCTGGGGAAAAGAAAACATAAAAAGGGTGTGCTGAAATGCTCAGTAAGGGTAAGCATGGATAAAATAAAACATACTATATACATTTGAAATTAAAAACATGAACATAATGTTTAAACATCAAAAGTATGAGCAATGACATAAAACATGGAAGTACGTAAGGCATAGATTATAAAGAAACATTAAGAATGATAAAATAGCATGCGAATAAAACATGTAATTATGGAAACCATTAAGCACATGATATGATATCCATATTAGCCAAGGCATTGCTGCCAAGACCATCTTAGTGGACAACGTCCCTTTCTAAATTGAGTTCACTACTCATTCCAGTCCTGTATTACTGAACTGGTTTAACTTGCCATTCCAGCCATGTCTATCTCATTAGATATAAATATTTACCCAATGCATTGGAGGGAGATATCGGTCCCACCCATCTCATAATGAAATCATTCTTACTTGTTCCACAAAATAAACTTAAATCATTCATCATAACCCAAAGAATAAAATGGGTTTCGTAAACATCATCCCATAATTTCATAATCCATATAAAACAAACGGAAATTTCATCATAAGAAAAGTGAACCATGTAAATTATAGATACATTAAACTTAAAACACACACATATGAAATTATTTCATCTAATATGGAAATTTGTTTTGATAAAAAATTTGAAATGAATTCTTGAGGAAAATATCCTTTCTTCTTCAAAATCAATTTCATTTCACAAAACATCATGCTATTTTAAAAAAAAGTTATTTTCTTGAAAATTTTCAGGAAATCTTTTGAAGGAAGCTTCATCCAAATAAGGCTTTATGAAACCTTAAAAATCCATTCGTGCTGTATAAGTTAAAAAATCATTCTTCTCGTACTTTTGCCAGAGAAGTCAAAAAAGTACCTCGTAACGTAAACAAAAGAATGATTCCTTACATACCATGTAGTAAAAGTCAAAAATGGATAAAAATGACTTTAAACATGCATGAAAATAATTTTATAAAACATGTAAATGGATGATAGAAATAACCCTAGTGAATACTTACAAAAAATCAATCTCGGATAAAAATGAGATTTGAAAAATTATCCCTTACCTTAGTCTGATTTGCTTCGTAAGTGTCCGAACCTCCTATATAATGATTTAAATAATGTCATTGACTTATTCCGGAATCATAATCATTTTTATGATACCTTATATGGTTAACTTATAACTTTATTTTACCCATTCTTTTGTAAATTCCATGTTAAATAGCGTTTTGGGTGAAATCGTTTCATTTGTCGTCCGTGTTTTGACTTGTAATTATTCATATGATTACATAGATCATGATTACATAATTCGAAAATATAAAACATGATTTATATATAATATATATTCATAATATACATATATATAATAGATCAGTAAATGGAAAGAAATACACCATCCATGGAGACGGTAGGCCGTACATATGCATGAACGCTGTTTTCGTTTCCTTATTAAGTTGAATGGAGTTAAGTAGATGAAATACATATATATAAACATAAATCCAGTGTCATTATTATGTCATATATTTCATTATTACTTATTATATATACTTTATAATCATTCATTAATGGTTAACGTGGAGAATGAATCACATCGCGTCGTGGAGACGGTAGTCCGTACGTACGCACGAGCGATGATATCGTTCTCATGATCGTGGAATAATATTAGAGTGTATGTATACTATTTCAGAATTAATACCACTTTACAATAATAATATATAGTGGTTTATTTTCACAATTTTACCCATCCATGTATGGTGGTGGTGGAAAATAGATTACACCACGGCGTGGAGACGGTATTCTGTACGTACGCACGCGTGGTGATTTCATTTTCCATAGGATGGATAGATGGTGAAATAGGGTTTTTAATACATATAATAACATATCATTATATTAGTGATTCTTATGTTATTACTTCAAAATGAAACAATCTAAGAAGAAGAAGTGGAAGAAGAAATAAAGTTGAAAGAATCGGTAACAGACATTACCTCTTCTTTGAAGCGCCTCTTTGAGATCTCCTTTTAGGGAACTAAAATTGGTCTTGTAGGAATACCAGAACCTCTAGGATGTATCTATGGAAGTGTAGAAGAGAATTTTGCAGGGTTTGGCCGATCATGAAAGCTCAATGTGGTGTGAAGAAGAGAGGGAGGAGGTGCCCTTTTATAAGGGAGGAGAGGGGCACCTTTGGAATAACTAAAAATATTATTTTATTATAAAGTCAATTTAGGTTTTTAATAGTTCAAAATTGAAATATTTCGAAGATAAGGTAGGTATGGGTCTAAATACTCTCATCCAATATAATTTAGACAATTTTAGGTTCCTATTTTAAACTTATCATTTAGATTTAACATTTAGTTAAATAATTTTACTTTTACCGTGTCTTCTTGTGTTCTTATACTATAAGGCTAATAAACATACTATAATCATCGAAACGAACACCAAGTTGTTTAATATTGATATATATAACCTTATCTAAGTCAGGTTTCCGAAAATTAGATTTTTAGGTATAAAATAACAATTAATAATATAATATTTGTTTTAAAAACTATTTTATGTCAATTTTGACACTATTTAGTAATTGATTTTTTTGAAAATAATAACAGACTGATTAGTTCGAAAAACATTAATAAGATCAGTACTTACATGTCATATTAACTTAGAAAATTAGTAGAATTCATAAAAAGTCTCAAATTACATTTATATTGGTATGTATAACATCAATTAGGTCAATATTTCATTAATAAGATAATTACTGCATCATATTTGTGTCATAAATAAATTAAATTATATAATATCTAAAAATTACAAATAAAATACCATTATTTTGGAAATCTTTTTATCTTTATAATGAATATTTATAGTCGAATTTATCTTATGTATAACCCTATATTAAAAATCATATACTTATTAAAATTTGATTTTAACTATTTTAACCCTTCTTTAAATAAATTAATAATAAATGTCCTAATCTAATCCAAGTGGGCCTAAATGGTCATATTGTATTCCTATGGTTTTTTTTGGTCGAATTAATCTTATCCAATAGAATTAGGACATGTGTTAGGGTAATAATAATAACATTTTTACCCTTAATTACACTATTCACTTTTAACCGTGGCAAAAAAAGAAAAAAGTTACTTTTCACCAAAAATTATGTTCATCTCATTGAACCACATTTTTCTTACTGACATAGACCGTGTCTCTCATAGTTTCTAAATTCCACTCACAGTAGCGGTAAAATTAAGTTATATGAAAAAAAAAATTTTAAACTACCACTTAGTGGTTTCACTATTCATCTAAAAATGAAAGTTTCCAGAAAAATACAAAAAAGTAGGCCTAAGCTATATTTGATATTATGAATTCAAAAATGATGTCTATTTTACCAAATTCAAAACATATCAGTTGGATTAATTAATTTAAAAATTAATTCTCATCGTCAAAACAAATAGCGTGTTCTTAATAGATAATAACTATCAAAAGATTGACACTTGTTTATGTCTGGTTTAAATTTGAAATTACATACAATGACCAAAATTGTATTAAATTGTAAAAATATATTCTAAAAATACTTTAAACCCACTAAAATTAATAATTTATCACTATTAATTATTTCTATTAAAAAGGTTGTTTTTAATTAAAATTTAGTAATTTTCACTATTCATCGGAAAATCAAAGTTATCCGAAAGGTACCAAAATTTCACTCTAAGCTAATTTTGATATTCCAAATCCAAAAATGAATTGAATTTTGAAAATTAAAATTTAAAAAATTTCAAAAATTGGTTTTTCCTATTCATAACGACTAGTTTTAATAATATTTTCATATCATATCGTTGTTTAGTGAAATTCGGTATTGCATACTACACATGCTATCGAGGAAGGTCGTGATTGCGTTTAATGAAAGGAAAGTCAAGGATGCGTGCTGTGCAAGCTCCTTTTGGTGTAGCGTACAACACAAGACATTAATGAAATTAAAAAGAATATTTTTCATAAAATCTCAGGGTGTTACAATAAAGACCAGTAAGGGATTAAACAAATAATAAAATGAAAAATAAATTATATATTGGCCAAAAATAATATAAATTTACTGGACGAGGAACATGAACAAAAAGGCACGATATAGTATGATTATCATATCATGGAAATTTGGAAACAACATTTAACATGATATTAGCATGAGACAAGGCTTTATTCACATAGAGGACGACTAAAACTTCATTAAACATGAATTAGAATGAGTAAACCATCATTTAACTTGAATTATCATGAGTAAATCCTCTTTAAATTGATGTATCATGATACTAATATTTACCCAATGTATTGGAGAACTATCAGGGTGCACCTTTCTTAATCATTTTATTTCATGCATAAGTGTGCCACATGAATCATATAACATTGATTAATTAAAAATAATAATTTATTCTTTGAAAAATGAATTTAGAATTTATAAATGAAAATCTATAATCAATAAGTAATTGTGAAAAATGTTGAATACCCTTGATAGATTAATGGGCATGGTATTCATTTCATAATGACTTTGTCTTGGAAAATCGTGGTGCAATTTCGGCAGCATAACAGAATGACATAAGAATTCATAAAATCAATTATGAGGGAGAAAGGGGTGTCTCAACATATTTACATGAAATAGATAGTAATTGGGTCATATAGATACTTTTCCCAACATATGTATTGGAATTTTGATTCATAATTCAAAATAATTACTAGAAGGTAAATGAGGGGAGAGAAATGTCTTACGGAATTTTGGCATGGTAACGACGATACATGGGAGGAATTAATGAGATATAAAATGGTATATCATCATTCAAACCTAAAGAGAGATGTACATGGGAGGTTTTCAATCATAACCAAACATTTTTAATTAATAATTTAAAGGTATAGTAATAAAAAGCAACATGGACAAAAATGAGTGAGGAAGAAATCCCTTACTAGGAAGTGTGATCCCAAAGGCTTGGGAGGGGATTGAGATCGGATTAATGGGATCTTGAAGCACTTTGGGATGATTACAGAGATATTAGGTCAGAATTTGGTTGACATACAAACATTTTGAGGGAATAGAAGTGGTATCTTGGTTGGTTTTATATTGGAAATGATCGGGAATTCATTATTATTTAGGTTTTGGTCACTACACATTAAACTAATCAAAATGACAAACCATACAATGGTTTTTTACAATGATTTTTTCAAAATGGGATTGGAAAAAATTATTTTATAAGTCCATTGGCCTAACTTATTAAAACATTAGTCTTTCTTATGTGGTGGTGAGTCTCACTCTCATTGAAATAAACTTAAAAGTTAAAATGTTTTATTAGTATTGGAGGGTCCACTAAAGCAACATTAAATTAATCAATAAATTTTAAAATCACATTATTTTAATGAAAAAACTTATATTTTCTGAACATTCAATTTATAGTATTTTATTACACCACTACTAGTTCATTATGATTTCATAAAACTCATCACATATTTAAACAGTATTCATTTTTTATCCAAAAAATTAGCTAACTCATAAAAACATGAAAAATTCACCATTTGATAATTTTGAAATCTTTATTTCTAAAATAATATTAATTATATCTAAATAATTTTCTAAATATGTGAATTTTTACTTTCAAAATAAAAACTGACATTTATAAAAAATTCACGGGTTTTGACAAAAATAAGTTTCAAACCATAATAATAATTACAATTTTATTTATAAAAAAATATACAATCATTTATATTTAATAAAAATTAAATTAGTAAAAATATTTTATTATAATATTATTAAATTAAAAAATTCATAAATTCATCAAAATATATTTCCTAATTGAATATTAACTGCAAATACTATTTGTTCTTTAAAATATATTTATAATGTAAAAATAATAAAATAAGTGTATATTATTTATTATATACAAAAATAATTCAAATAATAATTAGGCTAGGCTATTTTTACATATCCCTTTATAACACCCACTTAAGACCTAAGGGTATGGTGTGTGATAGTGACAGACTCGTAGGGTGGTTCAGATAACATCGCTCTGGTGGTAATCTCTATTAACATCCACTTCTCCCATAAGAGGTTCCATTCAAGTTTAAAGTATTGAAGATCAGTTTAGAATTGGTTAAGATAGAATCCCAGTGATGCTAACTCCTTTTAGAGCTCTAAAAATGGGCTTCTCATGGATAAAATATGGAATCCTTCTTTTTTTAAACCTTACATTTCATTACATTTTTCAAACAGAAGACCTTTAAAGGCTATTGTCATGGAAATCAGAAACAAAATACCTGGAAACATAAAAAAACACTTTTAAATCCACTTTTATATCTTCTTGAAAAGTTCATCCTATGTAAAACTACTGCATCTCATAACCTGGATACAAACATGAAAGGAATGGGTGGGAAAAAAGCCTATTAAGTAAAGCAAGGGAATTTGTTTACTTGTGATATCAATAGAAATTGATGAAAAACATAATGATATGAGAAATGGATGTATAAGAATTTCATCATGACAGTAACCTGAACCATGAAATTAATATGTGGATACAACATTTAATTTAGGCATTCATGGACATATTACCATGGTTCATCCCCAAGGTGTCATAAAAATTACCAAGGTTATTCACCAAGGTATCGTAAAACATGTCATATCTTGAGATTAAATTTGTCACCCAATGAATTAGATAATGTGAGATCACACCCTTAATATATCATTATATTTATGTGATCTACATAGATCATAATAATAAATTTCAAAAATAACCCAGATAGAATAAAAGAACTGGGTTTCATTTCAAAATCATGACATTTTAAATGATCGTAAAAATTTGATTGTTATGTGCTTTATAACCCATAGAAAGGGAGTGAGGATTATATGTATGTCAATTCAAGAATAAAAAATAAAATTTTTATGTAATTATGAATACCCTTGGAGATGAAAATAGATTTGTTTATTCACATAAATAATACAAGATAATTTCCTGAAAATAAGTGAGAGATTTTGAGACAAACATTATGCAGCATAACAGCTATATTACATGGTTTTAGAAAACAATAAAAAGAGAGGGGAAAAGGTATACCATCCATAAATGAATAATTTCACAGTATAGGTAAAAAATAAAATATAAATAATATCATGGTTTGGAATTTCATACCATATGAAAATGAATCATGAAAGAAAAGATAAAATATGATTTCTTTTACTAAAATTCAGTAGCCTAACGGCATCACTTAAAAATTTAGAAAATAAATTGATGAGATCAGAAAGGGGCGCTAATAATTTATACATGAAATTGGTAGTAATAAGAATATATTATAACCTAACCCCACAAAATATGAGGGAAACTAGAAGAAATATCTTAATGGAAATCATAACTAAAAGAGGAGGGTGAAAGGTTCCCTTACCATGAATAGTAAATTCGAAAGCATGAAGGTTGGGACCTTGGGGGATTGGGGGCACCTTGAGAGGACATCATGGGAGGTAAAAAGTCTATATATTAATTGAGGAGAATTTTGGAATGAATGTAATGAGGGGATGACTTGGTATTTATAGAAAAAGTGAGGAAATATTTAATTAATTTCCATGGGACACCTCATCGATGGTATTGGAAAAACCATGGCCTTGCCCATGGTATTTGCCCATGGTACATGCCACATGGGACTCCTAATATCTTATCATAATTTTCAAAAGTTTACAAGAATGATTACATCGTTATTACATCATTAATGATTTCATTAAACAACAAAAACTCAAAAATGTATTTTCAATATTCACTGAAAAACAAAACATTTTATAAAAATATCATAAATTCTCACTAACCTAATATCGATGATCTGAATTAAAAAATAAACTCTATTTTATTAAAATAATTTTCTAAATATTTTTAATTTAATTTTTAAATTAAATCTTTATTTATTAAAAAACACTAAAATGATAACTTATATTTTTATACCTTGAAAAAGTAGTCATGGTCCCATAAAATTATCATATAACTATAAGACAATAAAGTAAAATATATGAATACAATTTATGAAAATAAATTTTCCTTTTAAAATATTAAATTAATTATAAAATTGTAAATTAAATATTTATGACCTTGAAAAATAAAAATACTTATACTATGATCTTTTTTTCATTTTTAAGATGTCAAAATTATATTTATACATTAATGGGTGAAGTTTCTTTTTTTGGCCAATTTATTATTCATTACTATTCATAAGGATATGTTACTATTCATACATTACCATTAACTAAAAATCAATTTTATCTTATTAGACTCCAAATTTCTTACTGATCACAACTATAGAAGACCATTTTTAAAAAATCATTTCACATTATTAATTATTTAATGTTGACATGAATATTTTAAAATACCCTTTTTATAATGTTCATCAATAAAATTTCATCCTATATTTTTCCAAACATTTGAAAATCACAAATTTTACAATAATAAGATATAAAAAATTTATTTATATCAAGGGAGTACAAAAAGTATCTAAGGCCTCGTTACATAGCCCCTTATAACATGTTTATAGGACCTAAGTGTAAGATGTGCTACGGTGATAGAGTCTTGGGGAAGCATGGAAAAAATTCCCCAAGTGGTGATTTCTATTAGCATGAATTTGTCCCTTAGGCGATTCCATTAAAGCTTCTCTTGTTGAAGCTCAGCTTGGTCATGGTCCAGAGCAATGCCCAGAGATGCTACCTACTTCCCAAGCTCTGACAGATGGGTTTTGTATGGCCCGAGTCTACTTCATAAGTCCATCGACTCTTCTTTCTCTTCTAATTAACCAAATTCACTTGTATTTATAAATAGTAATTTTAACATTAAGAATTCAGTTTCCAACGGTCATATTTACCAATGGTCATATAGCAGTTGAACCCAATGGTATAACTTCATTAATTAAATTATATAGTTTTTTGGAGTATAAAATGAAATAACACGCAAATTTAATAAACAAATATTATTTATAAGTTCAGGTCATTACATTCTTCTCACCTTAATAAATTTCATCCCCGAAATCTTAACTCGTATCCTAAGAAGGAAAATGGTGTGGGAACATCTTCCTCATAGACTCATTGGGTTCCCACATAGATTCTTCACATTTGTGGTTCTTCCACAACACCTTAACAAGGTGGGTAGTCTTGTTGCATAGAACCTTTTCTCCAGGATCTAAGATCTCTAACAGATACTCTACATAAAAGAGTATATGTTTTAGTTGTACCACCTCTGGATACATTACATGTAAATGGTTAGGTATATACTTTATCAAAAGGGATACGTGGAAGACATCATGAACTTGTACTTGATTTGGAGGAAGTGCAAGCTGATAGGCCATTGCTTCTACTTGGTCAAGGATTTCATAGGGGCCAATTTCACAACCCGACCTTACCTGGGCTCGAGCCGCAACTACCCCAAGCCAACCTCCATAGGCCAGGGGCTGGCGACCAGCGTCAAATGCACAACAACTCGGGGAGGCCTTTCCCTCAGTACCTATACACACACAGGCATCCCACTCAATGAAAAAGTGCAAAGTAAAAGGAAAAAATAAAGTATCAAATTCTATAAATAAACCACAATGTGCATCGACCTCTAAACAGTACAAAGTAAAAAACTGAAGGTAAACTAAAAAGGAAAAGGGAAAAACACGTGCCCAACCTGAAAAGTGCCACAACCCAGCAGCAGGTAAACAAAAGCAAACACCTGGGAGAGTCTCACACATGGAACCCGACTACGACCACCACATGCAGTCCAAGATCCAGAACTCCTAAGCTCCGCTGAAGTCATGACCAAACTATCTATCATCTGCAAGGGAACACCAAGTGCGGGCAAATCCCAAGTAGGGGTGAGTATAAAAATACTAATTAGGGTAACCTGAAGGATCGAGGGAGGAACAAAGGAGGTACCGAAGGGTGAGCAGTAGATCAAATAGGGAATTGTAAAGGAGTACAATAGAGAGAGTGCAGTAAAGAGTAATAGTAGAGAGTCCAGCTCAACCCAACCAGAGAAAGGACGTAGACACGTCTCGACACAAGGAGATGGAAATGGTGGGAATATAAAATTCTTGTTGAGTCTTCGCAACCTATAGCAAGAGAGTAGACTCTTTCAACCACGAGAATCTAGACACGGAAAAAATGTGTCATACCCCATGCGTCTTTGCCTCTCCTGGAATGAGAGTAGCCAAAACCCAAGGATTGGGTACTGGAACAAGGTATATACATATCCATATGATCAAACAAGGAGCCCAAACAAGATCGTAAGGGGATCTCCATCCAGTTGATCAGCCCATGAAAATGAGTAGACAAAAATACAAAAGTAAACACCATTGATGCCCAGCATCTCGCACGTCTACCCCGAACTGCAAGTTAAGGGGATCAAATCACCGCACCTTAACATTATCCGCTTTGGGTGTCACTGACTCGCCCGAACGGTTTTAGGTCGCGTTGCAAGGACGCGTCTTGTTGGGGAAAGTGCCCCTCATACTTGAGAGTTCTAGGGGAACATCAAACCACACATCGTCACTACCCCGCAGTCGAGAGGTCTCCTCAAAGTCGATAGGAGACCCCCTGCCCAACCCTGCGGGAGGGTAATCCCTGGAATTCAATGTGTTCCCACTAGAGGGAGACCCGGAAAGAGTCAATGGGTTCCACACTACCCAGTCCCATAAAAGGGTAATCCACTGGAGGGATACCCGACTAAATTCAACGAAGAGTCCCAATTCCTAGTTCCATAAAAGGGTACTCCACTGGAGTGAGGCTTGGAACCATCATCGGGGACCACTTCCCAGCCCAACTGGAGGTAAACCCGTCATCGAGGACCACTTCCCATCCCAGATAGAGGTAAACCCGACATCGGCCACCACTTCACAGCCCAACATGATGTAAACCCAGCATCAGGGACCACTTCCCAGCCCCGCTAGAGGTAATCTCGGAACTACTCTGGCCATCCCTGCTGGATGGTACTGCTCGGTAAACACCACTGTACTGGCCATCCCTGCTGGATGGTAACCCACTGGCCATCCCTTCTGGATGGTACTGCTCTGGCCATCCCTGCTTGATGGTACAAGTGGCCACCCTTCTGGAAACAACCTCTTGGCCAGCCCTGCTGGAAACAACCTCCTGGTTAGAGGATCGGTGCCCGCGTAATGTGTTGGTCACACCAAATCCACAAGAACTCTACCAGGGAACACGAAGCAACTTTGTCGACCAAACCATCAAGAACCAAACTAGGGGAATACAACTCAAACCTGCCGGTCGAAACCAATGTGAATAGGACCAGGGAAAACTCAACCCTGCTAGTCAACAAATGAGAACCAAACTAGGGGAAAACTCAACCCTGCTGGTCAACAAACAAGAACAGAACGATGGGAAACTCAACCCTGCTAGTCCACAAATGACAACAGAACCAGGGGAAAACTCAACCCTGCTGGTCAACAAATGAGAACAGAACCAGGGGAAACTCAACCCTTTTGGTCAAAAAAACAAGAACAGAAGGACCCTCTACGTCGTGAGAGGTAAAGGGAACTCAATTAAGAACACGACACACACATGGGGCCCACACGATGTGTGGCCCCAAGTCAAATCCATCCAAGCGCACAAACGTTATCAGGTACAAACAACTACATGTACCTCCAAGCTTTTCTATATACTCCCGGAGTATACCATATTTCCAACCCAAAGGCTATCATGCAAATGCCACCCAATGTCAAAGAAAAGCCGTAAATGTAACAAATCCAACTTTCCACCTCATCATCCCAGGCATGGAAAACTACATCTCTTCAAGAATTTACTTCACTCACATGGGAGTGCATGCGATCACACGCACAGGGTCCGCTACAAACACAATAAGACGAACCACCACTGAAGCACCTTACTTGCTTCTGATTTTAAATGAGATATCGAAGTACTATTCATACATCCAAATGGATCAGACGGTTTTAATCCTCGTGGAAAAACATTCGAGATCGACTACTTACTCACCTCTAACAGATATCTTATGTAAAAGTCACCAACATTGCTTTACGCCCAAACGGTGTCCCGTGGTCCCAAACCTCAACCCCGAAAACAGTAAAGCGCATCACACCATTGCGATCCCACTGGGAAAACACATCAAAAGGACTGCTCACTTCAGTGAAACAGATATCCAGAGAATAGATGTGATTCATCGTACCGCACACGAGCGGTGCTTCGTGGGACCTGCATCTCAGTCCCGAAACGCAACGAACGGTTTGCACCATTACGATCCTCTCAAAAAAGTAAAAAAGATGAAATATTCACTTGTACAAAAAGGACACCCGATGATAAACCTGGAAATCACTGCCAACTCCCAAAACGGCCATCGTGGGGCCCGCACCATCATGTAGAATTAAAGCGGGTAGATTGCGGAAATTCAATTACCTCAAAGAAACACTCAAAATTGACCGGTCGTCGCCCCAAACAAACATCCGATGAAAAAGTTGCAAAGCACTTCACACGTCTCAAAAGACGGGGCATGGGGCCCACACCTCAACTCCAGCTTCAAAACCAAAAACCACAATGGAAATCTCTGTCTCAACCCCAGGGTCGCAACGCCACTGATTGTGCTCAAAACAGACATCAGATGTGTCCATGCCGCCCAAAAGAAAACCCCCCGGAAAAACGCCAATTCACATAAAGGCATGTCACGCCACTGAGGCCCCTGTTTCGGGAATTAAAACCCCCGAAACCATATCAAAATCTTTGTCTCAATTTAAGAGACGTGTCGCCCCAGATGGTTCCTAAATCGGGCGCCCTACAAATGATTTATGATATATAAATCATTTCAATAATAATAATAATAATAATAATAATATTATTATTATTATTATTATTATTATTATTATTATAAACCCTTTTTTATTTTATTTTTTAAAGTTCCACCGACCAGTACTGGCCGGTCGGCTGCTTTCCAAGCGGAGACCCGTCGCTGGTGGGTCTTTGTCTCCCACGGGGTCGCGTCGCGCGACCCCGGCTTCGCACACCCACCGGCTGGCTGCCGGCCAGCCTCTTCTGCTCGTTGTTGCCCCCAGCTCGCTCGGAGGAGTCCCCTGCCTCACCAAAGCCCGCTGTTTCACCCACAACCGCCTCTACGGGTCGCTTGCTGACGCCCCCAGCTCGCCCCCACACGCAGGTCTCCCGCTGCAGCTCGTGCCGATACCATCAACCACACCTCCGCCGCTCCGCCATCCGGCTCGCCATCACCTTCGCCTGGGTGGGCCGTGCCATTTCTTCACCTACCGGACCACTCTAAAACCACCAGAAGGGGGGGTGATTGCTGAAAAATATCCCAGCGTCACCCCGGGCACCTTGGGACTCCAAATTTCAACCTGAAAAAATGAATCGGGAAGGTCCGAACAAAACCTATGCATCTATGGGCTTTTCTCAAATATTAAACAGTGGTTCGATACTATATATTAAGCTCGAAATATATTCCGAAATTGAAAACACACGATCCTACCTCAAAGGGCTTTGCCCGATGCTTCCTGCACGATCCGCCTTCGCCGTTATCGCCCCCGCCTTGATTGGAGGAAGAGGAGGAGGTTGAAGATAGGGCTCCTTGGTTGAGAGAGCTCCCACAAGAGGAGATAAAGGGGGATGAGGGGAGGTTTTTAAGGGTTTATATAAAGGAAAATTAATTAAAATTCATAATTAATTTAAACCCCTGAATTAACCCGCATGCGAAACTCTTGACGGGGTCGAGGTTAAGCTTCCCCTAGGGTAAAAACCATCTACCAGGCACAATGGCTATCTCGTAATATTAATCCAAGCCTCCATTCGAAAGATATAAAACTAAACGCCCGAGCCCGCCAAATTACAAAAATGCCCTCAGTGGCATTTGTCACTGACGGCCCACGCCCGTGAAAATTACACTCCTCCTTGGGTAAAAGGCACGCTCTGAACTCAACAGGGCCCTTGTTTTTTCAATTTGAGCCACCGTTTAAGATATTCATTATTTTAGGCATTAAATGGATAAATTAATTATTTAATTTATCCATTTCACATTCTGATAGCGAGCAAGGGGTCCAAATGCCCCGCACCGACATGTTTTTTGTCGTTCTTAGGTTAAACACCCCATTTTGGACCCATCCGTACACTCATATTTCTGATCCAAAACACCGTTTAGGAGTTATCCCATTTATTTGGAGTTCCTATTGTGAACAAAATGAAAGTTTAATTACCACCACACCGGAGCTCGGAATCGCACGCTGTCTAAAGGCGGTACTCTAGAATAACATTAAGAATATTCCAAAGTATTTTATAGAAAAAACCAGGATCTTACATAATTCCCTACTTCAAGATTTTCTTCCCCAAAAAGCAAAACTAGGGAACATGTCAGGGTACTAAGCGCACACCTGGCTCTCCTGTACCAAGAAGAACTCTTGCATAGTCTCATGTCACCGCACACATTCCAAAGGGTTTGATCTGTTCACGCGAGATCTTCCCTCGATGATGACGTGCATAGGGACATGAACACATCTTCTCGGGTAAGTCACGTGGGAGACAACGTGCACCAACTCTAGTCCTTGGGGTTAGGGCAAGGCACTAGGGAACCTCACCATCCCTTCACACGACCTCAAATGGCTTGAAGGTCCTCGGGGGTAACTCACCTCCCCGACCAAACCCCTACGTCACATGTCGCGACTGGAATCACCGCCCGCACCTGGAACAAGGCACGGTGATTCCCTCCTTCAGAATATCCATATGGTGGAACACCCAAGGATATCTGGTCAAGCAAGGTTTCATAGTCGATGTCCCATGACACAGACTCTATTACACGCTCAGAGAGCAAAGGAGTTGACACCATTGACTAAAGAAAAGGTTCCACTTCTTCTATTCCACTAACACAGGGTTACACCGATGCCATGCGTCACCCTAGTAACAACTCAAGAAAGGAGTAGGGAGAAAGAGCATTCCAAAAACATACTCTAACAATTCTACTGTAAAATGTATAAGATTAATAGAGCGTACACCTCATGATCTGCAGGATTGTAGACATCCAAATCTTGCGGCTGTCTACGGTCCCAACTGCCAACTCCTGGAGCCTGACATAGACTGCCTAGGGGCGATGGAAAGACCTTGTGATGTACACCCCCACTCCCAGCTCCTCATGCTACTCTGCTAGAACCACCTCTCTGTGTACTACTCTGATCACAGTGCTTCCTCCGTTGTGGTGGTTCACCTTCTGCCTGCCCGAATCTCTCTGCATGCCTGGTCGGGCAGTCCCGTGCATGTTGACCTCGCCAATCGCAAGCATAGCACCGACTCTCTCAGGGCTACACTGGTGCCCTCTGGCTCCACTGTGGTGTATGACTATGCCCCTATGTCCGGTTGTTAGAAGGCCGCCTATGTCAAGGTTCTTCTTGCCGATGCCCGCTATCTATGACAGACGTCTCAGCTCTAACATGTCTGCTGCCACCACCAAATCTAGAATCTGACAAGGAGCTCTCTGTCACAAGTGCTTTCTCTATCACCCTGGAATATGTGGAAATGCCCAAGGGTACTATGATAGCATGAATATATCAGTGGAGACCATGCTCAAACTTCCATGCTCCGATGTTTTAATCATGGACCAAGTTCAGGTAAGTGCATGCACGGTCTGCAAAACTAGTCGTGTACTCGGCCACCATCATCCCTCGCTGCTGAAACTGTAGGAGCTCCTGAATCCGAATGGAGCGTATGTAGGAGGATAAAACCTCATCATGAAACAACAACTACTAGTCAACCCATTAAAGTGATGACTCATCAAGAAACTGAGTCACCAGACTCCACCAAATCCATGATGATCTACAGAAAAGGTTGGAGACCAAAGCCACCAAAAGATCTTCCAGCGTCTACACAAGTCTGATGAGGAGAACCACAATCTCCAGCCAAACATCTGCTGCCTAATGGTCTGGCTCACCACTGAACCTCAGCGGTCTCTGCCGCTGGAACTCGCGGAGTGCGCTCAACCTGTGCTCAACCTCAGTCTGCTCTGCTGGAGCTGTCTGCTACTCAACAGGTGGGGGTTATGATACTAGCCCACCCAGAGAAAGGGGCTCACATGATGGGTCCTAGAATGAGGCCTTGTAGCTCATACGGTCATCGTCACACCAAAGCTTGTATCCTGGTTGGCTGTCTTCATAGAAACATCTTGAATATTATCATGGAGTGTCGTGGTCAGATGAGAATATATGTATATAACAGTCACAAAAATAGGGAGCTAACTCAAGAAGGACAGTCAAAGACTCAATCATATGTGATGCACAAACCAATTTTTCCTACAACATGTGCCTTAGCATTCCAAGTCGACAAGCGGGTTATCAAGGTCCTGGTGAATGGATACGTCGGTTGACGCCCCATCAATGGACTCCCTGGCCTGAGAGCCGCTCTCAAGACACGTTAACAATGTTTCCCTAAATCCAAACCAATTCCTTTTTAGGGATGTCCGAACATCATCCCAAGGAACGAACCACCTCTGATACAACTTTTTCACAACCTGACCCTACCCAGGCTCGAGCTGCAACTACCCCAAGCCCGCCTCCATAGGCCAGGGGCTGGAGACCAGCGCCGAAGGCACCACAACTCGGGGAGGCCTTTGCCTAAGTACCTGTACACACACATGCAGCCCCGTCAATGCAAAAGTGCAGAGTAAAAGGAAAAGTAATGTACCAACAACTATAAATAAACCACAAAGTGCATCGACCTCTAAACATTACAAAGTACAAGTTGAAGGTAAACTAAAATAAAGAAGGGAAAAACACGCTCCCAACTAGAAAAGTGCACAACCCAGAAACAGGTAAACAAAATCAAACACCTGGGAGAGTTTCACACCTGGAACCCAACTACGACCACCACACACAGTCCAAGCTCCAGAACTCCTACGATCAAATGAAGTCATGACCAACATGTTCTTCATCTTCAAGGGAACACCATGTGAGGGAAAATCCCAAGCAGGGGTGAGTATAAAAACACTCAGCGGGATACCCCGAAGGCTCGAGGGAGAAAAAAAGGAGGTACTGAAGGGTGAGCAGTAGATTGAATAGGGAATAGTAAAGGAGTACAATAGAGAGAGTGCAGTAAAAAATAACAGTAGAGAGTCCATCTCAACCCCACAAGAGAAAAAAGGTAGACTCATCCAGACACAAGAAGCTGGAGACGGTGAGAATATGAACTTCTCGTCGAGTCTTCGCTACCTATAGTAGGAGAGTAGACTCGTCCAACAATGAAAATCTATACATGGAAAGCATGTGGCATACCCCATGCGTCTTCACCTCTCCTAGAAGGAGAGTATCCAAAACCCAAGGAGTGGTTACTAGAACAAGGTATATACATATCTATATACTCAATAGTGAAGCATGAACAAGATCGTAGGGGGATCTCCATCCCGTAGCTCAGCCCATGAAAGTGAGTATCCAACAGTCCCAGATGTAACACCATCGATTCCCAGCATCCCACACGTTATCCTCAAACTGCAAGTCAAGGTGCTCAAATCACAGCACCTTGACACTATCCTCATTGGGTGGCACTGACTTGCCTGCACGGTTTTAGGTCGTGTCACAAGGACACATCTAGGTGGGGAAAGTGCCCCTCGTACTTGAGAGTTCTGGGGGAATGTCAAACCACACATCGTCACTGCCCCATAGTCGAGAGGTCTCCTCAAAGTCGACAGGTGACCCCCTGCCCAGCCCCGCGAGAGTGTAATCCCTGGATGTCGACGGGTTCCCACTGGAGGGAGACCTGACAAGAGTCGACGGGTGCCACACTGCCCAATCCCGTAAAGGGGTAATCCACTGGAGGGAGACCTAGCTAATTTCATTGATGAGTCCCAATGCCCAGTCCCATAAAAGGGTACTCTACTGGATGGAGGCTCAGAACTGCCATCAGGGACCACTTCCCAGCCAGCTGGAGGTACACCCGGCATCAGGGACCACTTCCTTGCCCAGCTGGAGGTAAACCCGGCATCGGGGACAACATTCTAGCCTCACTGGAGGTAAACCCGGAACCACTCTGGCCATCCCTGCTGGATGGTACTACTTGGTGAACATCGCATTGTTGGCCATCCCTACTGGATGGTAACCCACTGGCCATCCCTACTGGATGGTACTGCTCTAGCCATCCCTGATGGATGGTACAACTCACCAGCCCTACTGGAAACAATCCCCTGGCCAGCCCTGCTGGAAGCAACCTCCTGGGTAGAGGATCGGTGCCCGCGTAATGTGTTGGTCACACCAAATCCACAATAACTCTACCAGGGAACACGAAGCAACTCTGTCGGCCAAACCATCGAGAACAGAACCAAGGGAAAACCACTGAACCCTGATGGTCAAAACCATCGTGAACAGGACCAAGGGGAAACTCAATCCTACTGGTCAATAAATGAGAACAAAAACAGAGAAAACTCAACCCTACTGGTCAACAAACGAGAATAGAACTAGGGAAAAACTCAACCTTGCTGGTCAACAAACGAGAACATAACCAAGGGAAAACTCAACCCGGTTGGTCAAAAAACAAGAACAGAACCATGGGAAACTCAACCCTACTAGTCAAAAAAATAAGAACAGAAGGACCCTCTACGTCGCGAGAGTTTTAGGGAACAAAAAGTATAACACGACACGCACATGGGGACCACACGATGTGTGGAACCAAGTCAATTCCAACCATGTGCACAAACGTTCTCAGGTACAAACAACCACATGTACCTCCAAGCATCCCTGTATACTCCCAGAGTACACCACGTTTCCAGCCCAAGGGCTATCGTTCACACGGTACCCAACATCAATGCAAAGGCATAAAAGTAACAACTCCAACATGACACCTCATTTGCCTAGGCATGACCAACTAAATCTATTCAAGAATTTACTTCACTCACACGGGAGTGCACGTGATCACATGCCAAGGGTCTGCTACAAACACAGTAGGACAAACCACCACCAAATCACCTTACTTTCTTCTGCTTTTAAATGAGATCTCGAAGGAGTCTCCATACATCAAAATGGATCGTACCAATGTAATCCTCATGAAAAAACATGTGAGGTCAACTACTTACTAGCCTCCAATAGATATCCGATGTAAAAGTCATGAATACCACTTTACGCTCGAACGGAGTCCCGTGGTCCCGAACCTTGGCCCCGAAAACAGTCAGGTGCATCGCACCATTGCTATCCCCTCGAGAAAACACGTCAAAAGGACTGTCACTTGAGTGCAATGGATATCCAGAGTAAATGATGTGTTTTTTCGTACCGCACACGAGCGGTGCTTCGTGGGACCCACATATCAGTTTCGAAATGCAACAAATGGATCGCACCAATGCGATCCTCTCGAAAAAGTACACAAGATGGACTATTCACGTGTCTAAAACAGACACCCGGTGATAAAGCTGGAAATCACTGCCAACTCCCAAAACGGACCTCACGAGACCCACTCCATCATGAAGAATTAAAACGGGAAGATTGCGCCAATGCAATTCCCTTGAGAAATCATCCAAAATTAACTGGTCGCATGCCCCGAACGGACATACGATGAAAAAGTTGAAAAGCGCTAAACGCAGATCAAACGACAGGTCGTGGGGCATATGCCTCAACTCTAGATTCAACACCCAAAACCACACTGGAAATCTCCGTCTCAACACTAGGGTCGCAACACCACGAGCGGCTCTCAAAACAGACATCAGATGTGTCCGCGCCGCCGAAAACAAAAACCCATGGAAAAATACCAATTCACTTAAAGGTGTGTCTCGCCACCGAGGCCCCAATTTCAGGAGTTAAAAACACTCGAAACCATCTCAAAATCTCCGTATCAATTTAAAAGGAGCTTCGCCATAGACAGTGGCCAAATTTGGCTCCCTTTGAATGATTTATGATATATAAATCATTTCAATAATAATAATAATAATAATATTCTAATAAACCCTTTTTTATTCTTTTTCTAAGGTCCACCGACGGTCGTTGGCCGGTCGGCTGCTTTCCACGTGAAGACCCACCGCTGGAGGGTCTCTGTCTCCCACGGGGTTGCGTCGCGCAACCCCACATTTGTCTACCCGTCGGTTGGCCGGCCGGCCGGCCTCTCCCGCTCGCTGCCTCCCCCAGCTCGCTCGGAGGAGCCCCCTGCCTCGCCGAAGCCCGCCGTCGCGCCCACAGCCGCCTCTACGGGCCGCTCGCCGACACCCCCAGCTCGCCGGCGCACGCTGGTCTCCCGTTGTGGCTCGCACCAACGCCCAAGACCACACCTCCACTGCTCCGCCATCCGGCTCGCCTGCGTCATCGCTTGGGAGGGCCGCGCCGCTGTCATCACCTTCCGAACCACCCTGAAACCGCCGGAAAGGGTGGTGTTTGGTCGAAAAACTTCCCGGGGTCACCCCAGGCACCCCGAGACTCCAAATTTTAACCCATAAAAATGTGTCCTGATGGTCATAACAAAACATACTCATCTATGGGATTTGATTGAATATTAATCAGCGGTTCGATACTAGAAATTACGCTCGACATAGATGCGGAAATTGAAAACACACGATCCTGCCTCACAAGGCTTCACCCGACGCTTCCCGCACGATCTCCCTTCACTGTTGTCACCCCACCTTGATTGGAGGAAGAGGAGGAGGTTGAAGAGAGGGCTCCTTGGTTGAGAGAGCTTCTGCTGGAGGAAATGAAGGGGGATGAGTGGACGTGGTTAAGGTTTATATAAATGAAAATTAATTAAAATTCTAAATTAATTTAAACCCCTAAATTAACCCACAACTGAAACTCTTGATGGGGTCGAGGTTAAGCTTCCCCTAGGGTAAACACCACCTACCAGGCACAATGGAGGTCTCATAATTTTATTTATATCCTCCGTTCGAAAGTTATAAAACTGAACACCCAAACCCGCCAAATTACGAAAACACCCTCGGTGGCATTTTTCACTGACGGCCTGCGCCTGCGAAAATTACACCCCTCCTAGGGTAAACGACATGCTCTAAATTCAACTGTGCCCTCATCTTTCCAATAAGACCCACCGTTTAACTGATTCTTGAGTTTATCCATTAAACGGATAAATAAATTATTTAATTTATCTATTTCACGTTCCGATAGAGAGAGAGGGGTCCAAACGCCTCGCGCTGACATGTTTTATGTCGTTCCTAGGGTAAAAACTCCATTTCAGACCCATCCGTACACTCATATTTCTAATCTGAAATATAGTTTATGAGATATCTCATTTATTTGGCATTCCCAGTGTGAACGCACTGAATGTTTAATTCCGGCCACACCGTAGCTCGGAATCGCACGTCGTCTGAAGTCGCTACACTGGAATAACATCAAGAATATTCCAATGTCTTTTATAGTAAAAACCAGGTTCATATAGACAATGTACGCAGGGATGAGATTCCATTTATTCCCAAACCTCATGACACTCTTCTAAGGTAAAATTTGAAGAAATTCCTTGTCACCAACATCAAACTCCAAGCCCCTTCGACAGTTTTCGGCATTGCTCTTTTTCTGTCTCTGAATATCCTTAATGTGTTGCTGGATGGCATGGACCTTTTCTACCAACTCTTTCACAAGATGAGGCCCAAGAATATTCATGTCACAATATTCATGCCAACAAATAGTAGTTATACATCACTTACCATATAGATCATCATAGGGTTCTATTTGAATGCTCGAGTGGAATCTGTTGTTGTAAGAGAACTCAACTAAATGGAGTTTTTGATCCCATCCACTTTTAAATCCATTGAGCATGTTCTCAGCATATCCTCGAGTGTTTAAATAGTCCTTTCAGATTAGCCCCCCAGTTATGGGGTGATAGGTTGTACTGAAATTTGAAGTGCCCAGATCAGTGTGAATCACTGAGAGGGGGAGGGGGTGAATCAGTGATCCCTTAAAAGTTTTTTACTAATTGATTCTTTATCAATTAAACCTCTATGGCTGGTTAAAGCCTCGATCCACTCTTCTTGTATCTCTCAACCTTTCCCGGATTATGCAGTAATGAAAAGGCACAGGACACAAGGATTTACAAGGTTCGGCACCAAAGGCCTACATCCTTGCCATGCTCTCCCAGCATGGATTCTCCCATTATAACTTGTTAGAATTACAATGGTCGATACAGCTTCCCACCGTATCTCTCCTGAGTCCCACAGGAGGGTCTTTATACTGCGTCCCACAGTGTTACCAGAGTCCCACTGGCCTGCTCCAGAATCCCACTGAAGACTTCTTCCACCCTGAGTCTCACAGGGGGCTTCTCCTGGCTCCTCGAGTCACACGAGTAGCTCTTCTTCTTGTTCAGCTCTTCAAGTATCCTCAGCAGCCTGGGATAAAGGATGCTGGCCTTGCTCTTCTTCTGATCACTTGTGGTTGATCAGGTCTTCTCGTCTTGCTCGGGCTTTATCACCTTCTTCTAAGGATGACCCAGCTTCTCTCCAATTACTGAATACTCAGACAATTGATGTCTTTAACTTCAGTCTGGTCCAGTCTCACATCAAACCAACTTCATGCACTGAGTGCATGGGTTCTCAAATCTCTTCAAGATCTTCAAGTCTTGGACTCCTTAGATGCACACCACTGATTTAGCACTGTTCACGTGTGCACGTGCATGCATGCAAGCATGCACTCTTCTCTTTCTCCTCTTGGTGCAATAGACCCTTAAAGGGTGTAGTCACTTTATGCACACACCTTCTCACTTGAACTTCACACTTTTGTTCAATGTGTTTACACACTTAAATGTGTGTTATACTTTGTGTGAGTCTTCTTCTTCTTCTAAGTGTGTCCACTCCTCTTAGAGCACACACATAGGTTCGGCCACTTCACTTTGTTGTTTTGCACACACAACTTTGTTCTTTGCTTTGAACACACACAATGAGTGTGTATTTGGCCTCCACTATTTTTTCACACCTAAAGCTATGCCTCGGCCTTCCTTTAAAATGTACACACACACAAAGTGTGGTGGTCTTCACTTTACCCACTTGCACATACCCAAGCCAAGGTCTCGGGTTCTTCCTTGTTCTTTTAATCTTCTTCAAAGTGTGCACTTCACTTATGCACACACTTGGTTCTCCATTTTGTACACACAAGGGCTACGGCCTCTTTGTTTTCTTTTTTCACACAAAGGCACAAAGGCCTCGGCCTTCCTTCTTCACCTCTCACACACACAAAGTGTGGTCTTCCACTTCTTGTGCACGCACTGCCCGTAGGTCCTCTTCTTGTTTTGCACACACAAAAGGTGTGGTCTTCACTTGGTTCACACACAAGGCTATGCCTCGGCCTTCTTTGGCACACACACAATGTGTGTAAAACACAACCCGAACTCCACTTGTATGTAGGCGCGCAAGGAGTGAGTTCACCTTGGGTGTAGCTGGCCGCGCAAGTGCACAAGGCCTTAAGTAGGGTGTGGCAACACCTTCCTACCGCGCAGGGGGCGCGGTGGCTTCCTCCTGCCGTGTAAGCATGAGGGTAGAGAGGGTAATGGCCTTGAGCGCGCAAGTGTGCGGCTCGGCTCCTTCCTGTCACGCAAGGGGTGCACGCAGGGGACTCCCCTTCACTTCTTTCGCGCAAGGAATGCGCAAAAGGGACTCCAGCCGCACAACCAGACTTGCGCGGGGCTTCACAATCTTCGCGAGGCAGAGCACTCACGGGGCTTCTGATTTTCAAGAAAGGATCAGCAAGCATATTCATGCCTCAGGTCTTCTTTTTATAGGCGAGGAAGGCTTCAAATCCTCCGCGTGATTTAACTTCAAAATCCCGAAGTTTTCGGTTCTTTAAAATCTTCAAATCTTGATTTTTATACTCTGTTTCAACGCGGGTTTCCTTTTCTTTTCCTTCAGTTTCCTCCACGTGCATGCGACTTAGAACGCATGCACGGCCTTCGTTTAGGCTTATGCATGCACATCATGCTCTCCACGTGGCCTCGGCAACTCCGTTTGCCTCGGCCTCATTCGAAATTCTCCACTGGTTGCATGCAAGATCTTTTTAAAGCATGGTTCTGTTCATTATGGCCAGACGAGCACGAGGGTGGCTTCGGTTTACTCAGAGGTGGCCGGGAGCTCGAAAACCATCTTCAGGTTGCCTCTGGTTCGAACGGAGCTCGCGGGAATGTGCGGGGAGGCCTCTGCCGAGCTCGGGGAAGAGGACGAGGCCGGGGCCGTCGGATCAGATCTTCAACGGCCTGGATTAGATCGCGGCGCCGCGGATGGATCGTGCGGCGCAGATCAAGAGCGCGATGAGACGGACGGCAGAGATTTGCTCCCGGGGTTTTTTGCGCGTCCCACATCGATGCCTTCCGCGGATTTTCCGCGGTTTATCACCCTGGCGCTCCCATGAGCGGCCAGTTGAATCTCCTCCCCTCTCGGTGCCGCCCCGCACCGAGTTCTCCCTGCGGGCGCGCTCTGCGCCCACTCACTGCTCCTGTGGGCGCGCTCCTAGCGCCCACTATGCTCTCCGGGTGCGCGGGTTTCACCACCGCGTGCCCTCGGGGCTTATACACGGCCCCTCTGCGCTCCTCCGGGCGTGCCCCAGGCGCCCATGCGGTGTCCTTGGGTGCGCCCTGCATCAAGGTTGCTGCCCTGGCCTTGAGGGTTCCCCATGGGCGTGGTGACCTTGAGTCCCACATGTGCCTTGGGTGATGACCCTCGGCTGGCCTCCTTGGTGGCCTATTTTTGCAACAAAAACACTAAGTCCTTTGTTAAACAAAGTGACCAAGTGTAACATGCCAAGTGCCACTCCAAGCCATTCTTCTTCCCATCTCTATTCTTCTTCTTCTTAGAATTCCTCCATACTTCTTAAACAAATATTCATCACTTAGGAATGGAAATTCTTGAAGGTTCTTCATCTTCAACCGAGCTCCTTAATCACATAAATTCTTAAATAAACTTCAATGATCCAATTAGAGGTCAAGTTGGATCACATTCACATTGTCATGCACTAAGAATTAGTACATGGTCTTCTTCAGCTCACTTCATCCACTTAGAAGTTGTGGATGGCTCTCTTCATCTCCTCATGCATTGTCAGTACAATGCATGGTCTTCTATCATTGTTGTGACTTTGTATCATCAGGATACAAGTTCTATGAACTTAAAGAACATCTCAACAATCGTCAAGTATTACTAGAGAATGTTTCAACCACATCTCCTATGCCACTTAGTGAATCTCCTAAGTGACATGCCTCTTAGTATCATGGCCATTCTCCTTTCCTCACCAACACCATCACAACCTTTGGCATTCACATCTTGACAATTCTTGACATCCATTCATTCTAAGACAACTTCATGCCTCATTGACAACAAATGCAACACAATGCACTTCAAAATTCAACTCAATGCTCAGAGCATATTAATGATTTCTCCAGAATTTTGATGTGATTCTTGGATGCCGATCAGATATTATAGAAAGTGGAACTCTACGAAGCCTTACCACTTCCCTCGCGTAAATCATGGAAAGTTGATCAAGAGATAAATCTCCCTGAATGGAGATAAAATGGACAGTCTTGGTGAGACGTTCCACAATAGCCCATATGACATTGTTCCCTATGGAAGATCTCGGGAGACCAGTGACGAGGTCTATTGTGATATTTTCCAACTTCCATGCTAGTATAGGTAGTGGTTGCAATACCACTTTAGGAATATGTTTCTCTACCTTCATTTTCAGACATACCAGGAATCTTGAAGTGTAGTCAGCAATCTACCTTTTTATATTATCCCACCAATAATGATCATGAAGGTCCCCATATATTTTTGTGCTTCCAGGATGTATAGTGAAAGTAATATTGTGAGCTTCATCCATCATCTCCTTATTTATTTCGTGAATAAATGGAAAACAATTTCTTTTATGAAATTTCAGTACACCTTCATGATCAATATTGAACTTATGAAACTTCCAATCCTTCATATCCTCAAACATCTTATATAACAAAGGATCTTTTTTCTGAGATCTCATGATCTTCTCTAGTACCGAAGGTTGAGAAATCATTTGGTTTAGGGTTGATAATGTCACTTCCCTTAATATTATAATGTCCAGATTTACTAGGGCTTTGATCAAAGGATATCTTGGAATCCTTATTGTGGAAGGAAAAACTGGTTCTTTCCTAATTAATACATCAGAAACTTTATTTTCTCTTACGATATGATAATGAATTGAACAATCATAGTCTTTATGAACTTCCAACCATATCCTCAGTCTCATGATCAATTACATTTGTGTGAAAATATTCTTCAATCATTGGTTGTTTGTGTATATATCACATTTCTCCACATAAAGATAGTTCCACCATATCTTAAGAGAAAAAACGACTGCAGCCAGCTTCAGATCATGCATTAGATAGTTCTGCTCATGAGTCGTTAACTGTTTAGATGCATAAGCATTGACATTTTCATTTTTCATGAGGACGCACCCAAGACCATTCAGAGATGCATCACTAAAAATAACGAATCCTTCTATAGATGAGGGCAGAGTTATAATGGGTGTTGTAACCAATCTCTTCTTCAGCACTTGGAATACTTCCTCACACTCCTTTGTCAATATGAACATGAACCCTTATCAAGTTAACTTTGTTAATGGATTAGAAAATTTTGAATTTTTATTACAAACCTCTTATAATATCCTGCTAAACCAAGGAAACTATGATTCCTAGTTATTGTTATAGGCTGAAGCCCCTCCTCTACAACATTTTTTGTTGGGTCAATTGTGATTCATTCATTGGTAACAATGTTCCCCAAGAAATCAACTTGTTGTATCCAGAATTCCCATTTAATGAATTTTCCAAAATGCCTCTCCTTCCGTAGAGTTTTGAAAAATAACCCTTAGATAATCCTCATTCTCCTCACAGCATTTGGAAGATATCAAAATTACATCAATAAAAATTACCATAATGTTTTCAAGGTAGTAAATAAAGACCATATTCATCAAATCCATAAAAATAAAATGTGCATTAGTCAGTCCGAAGGGCATAACAACAAAATCATAATGCCCATATCCTGATCGGAAGGCAGTTTTTGGAATATCTTCTTTATTCACCCTCAATAGATAATAACTATATCGAAGATAAATCTTATAGAAGAATTGAGCCCCATTATGTTGGTCAAATAAGTCGTCAATGCTTGGAAGAGGGAATTTTTTCTTCATGGGGATCCCGTTCATTTATCTATAATCAATGCATAACAACATTGATCCACCCTTCTTCTATACAAAATGTAGCGGTCCTCCCCAAGGAGACACACTCGGTCAGATTAAACTCTTCTTCAAATGATCTTGGAGTTGATTATTTAACTCCTTCATCTTCACATTTTCCATCCTATCGGGGTTCTTTGATATCGGATGGGATCCAAATATGGGTTCAATGGAGAACTCTACATCTCATTCTAGGGGTGGTCCAGGTAACTCCTCAGGAAATACGTCAACGTATTCCTGGATGATGGGGCCATTTTCTATCTCCAAATATCATTTCATTATTCTTCTACATTGATAAAATCCATAAAGAAGGATATAGGAGCTTCTTATAGACAATGATCAGGTTGAGATATCTCTCCTTGGAAGATAAATTTTGGTTTCTCATTCACGACTACTTATATTTCCTTGGTTCTGCATTTGATCTTAGGTTTATACATTGAGAGACAGTCTGTCCCTAGTATAATGTTGAATTCCAGCATGGGAATGACTACTAGATTTGTGATAAGATTGTGCTCACTAAATTAAATAATAGATTTTCTGAACACTGATGATGCTTGGATAATCGCACCAAGAGTCTAGACTGATAACTCTATTTTTAGAAAACTGGGGGTTGATTCTAAATTCTATGTAAACATGAAGGGAATAAAGGAATGCATAGAACCATAATAAAAAAGGTAAATTATGTCTTTGAGAGAACAATAAGAGTACCTTCCACCACATCATTTAGTGCTACAACATTTTCCATAGTGATTGAAAAAGTATGACCTTGTTCCCTTGGCAGTTGATGAGGATGATGGTGATTCCCCTCCACTACCCTCGGATTTGGATAGTGATTGGAAAATTTCCCATGTTTTTCACACATATAACATAGGACATCAGGTAGGGACTTCACAATATTCCTCTTTTCATTAGTGGTGGGATGTTGTGGATTCAATTAACTATTACGATTCCGTGCAATGTGGTTATCTCTACCACACTTGTATCACTTCCCACTACATTAAAAGGCAGTTCCATGAATGCTTCTTCCCAAATTTATTACACATGGGAAGGTGTACATAATTGAATCCTCTTATCTAATTTAATGTCCTACCTAAACATGGATCCATCGATATTTTATTTTCATTCTATTTATGATACCATTGAGTCTCACCGTACTCCAGTTCTACTTTCATCGCACTTTCCAGGATCCCCTCATAGCGATCATAATCTCGGTTGGCTAGATTATTCCACAGATGATGTCTGAGTTCACTAAATAATTTATCATCTATACCATTTGAATCCATGAAAAATATAGATGTGTAACATGAAATCCTTGCGAAGTTCATCTCATAGCTTCCCACAGATTCATTCCCCATCTACTTCTTCTCGAGAAACTCCTTCTCTATTATTGTTCTCATCGATCGATGGGAATTCTTGTTGAAGAATATCCCTATGAAATCATCCCAATCCATAGCTTAAACTTGCACTCTCGGCCATGTGTATTTAATTATTCCCCACCATTGATAAACTCATCCCTTTAAGTGATAAACTGCCACGGTAACCATCTCTTCTTCAAAATAGTGGAGCATAGAAAACATCTTCTCTATAGAGTTGATCCATTGTTCAGTAATAAATGGGTCGGTAGATCCACAGATGGTTGGTAGTCACTGACGCATAAATTATTCAATATAAAGTTGTTCCATTTTCGGTGAGATCGGTCTCTCATAAGGATAGAAGTTATTTGTAAAGACCCGTAAATTTCAAGGAAATTTTTTTTTCTTAATTTTCTTTGGAATTTTAAAAGAGCGTAGTTTCTAACGACACCTGATTCCGAGGCCCGGTGTGCCCGTAATAATTTTCCAAAATTTGGGTCGGGTACGTTCAGTGAACGGACGAGCGGGTTTTTTTAACTTTTGAACAGGTTCCTGGAATCGAATTCTGAGGGCACCGATGAAATCGCAGTGCCAGTATTTGCTTAGAAAAGCCTCTTCGGAAGTTGCGTTTTCTTGGGTGTGGTTATTAATTTTCAGGATTAATGTTAAGAAATAAAATAAATTGTTCGACAAACTTTATTATATTTCACTTAATCCACTTGAAGCCACTTTAAATCCACTTAAACTGAGTTGAAACGGATAGGGTACTATCCTAAAATATCCTACCCTCTTGGTAGGATATTTGTGGGGTGGGGCCCATATGAGACCCGCCATTTCTTTTCCGCTAAGTAACGCACCCGCGAAAACCCGTCATTATAAAAGTCAACAGACGCGTTTTCTTAAATTCTTAACAGACCATTTATTTGGGAGGTTTTATTCGTGAATTAAATGGGCAGTTTCTTTCATTGAATTAATTTTCCGAATTAATGTGTCGTTACTTAACCTTTTTCATTTGTTGGCATATTAATAAAATAAGACCAACACGACTTTTGGAGGATTACACGTTGGGAGGACTTGACTGAATTCTTGAGCATTCAACCTCCTTCGTGAAGAACGCGAAGAACGTGATGAACGCCATCACCCTCGGAGTTTGACGACGCTTCATCCGAGACGTTCTTCCCCTCCCCGATCTCCGATCTCCAACTGCTTGAGGTAAGAGATCTCGGGTTTCTTTTTTTTAAATATCCTTTGTGGTTTTTAACAAAACACTGATTTAATTATTTATAATTAAATCTATTGTTTCTTGGTCTTTTGAGTTCGTCGACGCAACTCCGGATTCCGCGATGACGCGACGCCCTTCCGCAACGACGTGACGCCCTTCCGCGATGACGTGACGATCCCCTCCTTCCGTGACGAACAATTCCGTGAAGAACGCGTGTGACGAGTTGACGAGGTAGGGATTTATTTTGGAAATACCCCTTTTGTTTTTTTTATATTCCCGTGAACATTTCTTTAAAATTAAAGAACCGGATTCATATGAACAATTTTATTTTATTAAAATTGTTGGTTCATGTGTTGAATAAATTCTCCCATTGTTTTTAACTAACGCGGAGGGTGCGGGCCAAATGAACATGGCCTGACAACCCTCCGTCATTCTTCGTGATTGTGCGGATTTGGAGTGCGACGGCAAAACGTGACGCAAGGGCGTTTTGATGGTCTTGCAGTGAAGAATGGAACTCGGGAGGAACAACGGCGCAGACAGGAAGGAAAACGGACCACCGGAGGAACTCCGGTGGCCCGTGGAAGCGGCGGCCAGTGGACCCGCGGTCGCGCGGTTCCGGCTCGCCAGCACGGGACGCGATGACATGTCGCGTCTGGTTGAACCAACGGGGCCCCACGCGGGGTCGCGACACATCCAAACAGCGGGGGCTGCGCCCCGCGGCGTCCAGCTGCTCGGCCGCTCGGTCGAGCCGAGCCAGGCCAGTCCGACCGGCCGGGCAGTGCCCTAGCCGGGCCGGACCGGGTCCGGCCAGGTTAGACTGGATCAAGTCGACCCGGTTCGGCCGATCCAGGGGGGTCGGGCTGGGTCGGCCCGTGCCCGGACCCCCCGTCTTCGGACCATTTTCGGTCTTTTTCCCGTAACATGAGCTACAGGCCTCCGAACGATGCGCCGTCAGCGGCAACGCGATCCTTGGATTGAGATGGTCGTTTCGGTATATCGCACTCAAGGTTTTGGAATACTTTGGGTTCGGCCGGGTTGGTTCGTACACGAAACCAACCGGGCCCTCGGAGCGGAAACACTCATATATTGAGCTACGGACGTCCGATTGACGTGTCGTCATCTTTGTTGAATTCCTCTAAGTGAGACGGATCCTTTCTCTCACTCCGCCCGAGGTTTGAACGTAGGTGGAGTACGGTCGGGTTGGTTTTTCCTTAAAAACAAATCGGGCCCCTGGGACGAAAATGCCAATAACTCTCAGACCGGGCGTCTGATTGACGTGCCGTCTGCGACGTTGAGTCCCCGTTGGAGATATGGAACTTTTGGATACATCAACTTCGGACTTTGTATCAGTTGATGTATCAGCCTCTCGGCTCGTGGAGCGGACCCTCCGAACGAGCTTGCTGTGTGCGGGAACCCTAGAGCTGGCTGCGACTGCCACTTCGATAGCGACGACTGTGCAGAGATCCTCAATGGACTCCGACGACGACCGTGCAGAGATCCTCAGTGGACAACGACAACGACTGTGCAGAGATCCTCAGTAGACTACGACGACTACAGAACTCAGCGATCCTTTGTGGATCAGGGCTACAGGTCCTATGTGGGCCCGATCCTGTGTTGGTCTGATCCTGTGTGGGTCAGTGCTAAGTGGTTCTGTGTGAGCTAGCGCCTACAGGTCCTGTGTGGGCCCGATCTTGTGTGGGTCTTTGCAGGGGTTAGTACCCATCGATCCTTTGTGGGTCCGACGACTTAGATGGATCAGTGATCATCTTTATCGTCGTCAGAAGAAGTATACCTGTGTGAGCTGAATCCTGTGTTACTATCCTTTGTGGATTGTGTTGAGCTATCCTGTGTGGATTTACTGTTTACTCTCCATTGTGGATTGTGTCCTTCTATCCTGTGTGGGTTTACGTTTTTCTTTACTGTGTGGACTGGGTTGTGCTTGAGCTCGAACGTTGGAGCCGAGTGGGAATTGATGACTTAGGTATATGTATGGGCATATACCTAAGCAGTGTCAGTTGTTACTTCGTGATTGTATCTTCCGTTGGGGTTTATCCTTTGTGTATTTCAGGAGACCTTCAGGGGGTCTCGGGGTCCCTACTGAGTAGCTTATACTCACCCCTGCACGGGCTATGCCCGCACTACGTTTTGTTGGTTGCAGATGACGGTCAGCGCTGATCGTGGTGGAGGCTTGCGGAGTAGGACAGTACCTGGAGGTGGACCACAGAGCGGGACGTACACGGGGTAGTCAGGTGGACCGAGGAGCAGTGGAGGCTATCTGTACCCACCCTTCAGGTGGGACTTCTAGAGGACGGCTTGGCGCTACAGATTTTCTTTTCAGTTTCTGTTTTTCCCTTTCAGTTGTACTCTACAGTTGGGCTTGTATTACCGGCCACTTTACTTTCAGCACAGCTTGTTACAATTTTTACTTAGTGTTTACTTTTCCTCATGCTTACTCTATGGTGCTTGTTTACTTTTCAAAGGCAATGCCTTCCCTTTTTCTGGGATTTACGCCTTGGTTCTAGTCGTCAGCCCCTGGCATATGGAAGGCATGCTTGGTGTAGTCACGGAACGGGCCCCAAGGACGGGTCGTGAAAAATTGGTATCAGAGGAGTTCGGTTCTACCGCAGACTCTGATCTTTCTTCTATGTGAAGCAATAGTGTTTAGCGTATTGGGTGTGGTTATCAGTCCAGGGAGTCCAGTGTTGGTGCAGCGGTCGACGTATCCATATACCAGGACCCTGACTTCTGATTTTCGACTTAATGCCCGAAAACATTAATTGCATGTGTGTTTCAGGTTTTCTTTGTGATTACATGTGTCAGCTCACCAGGTATACTATTCTGACCGTGACGCACTTGTTTTATTTTTAGGATGGCCCGACGACAGCAGCTAGCTAGGGTTCCGAGAGTAGAGCGCGACGACAGCCCTCCGAGCGATGAGGCCTCGGTACAGGGCCCGTTGACGGCGGAGGCACTGGCGGTTCCTTTACCCGCCGAGCCCCCGATGCTTCCAACACCGACCGATGACGATGCACGTCACCTAGGAGCTCTGCATGAGTTCCAGCGCCAGCGACCACCCAGGTTTCGTGGGGCGACGGACCCCCAGGTCGTCGAGGACTGGCTGGAGGCGGTCGTTCGAGTTTTCAGGCTAGTGAGGACACCAGCAGACCTCATGGTGATCCTCGCGGCGAGCCGACTTCACGCAGCAGCAGGACGATGGTGGAGCTTGATGCTTCAGGTGCACGATGAGGCCTCTCTCATCTGGATGGACTTCGAGATCCTCTTCCACTCAGAGTTCGTCCTGGCCACCCTCTGTGTGGTGCAATTCATGAGCTTCTTCAGCTGCGGTAGGGCAGCTTGACGGTCGCCCAGTACTCGGTGAGATTCACCGATCTTTCTCGCTACTCGACCGACATGGTATGGAACCCCTTCTTCCGGGCTCATACCTTCGAACAGGAATTGAGACATGAGATCAGGGCATCGCTGATCTCCCTCAGCATCCCGACCCAGGCAGAAGTAATGGAGCTAGCCCTTCTGATCGAGAGCTTTCTGGATGAGTCCACAGCGAGACCTACGGCAGGGCGGCAGGTGGCGGATTCTTCGGCAGCAGGTAGCCGACGGATGACTCAGGGTTTCAGGAAGACCATACCCTCTCGTAGATGACCTCAGGACACTGGCTCAGCAGTGCGGGGCACACATCACATAGCCAGTCTTCTGAGAGATAGGCACAGCTCCAGGCAGTGGAGGCCTATGACCACGGTGCGCCAGAGATGATTCAAGGTACTATCTGTATCTATTCCACCCTTACTGCAGTTCTTATAGACAAGGGATCGAGTCACTCTTTCATAGCCGCTGCCCTTGTTCGGAGCTCGGAGATTCCGACAGAGCCGTTGGCTCGATCCTTACGGCTAGATACCCCTACAGGAGCAGACTCGATGATTACGCACTGGTACCGGCAATGTGAGCTTACTCTAGGAGGCGAGAGCTTCGACTGGGATCTTCCTGTAGCGGCGTCAGGGCCTTACGACGTCATCTTGGGCATGGATTGGTTATCTATAGTCCATTCTCAGACTTACTGTTTTTGGCACAAGGTGCGATGTGTACGCACCGACGGGAGAAGGTTCACCTTCACCGGCGAGAAAGGAGCCTTTGCAGCACAGGATGGACTCTCACAGAGGAGGGGACAGTCGATCACTCATCAGTTGGCTAGCCTCATCCTATGAGCAGTGGACGTGCGGAGTCCTAGTTTTCCTGCAGTGGTGGATCAGTACGTGGACGTCTTTCCCGATGACATTCCAGGACTACCTCCTCGCAGAGAGGTAGACTTTTATATTGATCTGTACCCCGGGACATCCCCGATATCCACTCCAGTGTATCGGATGGCCCCCTCTGAGCTTCAAGAGCTACCGGTACAGTTGGAGGACTTTTGGGGAAAGGGGTTCATCCGACCCAGTGTTTCACCCTGGGCTTCCCCGATTTTGTTCGCCAAGAAGGCGGACGAGAGCATACGACTGTGTGTCGACTATTTTTGCCTGAACCAGGTGACAGTGAGGAAAAATTATCCACTATCGAGGATTGATGGCCTCATCGATCATCTCAAGGGAGCACGGTGGTTCTCGAAGTTAGACCTCAGGTCAGGCTATCATCAGCTCAGAGTTCGAGACGAGGACATGCAGAAGATGGACTTCAGGTGTCGGTATAGCCACTATGAGTTCTTGGTTATGCCATTAGGTGTAACCAACACTCCAGTAGTGTTCATGATCCTCATGAATAGGATCTTCCCGCCATACCTCGATCGATTTGTCGTGGTCTTCATTGATGACATTTTGGTGTACTCGACCACCGAGGAGGAGCACGCCCATCACTTGCGGGTTGTACTAGACACACTCAGGGAGCACCAGCTTTATGGAAAGCTCTCGAAGTGCCAATTCTGGTTACGTGAGGTCCAATTCTTGGGGAACGTCATTTCTGAGGCGATAGTTGCTATGGATCCCGTGATGATCGAGGCATTGCTAGCTTGGGAGCCACCCAGGAGCGTGACAGAGCTGCGAAGATTCTTGGGTCTAGCTGGATACTATCGAAGATTTGTGCCGGACTTCTCCAGAGTTGCGGCACCACTCTCAGCTTTGACGATGAAGGGGAAACCCTTTGTGTGGTCAGACCGATGTCAGCAGAGCTTCCAGGAGCTGAGACAGACATTGACCAGCGCACCCATCTTGAGGTTGCCTGAGGAGGGATTTGGATACGTTGTCTACTGCGATGCATCAGGGACTGGACTCAGATGTTTCCTGATGCAGGAGCGGGCCGTTATTGCCTATGGATCACGTCAGTTGAGGCTACATGAGCAGAAATACCCTACCCATGACCTGGAGTTAGCAGCAGTGGTCTTCACACTGAAGACATGGCGGCACTATCTGATGGGCGAGCGCTTTACAGTCTTTTCTGACCACCAGAGTCTCTGGTACATCTTCTCTCATAAGGACCTTAACTTGAGACAGTGGCGATGGATCGAGTTCCTCCAGGACTATGACTTTGAGATAGTCTATACTCCTGTGAAGGGGAACATAGTAGCTGATGCCCTCAACAGGAGGACGGGCATCCAGCTACTTGAGGAGGCGACAGAGCAGCTCGCCTCCTTGAAGATATCCTTCGTGGATAGAGACGGAGAATCCTTACTTCAGTCTCTCATAGTCTCTCCTCCACTTCTATAGTGGGTCAGAGAGGCACAGCGTGGGGACGTTGACTGTGAGACCCGACGTGCACAGATATCCTCGGGACAGGCACTTGATGGTTTCTCCCTCGGAGCAGAGCACGACGTCCATTTTAGAGGACGTACCTTGGTACCAGTCGCTTTACGAGAGGAGGTGCTGAGAGAGTTTCACACTTCTCCTTTGGTGGTACATCATGGAGTGGCGAAGATGTACCAGGACCTCAGACGACAGCACTGGTGGCCGGGCATGAAGAAGGTTGTGGCAGAGTTCGTTTCACGGTGCCTCACCTTCCAGCAGGTGAAGGTAGAGCATCAGTTACCAGCAGGCTTGGTACAACCCTTGGAGGTCCCGGAATTGATGTGGGACAGGATATCTATGGACTTCGTGACTGGACTTCCATGCACTTCCAGAGGTCACGACTCCATTTGGGTGATTGTTGACCGACTCACCAAGTCGGCACACTTCTTACCCATCAGAGAGTAGGGCTCAGTGGAGAGCTTGGGGCGTCTCTACGTTCATGAGATTTTACGGCTTCACGGTGTTCCATCGTCTATCATCTCCGATCAGGACGCTCGTTTTACTTCCCGGCTTTGGAAGGGGTTGCATGAGGCGTTCGGGACACAGCTACATCTGAGCACTGCCTTTCACCCTCAGAAGGATGGTCAGACGGAGAGGACCATTCAGACTCTCGAGGACATGCTCCGCGCATGTGTCCTCCACTTTGGTCGTAGCTGAGAGGATCACCTACCCTTGGTGGAGTTCGCATACAACAACAGCTACCACTCCACCATCAGGATGGCACCATACGAGGCATTGTACGGATGACCATGCATATCTTTTTTATGCTGGACAGACCCTGGGGAGTCAACACTTGTTGGACCAGAGATGGTCCGGGCCATGACAGAGAAGGTCCAGGCCATCCAGGAGCGGATGAGGACAGCTCAGAGCCGGTAGAAGTCTTATGCTGACAGGAGGCGGAGGCCACTAGAGTTCGAGGATGGCGACCAAATCTTCTTGTATGTCTCACCTCGATGTGGATTACGAAGATTTGGCCGAGGCGGAAAGTTGTCTCCACGCTTCATCGGACCTTTCCAGGTCCTCAGCAGGATTGGCGAGGTGGTTTATCGCCTGACTCTACCACCTCAGTTGCAGCGGGTGCACGACGTCTTCCACATATCTCAGCTGAGGAGATACGTGCACGACCCAAAACACATATTTGACGATGGGGAGCTAGACGTGGATGATGGGGTGACTTTTGTGGAGGTCCCGGTGGAGATATAGGATCGACAGGAGTGGGTCCTACGTGGGTGATCGATTCCTCTTGTGCGCATTAGATGAAAGCACGGGAACCTCCAGGAGAGCACATGGGAGTGGGAGTCTCAGATGCGTGCTCAGTACCCACATTTGTTTCCCTAGTTTATGATGTATCTTTATGGGGACGTAAATCCCTGAGGTGGGAGTAATGTAATGACCTGTAAATTTCAAGGAATTTTTTTTATTCTCTTTGGAATTTTACAAGAGCGCAGTTTCTAACGGCACCTGATTCCGAGGCCCGATGTGCCCAGAATAATTTTCCAAAGTTTGGCTCGGGTATGTTCAGTGAACGGACGAGAGGGGTTTTCTAACTTTTGAACCGGTGCCTGAAATCGAATTCTGAGGGCACCGATGAAAATGAAGCGCCGGTATTTGCTTAGAAACGCCTCTTTCGATGTTGCGTTTGCTCGGGTGTGGTTTTTAATTTTTGGGCTTAAAGTTAAGAAATAAAATAAATTGTTCGAAAAACATTATTTTTTTCACTTAAGCCACTTTAATCCACATGAAATCCACTTAAACTGAGTTGAAACGGATAAGGTACTATCCAAAAATATCCTACCCTCTTGGTAGGATATTTGTGGGGTGGGGCCCGCACGAGCCCCTCCATTTCTTTTCCGCTAAGTAACACACCCGTGAAAACCCGTCATTATGAACATCAACAGACTCATTATCTTAAATTCTTAACAGACCATTTATATGGGCGGTTTTATTCGTGAATTAAATGGGCAGTTTCTTTCGATGAATTAATTCTTCGAATTAATGTGTCGTTACTTACCCTTTTTCTTTTGTTGGCATAATAATAAAATAAGACCAACACGACTTTTGGAGGATTACACGTTGAGAGGCCTTGACATAATTCTTGAGCCTCCATCCTCCTTCGCGAAGAACGCAAAGAACGCGAAGAACGCGAAGAACACCGTCACCCTCGGGGTTTGACGATGCTTCATCCGAGACGTTCTTCCCCACCCCGATCTCCGATCTCCAACTGCTTGAGGTAAGAGATCTCGGGTTTCTTTTTTTAGATCTCCTTTGTGGTTTTTAACAAAAGACGAATTTAATTATTTATAATTAAATCTTTTGTTTATTGGTCCTTTGAGTTCGTCGACACAACGCCGGATTCTGCGACGATGCGATGCCCTTCCGCGACGATGCGACGCCCTTCCGCGACGATGCGACGATCCCCTCCTTCCGCGATGAACAATTCCGCGAAGAACGCGTGTGACGACTTGATGAGGTAGGGATTTATTTTGGAAATACCCCTTTTGTATTTTTTTTATTCTCGTGAACGTTTCTTTAAAATTAAAGAACCGGATTCATATGAACAATTTTATTTTATTAAAATTGTTGGTTCATGTGTTGAATAAATTCTCTCGTTGTTTTTAACTAACGTGGAGGGTGCGGGCCAAATGAACACGACTCGACAAACCTCCGCCGTTCTTCGTGGTTGTGCGGATATGGCGGGCGATGGCAAAATGTGACGCAAGGGCGTTTTGATGATCCCGCAATGAATGACAGAACCCGGGAGGAACAACGGCACAGACGGGAAGGAAAACAGACCACCGGAGCAACTCCGGTGGCCCGCGGAAGCGGCGGGCGGCGCCCCAGCGCGCCGTCGGACAGAGCCGCCGCGGCTTTGGCTGTGGCGGCATCGGCCAGTAGACCCGCGGCCATGCGGGTCCGGCTCGCCAGCACGGGACGCGGCGACATGCCGCATCCGGTTGAACCAACGCGGCCCCCCGCGGGGCCACGACACCTCCAAACCGCGGGGGCTGCGCCCAGCGGCGTCCAGCTGCACGCCCGAGCCGAGCCGGGCCGGGCCGGGTCGGACCGGGTCGGTTCGAACTGGTTCGGCCGACCCAGGGGGGTCGGGCCGGGTCGGCCCGGGCCCGGACCCCCCGTCTTCGGACCATTTTCGATCTTTTGCCCGTAACATGAGCTACGGGCCTCCGAACGACGCACCGTCAGCGGCAACGCGATCCTTGGATCGAGACGGTCATTTTGGTATATCGCACTCAATGTTTCAGAATACTTTGGGTTGGGCCGGGTTGGTTCGTACACGAAACCAACCGGGCCCTCGGAACGGAAACGCTCATATCATGAGCTACGGACGTCTGATTGACGTGCTGTCAGCTTTGTTGAATTCCTCTAAGAGAGATGGATCTTTTGGCTCTCTCCACCCAAGGTTTGGACATAGGTGGAGTACGGTCGGGTTGGTTTTGCCTTAAATACCAACAGGGCCCCTGGGACGAAAAAGCAAATAACTCTCAAACCGGGCGTCCGATTGACGCGCCGTCTGCGACGTTGAGTTCCTGTTGGCGATATGGAACTTTTGGATACATCAACTTAGGACTTTGTGTTAGATGATGTATCAGCCTCTTGGCTGGTGGAGCGAACCCTCCGAACGAGCTTGCTGTGTGCGGGAACCCTACAGCTGGCTGCGACTGCCACTTCAATAGCGACAGGTTTGCAGAGATCCTCAGTGGACTCCGACGAAGACCGTGCAGAGATCCTCAGTGGACTGCAACGACGACTGTGCAGAGATCCTCAGTGGACTGCGATGACTACAGCACTCAGCGATCCTTTGTGGATCAGTGCTACAGGTCATGTGTGGGCCCGATCCTTTGTGGGTCAGCGCTCAGCGGTTCTGTGTGAGCCAGCGCCTACAGGTCCTGTGTGGGCCCGATCCTGTGTGGGTCTTTGCGGGGGTTGGTACCTATCGATCCTTTGTGGGTCCGACGACTTAGATGGATCAGTTATCATCTTTATCGTCATCCGAAGAAGTATACCTGTGTGAGCTGAATCATGTGTTACTATCCTTTGTGGATTGTGTTGAGCTATCCTGTGTGGATTTACTGTTTAATCCCCTTTGTGGATTGTGTCGTGCTATCCTGTGTGGGTTTACGTTTTTCTTTCCTGTGTGGACTGGGTTGTGCTTGAGCTCGGACGTTGGATCTGAGCGGGAATTGATGACTTAGGTATATGTATGGGCATATACCTAAGCAGTGTCGGTTGTTACTTCATTATTGTATCTTCCGTTTTGGTTTATCCTTTGTGGATTTCGGGAGACCTTCAGGAGTCTTGGGGTCCCTACTGAGTAGCTTATACTCACCCCTGCATGGGATATGCCTACACTACGTTGTGTTGGTTGCATACGACGGACAGCGCTGATCGTGGTGGAGGCTTGTGGAGCAGGACGGTGCCTAGAGGTGGACCACTGAGCGGGACGTAAACAGAGTAGTCAGGTGGACCGACGAGAAGTGGAGGCTATCTGTACCCACCCTTCAGGTGGGACTTCCAGAGGACGGCTCGGCACTGCGGCTTTTCTTTTCAGTTGCTGTTTTTACTTTTTAGTTGTAATTTACAGTTGGGCTTGTATTTCCGGCCCCTTTACTTTCAGCACAGCTTGTTACAGTTTTTACTTAGTGTTTACTTTTCCGCTTGCTTACTTTGTGGTGCGTGTTTACTTTTCAAAGGCAATGCCTTCCCTTTTTCCGGGATTTACGCCTTGGTGATATTCGCCAGCCCCTGGCCTATGGAAGGCGGGCTTGGGGTAGTCATGGCACGGGCCCCGAGGATGGTTCGTGACATTATTTCGCATAACTTGAGTCAGTTGGATCATCATTCACATGAAATATTCCATTCTGGATTCCATCGGTGGGTCGTCAGTGCATGGTCCATTATGGTCACCATTTTCATGGTTCCTCCTATTTTCCACCATTTTCTAGAGTAACAAAACCATAATAAGAAGAATATTTCATTTATGAATTTCTTAACTATAAAGTATTTTATATCTTAAAACATCATGCTTTAAAAAATTACATTTCTCTACCTATCCATCACAACGATTCATAAAAAGATTATAATTAATGTACATACCCAAAACATGTTGTATATGGACATTACATTACTTTTTTGGAATACATAATACATAACTAAAACAAACACACAAGTATCGTAATATTTTAGTGTCTTTGGAAACTCAGAATATAATCTTTTAATCGTGGTGAAAGATCTTCAACATCTCCCATAAAGATATTCCCCTTTTGTTTTCTTCCCTAAAACATTTCTTTATATCACGGGGAAAGCAAAACATATAAAGGGTGAGCTCAAATGCTCAGTATGAGTAAGCATGGAGAAAATAAAACAAAACCTATACATTTGAACATAAAAACATGAACATAATGTTTAAACATCAAAATCTTGAGCAATGACATAAAAAATGGCATTACACAAGGCATGGATCATAATGGAACATCAATCATGATAAAATAGCTAGGAAATAAAACTTCTAATTGTGGAAAAACATTAAGCATATGATATGATTTCCATAGTAGCCAAGGAATTTCTACCATGACCATCTTAGTGGGCAAAGTCCCTTATTGAACTGAGTTCACTCCTCGTTCCAGTCCTGTATCACTGAACTGGATTAACATGTCATTCCATCCATGTATATATCATTAGATATAAATATTTACCCAATGCATTGGAGGGAGATATAGGTCCCACCCATCTCATAATGAAATCATTCTTACTTGTGCCACAACATGAACATAAATCATTCATCATTACCCATAGTATAAAATGGGTTTCATAAACATCATCCCATCATAACATAATCCAATAAAAAATGGATATCATTTCATCATAAGAAAAGTGAAACCATGTACATAATAGAGAAATTATACTTGAAACATACACATATTAAATAATGTCATCTTAGATGGAAAATGGTTTTGATAAAACACTTGAAAATAATTCTTGAGAAAAATATCCTTTCTTCTTCAAAATCATTTTCTTTTCACAAAATTCGATGCAATTTTAAAAGAAAATTATTTTTTTGAAAATAGTCATGAAATATTGTAGAAGAATATTCCTGAAAATTAGGAATTATGAAACCGTAAAAATCCATTCACGCCGTATAAGTTAAAAAGACATTCTCCTCGTACTTTTGCCGGAAAAGTGAAAAAGTTCCTCGTGTGGTAAACAAAAGAAAGATTCCTTCCATAACACAATGTAAAAGTCAATTAGGGGTACACATGACTTTAAACATAAATGTAAGAATACTAAACACATCATGAAAAATATTTTTATGGACATTGATGAAAAATATATCCCCAGTAAATACTTACGTATAACCAATCTCAGATAAAAATGAGTTTGAAAAATTATCCCTTACCTTATGTCCAATATGCTTCGTATGTTTCCGAACCTCCTGTATAATTATTTTAATAATGTAATTTAATTATTAAATAATCATATTCATTGTTATAATATCATATATTGTTCACTTATGACTTTATATTACCCATTATTTTGTAAATTCCTTGTTAAAGCTGTGTTTTGGGTAAAATCATATCATTTATTGTATGTGTTTCGATTTGTTGTTCATGATATTATTAATCATATCCTGATTTAATTAATTATTGAATTTAAAACATGATATATATATATATATAATATATTCAGTGAATATATATGATAGATCGATAAATGGAATGAAATACACCGTTCATGAAGACGGTAGGCCGTACATTCACATGATCGTTGTTTTTGTTTCCTTATTGAATTGAATGGAATTAAATAATGAAACATATATGTACGTAAATCTAGTATCATTTTTATGTAATTTATTTCATGATTATTTATTACATATATACTTTATAATCATACTTTAATGGTTAATCGTGAAAAATGAATCTCATCGCGTTCGTGGAGACGGTAGTCCGTACATACGCAGGAGCGATGATATCATTCCCATAATTATTGAATAGAATTGGAGTGAATAATATAATATCTCAGAATCAGTATGATGTTATAATAATCATATATGGTTACTATTTACTCCATTATACCCATCCAAGTAAGGTGGTGGTGGAAAAGCTGATTACACCACGACGTAGAGACGGTATTCCGTACGTACGCACGCGCGGTGATTTCATTTTCCATAGGAAGGATAGAAGGTGAAATAGGGTTGTTTAATATTTATAATAACATATCAGTATATAAATAATACTTATGTTATTAATTTATAATGAAACAACTAAAGAAGAGGAAGTAGAAGAAGAAAGAAACTTGATAGAGTCGGTAGAAGAGATTACCTCCTCCTCGACGCACCTCCTTTAAAATTCTTCTTAGGGAACTAGAGATGGACTTTTGAGAAGACCATAAACTCTATGATATAAATAGATAGGTTTAGAAGAGGAATTGGAAGGTTTTGTCTGAGCTTCAAGGGTCAAAAGGGTGTGAAGAGAAGAGGTAAGGGGTGCCCTTTTTATAAGGGAGGAGAGGGGCACCTTTGGAAAAACTTAAAATTTTATTTTATAACAAAGTCATATTCGGTTTATAATAGCTCCAAATTGATTTATTTAGAATATAAAGTGGGGATGGGTCGAAATACTCCCAAAAAATTGGTTTTAGACAAGTTTAGGTTACTATTTGAACCTTATCATTTAGATTTAACTCTAAGTTAAATAATTTATCTTTTACCGTGTCTTCTTGTTATGTTACACTATATGGTTAATAAACTTACTATAGCAATCCAAAAGAACCCCAAGTGGATAATTAATAATATATATAACCTTATCTAAGTTATTTTTCCTAACCTTAGTTTTTTAGGAATATAATAACAATTAATAATATAAAATTTGTTTTAAAAACTATTTTATATCAATTTTGACACTATTGGGTAATTGATTTTTGTGAAAATCATAAAAACATGATTAGTTAGAAAAAAGATAATTTAATCAATACTAACATATCATATTAATTTATAAAATTAGTAGAATTCATAAAAAGCCTCAAATTTCATTTATTTGGGTATTTATAACATCAATTATGTTAATATTTCATTAATAAGGTGATTACTACATCATCATTATGTCATAAATAAATTAAATTATTTAATGTCTAAAAATTATATTCAAAATACCATTATGTAAGAAATATTTTTATCATTCTAATGAATATTTATAGTTTAATTTTTATTATGTAAAACTCTATATTAAAAATGTTTTAGTTATTAATCTTTGATTTTAACTATTTTAACTCTTCTTTAAATAAAATAATAATAAGATTCATAATGTAATACAAGTGCACCTAAATGGTAATTTTTTATTACTAAGGGTTTTTTGGTCGAATTACACATATCCAATAGAATTAGAACATTTTTTAGGGTAATAATAATATCATTTCTACCCTTAATTACCCTATTTACATTTAACCGTGGTAAATAAAAGTAAAAAGTTACTATTCACCCAAAAAGTTTTTGTCACGACCCGCCTTCACCAAAAGGAGGGAAGGGTCAGCAGATTTCCAAGACCTTCCTTCTTTAAGTTGAAGGATATATAATGACCCCCGAAACCCACCTTCAATAGGTCTTGGAGTGGCGACCAGCGCCAAGGGCATGGGATCACACAATAAATGTAAGGAATTACCCCTCTTTTTTTCTTTTAATAGGATCGGGACATAAGATAGTGAATCCCACAACACCAAGACTGAAAGTAAAAAAAGTAAATCCAAGAACCATTCCCAATGCATATTACAAAAGTAAAATCCACAATGTATAATGAGAGTACAAGGCAAAGTACGAAAAGAAAGAACAACAACAACTACGATGATCTGTCGCATGGTCTGAGCTAGTACGGTCTAACACAATCCCCGATGTCCTCCTGGAACCTGAAATCAGTTTATATACGCAGGGTGAGCATACAAGTATAATCATTAGGGAAAACCGAATACTCTCGTGCACAAGTGGGGATGTATACTAATGCCCTATGAGAAAAGAGATAACCAAGCACCTAACATGGAAACTAACCACCCAAGCCTCCCCAAGGCAGACTCCCCAAATAACGAAAGTCAAGTAATGTATAGTAATATCACATCAATGTTTGGGTACCCCACTCCACTTTCCCACAAGTTATTTAAGACATATTATGCATCGGACCAATCCCGCCATTCCCACCGCAGTCCCACTACCATACCCCGCCAGCACACACCTGGGCCTCAACCACACGTCCCGCCCACAAACACTTGGGCCACAACCACTAACCCACCCATAGACACCTGGGACATAACCGTCACACTTAACCATGACTGCAAACACCTAGGAGAGAACAACCACTGCCACGCCCAAAGACACTTGGGCAAGAAGAAATACTGTCACGCCTGAAGACACATGTGCCTCATCCCGAAGATACATCAGAAACCACATGCTCGCAAATACCTGGGCCAACCCCCACACTACCATGCCTGAAGATTCTTGGGCTAATAATGGACTTCAGGCCATAACAGCCTACTCAAAGATACTTGGGCTATCCGGGAAAGGGAGCAGAAAGGAGCTAATAATTAGCCACTAATAGAAGTGTTGGAAAAAACAACCTCCCCCATGAAATGGGGGTGTTCAGCACTAAGTTCTCATCTTGGGTGGGGCGTGAATAGGAAACACACAAACTAAAAGTATGTATAGGTAACAAGAACTCACCCAAATCTAGGTTTTTCTTCATCGAGCCTAAAGAACATACTCATCACCAGTGTCCAAGTCACAACTCGAACCAAACAAAAACCCATTTTTCCCATCCTTATATTCATGTTCGGTACTAATGTTTAAATATGTTTTTGAACCAACTTGGGTAACTGGTAAGCATAAGCACAAGCCAAGGAAAGAATACACCCATCAACAATTTACGCATTCACACCTGGTTCTCTTGTATAGTCATAACAATATATGGATAATTGAGATCCCTCGAAGTACTTGAACCAAAGCAAACCCCAAGATACATCCCCATGTCCCCAGGACCCAGGAGCCAACAATTTCTCAAAAATAGAGGATCCCACCCCAATTCATGAAATATGCTAGGTAACAACACATCCTCAAATTCACAACCAGTGAAACCATAACAAGAGGGGATCTCATACCCACCCACATCACCCAGCAATCTGCCAGTGAAATAAAACAACCAAACAACTACCACCAACACAAAGCAATCCCATGCTGGTATTTTCAGATTTAAAAGATTTAACACACTCCATGATTCTAATTCTGATGTACTTTAACCGGGGTTATCATGGAAAAAGATTAATCCTGGTTCTTCAATTTATTTAGCCAAATATATGTAATTATCCAATTTCCTTTAACCAATTATCCAATTTCCTTTGCATGATCAACACAAGAGAAAAGGGTTTATTAGTGCACAGATAAAGACCACCAACAACCATGATTTTCAGTAGGCGTAAGCCCATATAAATCAGAAATAATAAATCATTAATGAGGAAAAAATAGAGAAAGATTCATCGGTCACACCCCTCCCCTTCATTCTTTAGAATCCGTTTATTATCTTCATTAAATTTTGGTTAGTCCATTTCTACAGAAGCAGTAGCGTACCCACCACGCAAGATACACAGAAAGGAGAGGCGAAGGTGAAACCCATATCTGATTGATCAATGATCGAAGATTCTCTTCACGTGCGAGGAAATTGCAGGTGTGTGACCTATGGAACTCAAGGACGAGCAGACGAATAGATCGTAGGGTGGCCGAGAAAAAGAAACCAAGGGAGAACCCTTTGGTTATAAGGGCAGGGGACGGTTTAGATACGGAGATAAGAATGCTAAACTATGTAAGGAGCATGGTCATGGGTTGACTACGCGGCCCCACACTTCATTAAAGGGTCCCCTCCTTTCGGGGTGTTTTAAACTGATGCACACCAGGGTACTTCATCAAAGACTAATTAAACGCCATTAATCGGCGCTAATGGGATTCTTAAAGGGGGTCAACATAGGGTTTAATACCCAATATGCACCAAAGGAGGTACTACTGGAAAAACCGTGGGGGATATGCTAGGTCCACCGGTTAGCCGAGCTACCAGTAGGCTGCGGCTACCAGTAGACCAAGCTACCGGTAGGCTGAGATACTGGTAGGCTGTGGCTACCGGTAGACCGTGCTACCGGTAAGCTGCGCTACATGTAGGCTGCAGCTACTGGTAGGCCGAGCTACTGGTAGGCTACGGCTAATGGTACACCGAGCTACTGGTAGGCTGAGATACTGGAAGGCCAAGCTACGTTTAGGCTGAGCTACCGGAAGGCTATGGCTACCGGTAGACTGAGCTACCGGTAGGACGATCTACCGGTAGACCAAGCTACCGGTAGACCATGCTACCATTAGGCCGAGCCACCGGTATGCCGAGCTACCGGTAGGCTGTGGCTACCAGTAGGCCGATCTACTGGTAGGTCTACTACCAGTAGGCTAAGGCTACTGGTAGGCCTACCATGGGTCAAACTCCATCGAGAATTTGGGATGGCCTCCCAGACCCCCCAGAAAACCTCAAACATCAGATTTTAACTAAGTAATAGTTCTCCAAGAACCCAGTCCATTACATCAGATACCTCTCAAACTATTATCGTCGTCGAGAATCAAAAAAACCCATAAAGAAAGGGAGGCTCCGAACAACCACCTCGAAAGATACCTCTCAGGAGTGAACCTCATTGTTAACTAAAAACACCTCCCTATAAAGAACCAAGCAACATACCATGTCAAACTCCCCAGTCATGTGGGTTGGGGAGTCCCTTCCCCATGTCAAGATACTATCTGCTTTGGGAGGCACTGACTCTCCCTGATGGGTTTAATCGCATCCACGTTAATGCGTCTGGATTAGGGGTCGGGTCCTCCCCTCCCCATAGCCAGGACTTTCCACACACATCCAGAGGAACAAAAAACCACATTTTTCATAGTCAACAAGTTAAAGTGCTCCACCACAACAAGAATAAATAGAACAGTAAAAACTCAAAACAACTCTGGGTACTGGGCATGCATCTATGCTTACCTCTCCCACATACTCTCCTCAAGCCCACCATGTCTCCATAACACAAGAACCAAGGGAATGGTTCTCCCATGAAGCACCTTCTCTTCACGATCCTCGATCATCACTGGTCTTTCCACAAAGTTCACGTCGTCCTCAATGTCTACCTCTCCCCAGTAGAGGACGTGTGAATCGTCGTACAGATACCGACGGAGTTGGGACACATGGAAGAAGTCATGTATCCTCAGTAGCAGTGGTGGTAACGCAAGCTTATAATGGACTTCACTGACCCGCCGCAACACTTCGAAGGGTCCGATGAACTTTGGAGAAAGCTTACTCCCCTTGCCGAACCTTTGTTGTCCACGCTGATGAGAGACCTTCAAGAACATGTGGTCTCCAACCTCAAACTCCAAGGGCCTTCTCCTGGTATCAGCACACAACTTATGTCAGTCCTGGGCCGCCTTCATCCTTTCCTGTATAAGCTGAACCTTCTCTATCTTACTCTGCACCAACATCGGGCCAAGGATTCCCACCTCTCCAACTTCGGTCCAACACACAGGTGAGCGGCATGGCCTTCTGTAAAAGGCTTCAAACGGGGTCATACCAATGGTGGAGTGATAGCTATTATTGTAGGAAAACTCTATCAAAGGTAAGTGTCACACCCACAATCCTCCTGAGTTCAGAACACATGCCCGCAGCATATCCTCTAAGGTCTGGATGGTGATCTCTGTCTATCCATCTGTATGGGGATGAAAAGCAGTACTAAGACGAAGATGGGTGCCAAAAGCATGCTACAATCCTCTCCAAACTCGTGAGATAAACCGTTCATCCCAATCCGAGACTATGGACCACGGAACTCCTTGCAACCTCACTACCTCATCCACATACCTTCGTGCCAAAGCATCCACTACACTCGACTCCTTAATCGCCATAAAGTGAGTTGATTTTGTCAACTGGTCCACTACTACCCAGATGGAATCGTATCACCCTTGAAGCTTGGGTATTCCTATGATTAAATCCATCGAGATGTCCTCCCACTTCTACTCGAGGACATCTAGAGACACCAGTAGGCCGCCTGGAACTCAGTGTTTGGCCTTCACCTACTGACACTCTCGGCACATGGCCACAAACTCTGCCACTGCTCTCTTTACTCCGGGCCACCAGAAATGTCTCTTCAGACCCTGGTACATCTTGGAAACTCCAGAGTGTACCGCTAGGGGTGAGTTTTGGAACTCACTAATAACCTTGTTGTGCATCTTTTCTGGAACAAAAAGATTTCCCTAGAAAAGAATCCATTTCTGACCATCCTTCGCCCATCCTCCCGAAGCATTTCTCTGGTCAACTCGGTCATGCATCACTTCACACTCTGGGTCCACCCACTGAGACTCCTCCACTTGCTGAAACAGAGAAGTCTGCACTGTCATCTGATACATGAAACCTCTACCGCTATCCATCCTCGCATCCAGGTGCAAGGAAGTCAACACCTCCATTGCCTTCCAGGCATCTACCAACTCTCAGACTGCATCATTCTACGATCTCCCGCACAAGGCATTGGCCACTACATTACCTTTCCCTGAAGTGTAGGAAATATCGAAGTCGTAATCTTGGAGGAACTCCATCCACCTTCGCTTCCGCATGTTTAGGTCCCGCTGGGAGAAGATATTCCTCAACCTTCTGTGATCTGTGAAGACCACAAAGCGCTCTCCGATGAGGTAATGCCACCATAACATTAGTACAAAAATGACTGTTGCAAACTCTAGGTCATGGGTGGCATAATTACGCTCATGAGGGCATAGATGGCTAGACACATAAAAGATCACCCCTTGTCACTGCATCAACACACATCTGAGGCCTTTCCCTGAAGCATCACAGAACACCTCATACGACATCCCTTCTTCTGGTAGTCTTATCACTGGGGCACTAATCAACGTCTCCTTCAGATAGCTAAAGGATGTCTCGCACTGCTGACTCCACACAAAAACATGTTCCTTCTTGGTCAAGGCATTCAAAGGGGCTGCAACTCGGGAGAAGTTGGGTACTAACCTCTGATAGTAACCCGCTAGCCCGAGGAAGCTGTGAACCGCTGCCACATTATTGGGTGCTTCCCAAGAAACAACTGCCTCAACCTTTGATGGGTCCACTGCTACCCCCTACTCGGACACTACGTTCCCAAGTAAGTGCACTTCTCGCATCCAGAACATTCATTTTGACAACTTCCCATAGATCTGGTGCTGTCAGAGGACCTCCAAAACCATCCTCCGGTGCTCCACGTGGTCCTCCTCTGACCTTGAATAGATCAGGTTGTTGTCGATGAACACGACTACGAACCGATCCAGGTACTCCCAGAAGATGGTGTTCATTAGCCCCATGAACACAGTTGGGGAATTCTTAACACTGAAAGGCATGAATAAAAACTTTAAGTGTCCATATATGTACCTGAATGCCGTCTTCGGGATGTTTCCCTCTCTCACCCTCAACTGGTGACACCCAGACCATAGGTCGATCTTTGAGAACCATCCTGCCCCTTTCAGCTAGTCGAAAAGATCGTCTATCCTTAGAAGAGGGTATCGATTCTTGATCGTCACCTGATTCAGCCTTCTGTAGTCTATGCACAACATGAGACCACCATTTACTTCTTTGCGAACAAGACAAGAGCACCCCACGGTGACGCACTTGGTCTAACATAACCCCTCTTCAACAGATCGTCAATCTGAATCCCCAATTCTCGTAGCTCCGAAGGTGCCATCCGGTAAGGAGCCATCAAAATCGGATGAGTGCTAGGTTACAAATCTATCAGAAACTCGATATCACGTCGAGGGGGTAGAGTTGTTACTTCCTCAGGAAAGATGTCCATAAACTCACTGAAGATCCCTGGTACATCCACCATCTCAACATCTACTGACTCTACTGATAGCTCAGCTAACATGGAGAGGAGGGGTTCCTCTCGCCACTACCCTTCTGACCATTTTGCTCACCGATGAAAGTAACACGTCGGCCACCCAAGTCTTATAACACAACCCTCCCTCACAAGCAGTCGATGATGGCACACACAGAGAACATCTAGTCGATGCCTAGGATGACATCGTATGGTTGTATCTGTAGAAGTAGTAGATCCCTGACTGACTGGTGTGACCCTATCATCATTGTGCATCCTCTACAAACATATAAAAAGTCGGAATGACCTCTGAATGGTGTGCTCAGCACCAGGGGCACTGGATGTCTCTTAGCATCTAGACACAGAGCACAGGCCACACCGAGTGCAACAAAAGAGTGTGAATCTCCGGTATTGAACAAGGCATAAGCAAGGGTACTGAACAAACTAATCGTACCTCGAACAACCTCCGGTCCCACTAGAACTGCCACCTCCACCGCATGAAACTGTCCACGTCCAGCTCCTCTGCCCCTCGGATGTTGGCCACATCCCGGTCCATGCCCTGGTCAAGGTCCCTGAGGAGCACCCTGAGGTTGGCCTCCCCCTGCAATGTCGGCCCTCAGAGGAGCGGGAGCTCGCTGCCCCTGTTGCTACTGCTGGAAGGGCCTACCTGGAAGCTGCTGCCGGGGTGGGTGCTGGGAATGTCCGCCACTACCGTACTATACTCGGTCCTGGAACTGATTCTGGAGATTTTCATGGCTCCCAAAGACTAAGAACCTTGGTCCCGGGCCCGAAAGAAAAGGGCGAGGACCGGGAAACCGGAACTGGAACTGTTGCGGCCGACTCCCTGCTTGTCGGAACCGAGAGGGTCCTGATGCTGGTGGTCTGGTGCTAACATCCATCCCCTATGATGATCCTAGTTGGATCCCCTCTCGTGACACAACTCCTAGATCTTTCATCCTTTCTACCACTTCGGCCTTCTTCTAGACCTCCAAGTATGTCGACAAGGTGAAGGGGGTAACAGCGTACTAGAGGGAGGTTCGGAGCACCTCCACTAAACGTCTTTCCCGAGACTCCTCATCTGAAGAGAGGTCCGAAGAAAAATGTATGAGGTCCTTGAACATGATTCCCTGCTCCCTTATTGACATACTCCCCTGCTGGAGGGAGAGTATCCCCTTCCTCTTTTCCGCCTTAATCGTAGAAGAGAGGAATTCCACCCAGAACTCCTTCTTGAAATCAACCCATGCCACCTCAGCCTCTCTCCTCTCCCCCAGGTAGAGAGTCTACCACTGAAGTGCGGATACCTGCATCGGGATGACGGCCAGAGGAACTAAGTACTCAGTCGGAGCCCGAATCAGGCCGAAAGCTATCACCAGCTCTTCTAGCCAGCCCTCCATCTTTATGTCAGAGGTGCTTCCCTCGTACTTCTCGAGGTTCTGTCGCTGGAAGGCTCAAAGCATCTTCTGCCACTGGTCATACTCCTCCTCTTGATCTTTCCTATGCTTATCGTCCAATTCAACCTCGTGGTCCTTGATCTCCCATACAACTCGTGGTCGTCTTCTGGGTGCCAAAGCTGCAAGGTAAACAAAGAATGCCTAATCCCAAGTAGTGAATAATATTGTTCTTAAAACTTATTTAATCTTCTTATTTATTTCAAATTCTCCAAAACACCACAGAAACATGAGAACACAAGTCATTATGATGAATTTACCTTTCCTAGGGCCTCTACCCCATAATCAGCATGGCCTCACTTGGTCGTTTGGTAGGTCCAGATTCCTTGCATCGGATCACAGGGGGCCCTAAAATCACGTTTCCTAGCCAGTCTTCTCTGGCCTAATTCACACACCAAGGTAACCCAACACTGTTTCCCTAACATCCCATTCAATCCTCACTGTGCCTAACTCTATACTCCATCCTATCTCTCAACGATCACCTCTAATACCATTCTGTCATGACCCACCTACACCAAAAGGAGGGAAGGGTCAACAGATTGTCAGGCCCTTCCTTCTTTAAGTTGAAGGAGAGATAATGACCCCTGAAACCCACCTTCAATAGGTCCTAGAGTAGTGACCATTTCCAAAGGCATGAGATCACATGCTAAATGGAAGGAATTACCCACCTTTTTTTTCTTTTAATAGGATCAGGAGATAAGATAGTGAATCCCACAACCCCAAGACTAAAAGTAAAAAGTAAACCCAAGAACCATTCCCAATGCATGTTAAAAAAGTAATATCCACAATGTATAAGAAGACTACAAGGAAAAGTACCAAAATAAAGAACAACAACAACTACGATGATTTGTCTCAAGGTTTGATCTAGTACAGTCCAGCATAATCCCTGAAGTCCTCCGGGAAACCTGAAAGCAGTTTATATACGTAGGGTGAGAATATAAGTATAATCAATAGGGAAAACCAAAGACTCTCGTGAACAAGTGGGGAGGCATACTAATGCCCTGTGAGAAAAGAGATAACCAAGAACCTAACAAGGAAACTAACCACCCAAGCCTCACCAAGGCGCACTACCCAAATAATGCAAGTCAAGTAATGTATAGTAATAGCACATCGATGTTTGGGTACCCCGTGCCACTTTCCCACTGGTTATTGAAGACATAATATGCATCGGACCAATACATCCATTCCCACCGTAGTCCCATTGCCATACCCCTCCCGCACATAACTGGGCCTCAACCACACGTCCCGCTTGCAAACACCTGGGCCACAACCACTAACCTGCCTGCAGACAACTGGGCCACAACCGTCACATGTAACCATGCCTGCAAACACCTAGGCCAGAACAACCACCGCCATGCCTAATGACACCTGGCCAAGAAGAACTACTACCATGCCCGAAGACACCTGGGCCTCATCCCAGAGATACATGGGAAACCACCTACCCGTACACACCTGGGCCAACCACCACACTACCCTGACTGAAGATTCATGGTCTAATAATGGACATTAGGCTATCACTTCCTGCCCGAAGATAATTGTGCTATCTGGGAAAGGGAGAAGAAAGGAGATAACAACCAGCCACTAATAGAAGTGTTGGGAAAACACCCTCCCCCATGAAATTGGGGTGTTCGACACTAAGTGCTGAACTTGGGTGGGGCACGAATAAGAAACACAAAAAATATAAGTATGTATAGGTAACAAGCACTCACCCACATCTGTGTTTTTCATCAACCAACATAGAGAACACACTCAGCACTTGTGTCCAAGTAACAACTCGCACCAAACCAAAACCCATTTGTCCCGTAATTGTTTTGATGTTCATTACTAATGTTTAAATAAGTTTATCCACCTACTTGGGAAACTAGTAAGCATAAGAACAAGTTAAGGAAAGAATACACCCAACAGAAATTTAAGCATTAAAACTCGGTTCTCTTGTAACGTCTCAACAACAGAGGGATAAGTGAGATCCCTCGACGTAATGGAACCAACGAAAACCCCAAGATACAACCCCATGTCCCCACGACCCAAGAGCCAATGGTTTCTCAACAACAGAGAACCCCACCCCAATTCTTGATATAAGAAATGTAACCACATGGCCTCAAATTCAAACCCAATTAAACCATAAAAATAGGGGATCTCATCCCCACCCACATCACCCAGCAATCGGCCCGTGAAAGAAAACAACCAAACCACTACCACCAACACAAAACAGGCACATGCCGGTATTTTTAGATTTAAAAGATTTAACAGACTCCATGATTCCAATTCCACTATTCTTTAACCGGGGTTTTCAAGAAAAAGGATCGATCCTAGTGCTTTCAATTTATTTAGCCGGATATACATAATTAACCAATTTCCTTTAACCCAATAACCAATTTCCTTTGCACGATCAGCACAAGAGATAAGGGTATATTTGTGAACAGAGAAAGACCACCAACGACCATGCTTTTCAGTAGGCGTAAGCCCGTACAAATCAGAAATCAATAATCTTGAAAGAGGAGAAAAACATAGCAACATTCATCGGTCATACCCATCCCCTTCATTCTTTAGAATCTATTTATTATCTTAATTAAAGTTCGGTTCATCCAATTCTATAGAAACAGTAGCGTACCCACCCCGCAAGATACACATAAAGGGGAGACGAAGGTGAAACCTTACCTGATTGATCAATAATCGATGCTTCTCTTCACGCGCGAATAAATTGCAGGGGTGTGACCTCTGGAACACAAGGACGAGCAGATGAATCGAACGTAGGGTGGCTGAGAAAAAGAAACCCAGGGAGAACCCTTTGGTTATAATGGTCAGGGATGGTTGATATTCGGAGATAATAACACTAAACCGCGTAAGGAGCGGGGTCATGGGTTGACCACGTGACCCCACACGTCTTTAAAGGGTCCCCACCTTTAGGGGTGATTTAAACCAACACACACCAGGGTACCTCATCAAAGCTTAATTAAACGCCATTAATGGGCATTAATGGGATTTTAAAGGGGGTCAAAACAGGGTTTAAAACCCAATTTGTTACAAAGGAGGCGCTACTGGAAATACCCATGGGGGTTACTCTAGGACCACCGGTTAGCCGAGCTACCGGTAGGATGTAGCTACCGGTAGACCGAGCTACCGGTAGGCCGAGCAACCGGTAGGCTGTGGCTATGAGTAGATCGAGCTACTAGTAGGCCGAGCTACTGGTAGGCTACGGATATCGGTAGACCGAGCTACTTGTAGGCTGCAGCTACCAGTAGACCGAGCTACTCATAGGATGAGCTACCGATAGGCCGAGCTACCTGTAGGCCGAGCTACTGGTAGGTCGAGCTACGGGTAGGTTGTGGCTACTGGTAAAACGAGCTACAATTAGGTCGAGCTATCGGTAGGCCGAGCTACCGGTAAGCTGCGGCTACTGGTAGACCAAGCTACCGGTAGTTCTACTACTGGTAGGATAAGGCTACTGGTAGGCCTATAGTGGTTCAAAATCCACTAAGAAGTTGGGATGGCCTCCCAGACCACCCAGAACACCTCAAACATTAGATTTTTACTAAGTAATGGACCTCCAAGAACCCGGGCCATTACAATTTTTATCTTTTTGAACCACATTTTACTCCTTGATATTAACTGTGTCTCTCGGATTTTTGAAATTCCACTCACAGAAGCTGTAAAATTAATCTTTTTAAAATTTCCAAATTCTCCTAGGAGGTGGGTAATAGACGGTGAAAAAATCAATAAAATTTTTATATATCTAAAATTATTATAAAATGCCTCAAATGAATAAAATTAAACTTATATAGGTATTATGTATCAATTTTGACCAAAAATAAATTTAAATAAAATAACTAATTATTTAAATAAAAGTCTGTTTTTAAATAGTAATCAAGTGTTTTCACTATTCATCAAAAATTGAAAGTTTTCAGAAAAATTCAAAAAATTCACCCCAGTCTAATTTCGATATTCCTAATCCATAAATGAAGTCCATTTTGAAAGATAAAATTTATAAAATTTCAAAAATTGGGTATTACTATTCATAACGGCTAGTTTATATAATATTTTAATAACATATCATTGTCTAGTGAAACATGGCATTGCATACAACACACGCTATCGTGGAAGGTTGTGATTGTGTGTAATGAAATCCAAGTCAGGGTTCTGTGTAGTTCAAGATTAATTTGTTGTTACATATAATAGAATCCAACCATATTTCATTTATACATTGAATATATATATATACACTCAATGTTGCGTAAAATAACTTCTATCAAACTAACTTGAAATTGTGTGTAACACGATCCAATATTAGTGTTGTGTATACTGCAAGCTAATACGGTGTTGCATATAGTGCAAGATAATCATGGTGTAGCATACAACAGAGGATTTGAATAAATTAACAAAAATATCTTATAAAATCTTAGGGTGTTACATTCTACCCCCCTTAAAATGAATTTTTCCCTCGAAATTCGCCGGGGTTATAAATCGTTTCCTACTTGAAATTTTATTTAATAGAAACCCACATCGTAAAAAGGAATACTAAAGCTTAATTTTAGAAACTAATCTATGTAACATAAAATTTATCCAAATTAACTTATCCCTGGGTTTCCACATAGGATAACATAAGTGAAAATATGGATATGGAAGAGAAATCTAACTGTCATGTTCTGATGTAATGTGGTAGAGAACATGGATATGAAAAATCAAACAATCACAAAGCCATAAATTTTTGATGATCTACGGTACTATCTGATTCATCAGATATGAGAGTAATAGGACAACATTTTTGGTTTCCGTGATCATTTCTTTAATTTTGATGAACTTTTACATAAGGAGAAATACTTACTTGATTTTAGTGTAATATCATCGTTGTTTATTCGATGAACAATTTCCACTTCATATCTATTTAAATAAATGAAGCTAAATTTTTCATTCATGAAGTGTTAGCAGATCATGCGATATAATAGTAAGTCATCCCATCTGTTTCTATCACAAAAAGGTTAGAATAAGTTATTAAATATACATAATTCCATCTAAGGCGATATTAATTGTATATGATTCCAACAATGGACTTATACTTCATCTATCATACCTCTTAAAAAAATAAAACTAGTTTCTACAAACTAGGGACTTCATGTAGGCCAGTGGTAGGCGATAAAGGCCTATCACACTTCGGTTGTGGGTTTGATTCCCAAAGCATTTTCCGACGTGATGGGTTGTCACTCATCCTATGGGTTGTCCTTTTTTCTAAAACTACATTATTATAACATTCCTTCAATAATATTGAAAAAATTTCTAGCCTTAAACAATACTATCTTATGTATAACTTAATTCATTCCAATCTTTAGGCTTATCCAAAATACTTTGGTCCATGTTCATAGTCTAAAGAAAACAATTACTAGAAATTTTATCTACCGAGCATGTGAATACCATCATTTATCCCCCATATATCATAGGATATATCTTGTTGGTCACATTCCAAACATGTGAATACCTTAATCATGTATTCTCTAGAGTAAAATGAATACCCATTGAACCTTAGTGAAAACATGAATGATGTCAAGAGTTAACACTATCAACATACCAAAATCCCAAAATTTCTATATACTCAAACCATGATATCACTTTGTCCTTATATCAGTCATGAGCTCATTAATACTATCAAACATCTCATTATCTCCTTATCCATTCATTATGCACATATCATCTACCTTCCAAAAATATTTTAATAACCTTTCATGGTTACCGGTACAATTCATCATATACTTTCTAAAATTCAAGGAATGTCAATTGTGTAACAATACTTAGATATTTATTTATTCCATAGTATCATACATTATTCTTGATAAACATACAATCATTCTACTACCTTCTTAAACCACTGACTGAGCTTCATCATTTCTTTCATCTCATATATCATTTATAGTTTCTTCATCATCATCCACATAAATACTACCCATATTTCCATGCAGATTCTCTTCACGAGATTTTCCCTTAGGGCATTGGTTTTCATAATGCCCGTACATTCCACATTTAAAACATTTAACTGTTGCTGATGTCTTAACAATACCATTATCCTTGTCCATGGTCTTAACTGAATCTTTTCCTTTAAAATTATTAGCTTTGTGTCCTTATTTTCCACACCCAAAGCATCATTAAGTTTCTTTGAAACATTCTCCTTGATGCCTCTTCCCACATGATTTACATGAGGGAAAATTAACTTTCTTTCCTCTATGATCATCATGAAACTCCATATTTCTCTTAGTAGCCAAGTTAGGAAACTTACCAAAGTTGATATTATTGATCATATTATGAGATTGATGATTAGGTATAATAATGATGTTTGGACATCCAAATCCCGCTTCATTTGGTTCCTCATGAAGCATAACATTCCATTGTCCATCATATTCTCCATTAACATGAATCCTCATGTTTCTTGCCATTTCTTAAAACCCAAAAAGAATAGTGTGAGAGGTAAAAAACATAATCAATGGGTAGTACCTTCAATATCAAACATCTTAGGTTTAATTATAATAATGTTACCATAATTCTAGGACTATAAATTATACTTATATTTAACCTTAGGGATATCCCAAGACATACCTCAGAAATATCTCTAGGGATCTCACTAATGTTTTCGCATCCTAGTTTCCAAATGTTAACTAAACCTTTCCTCTGATACCAACTGTAGAGACCCAAAACATGACGTACATGTACATTACATTACTTTTTCGGAATACTTAATACATAACAAAAACAAACACACAAGGAACGTAATAGTTTAGTGTCTTTGGAAACTCCGAACATAATCTTCTAATCATGGTGAAATATGTTCAAAATCTCCCATAAAGATCATCCCCTTTTGTATTCTTACCTAAATCCTTTCTTTATATCCAGGGGAAAAGAAAACATATAATGGGTGAGATCAAATGCTCAGTAAGGTTAAGAATGGAGAAAATAAAACAAACTATATACATTTCAACATAAAAACATGAACATAATGTTCAAACATCGAAATATTGACCAATGACCTAAAACATGGAAGTACGTAAAGCATAAATCATAATGGAACATCAATCATGATAAAATAGCTTGGAAATAAAACTTGTAATTGTGTAAAAACATTAATCACATGATATGATTTCAATATTAGCCAAGGCATTGCTTCCCAGACCATTTTAGTGGACCAAGTCACTTACTGAACCAAGTTCACTCCTTGTTGCAGTCCTTTATCACTGAACCGAATTAACTTTTCATTCTAGCCATGTCTATCTCATGAGATATAAATCTTTACCCAATGCATTTTAGGGTGATATAGTTCCCACCCATCTCATAATGAAATCATTCTTACTTATGCCACAACATGTACATAAATCTTTCATCATTACCCAAAGTATAAAATGAGTGTCATAAACATCATCCCATCATAACATAATCCATACAAAAAAATGGATATTATTTCATCATAAGAAAAGTGAAACCATATAAATAATAGTGAAATTATACTTTAAACATACACATATGAAATAATTTCATCTTAGATGGAAAATGGTTTTGATAAAACACTTGAAAATAATTCTTGAAGAAAATATCATTTCTTCTTCAAAATCATTTTCTTTTCACAAAATGCAATGCAATTTTAACAGAAAAATATTTTGTTGAAAATAGTCATGAAATCTTGTAGAGGAAGATTCATGAAAATTAGGCATTATGAAACATTAAAAATCCATTCACGCCGTATAAGTTAACAAAACATTCTCCTCATACTTTTTCTGGAAAAGTCAAAAAGTTCCTCGTATGGTAACCAAAAGAAAGATTCCTTCCCTAACACAATTTAAAAGAAGAAGAGTGGTAAAAAATAACATTAAACATACATTTAATAATATTAAACACTTTATGAAAAACATTTTTATGGACATGGATGAAAAATATAACCACAGTAAATACTTATGTATAAGCAATCTCGAATAAAAATGAGTTTGAAAAATTATTCCTTACCTTATGTCTGATATGATTTGTATGAATCTGAACCTCCTGTGTAATGATTTAAATAATGTCATTGAATAATTATAGAATCATATTCATTGTTATGATATCTTATATGGTTCACTTATTACTTTATATTACCTTTTCTTTTGTAAATTCCATGTTAAAGCAGTGTTTTGGGTTAAATCCATTAATTTATTGTACGTGTTTCTATTTTTTGTTCCTAATATTATTACTCATATCATGATTTGCTTAATTAAATAATGTAAAAAATGATATATATATATATATATAATATATTGAGAAAATATATATGATAGATCAATAAATGGAATGAAATACACCATTCATGGAGATGGTATGCCGTACGTACGCATGAACGTTGTTTTTGGTTCCTTATTGTATTGAATGGAATTAAGTAAATGAAACATATATGTACGTAAATACAATATCATTTTTATGTAATATATTTCTTGATTATTTATTACATATATACTTTATAATCATACTTGAATGGTTAATTGTGTAAAATGAATCTCATCCAGTTCGTGGAGACGGTAGTCCGTACGTACGCACGAGCGATGATATCGTTCACATAATTATTGAATAGAATTGGAGTGAATGATATAATATCTCATAATAATTAAGATTTTATAATAATAATATATACTTATTATCTACACCATTATACCCATCCAAGTATGGTGGTGGTGTAAAATCTAATTAAACCACAGCGTGGAGACGGTATTCTATACGTACGCACGCGCAGTGATTTCATTTTTTATAGGATGGATAGAAGGTGAAATAGGGTGGTTTAATATTTATAATAACATATCAGTATATAAATAATACTTATGTTATTAATTTATAATTAAACAACTAATGAATAGGAAGTAGAAGAAGAAAAAACGTGAAAGAGTCGGTAGATGACATTACCTCCTCCTTGACGCACCTCCTTTAAACGTCTTCTTACAGAACTAGAGTTTGTATTTTGAGAATACCAGAACCTCTATGATATAACTAGATTGGTATAGAAGAATAATTGGAAGGGTTGGGCCGAGATTCAAGGCTCAAAAGAGTGTGAAGAGAAGAGGGAACATGTGCGCTTTTTATAAGGGAGGAGAGGGGCACCTTTTTAAAAACTTTAAATATTATTTTATAATATAGTAATATTCAGTTTATAATAGCTCAAAATTGTTTTATTTTGAATATAATGTGGGTATTGGTTTAAATACTCTCAAAAAATAGGTTTTATAAAATTTTAGGTAACTATTTTAACCTTATAATTTAGATTTAAATCTAAGTTGAATGATTTAACTTTTACCTTGTCTTATTTTTTTTACACTACATGGTTAATAAACATACTATAACAATCCAAAAGAACCCCAAGTGGTTAATTATTAATATATATAACCGTATATAAGTCATTTGGATGAATCTTAGATTTTTAGGAATATAATTACAATTAATAATATAATATTTGTTTTAAAAACTATTTTATGTCGATTTTGACACTATTTGGTAATTGATTTTGTCAAAATCATAAAAACATGATTAGTTCAAATAAAGATAATTGAATCAATACTAACATGTCATATTAACTAATAAAATTAGTGTCATTTATAAAAATTCTCAAATTACATTTATTTGGGTATTTATAACATCAATTATGTTAATATTTCATTAATAAGGTAATTACTGTATCATCATTGTGTCATAAATAAATTAAATTATTTAAGGTATAAAAATTATAAATAAAATACCATTACGTAGGAAATCTTTTTATATTTCTAATTTATATTTATAGTCGAATTTATCTTATGTATAACCTTATATTAACAATGTTTTAGTTATTAAACATTGATTTTAACTATTTTAACTCTTCTTTAAATAAAATTATAATAAGTGTCCTAATCTAATCTAAGTGGACCTAAAGGGTAATATTTTATTCCTAAGGTTGTTTTTGCTTGAATTAAACTAATCCAATATAATTAGGACATGTGTTAGGGTAATAATAATAATATCATTTTTACCCTTAATTTCCCTATTTTCTTTTAATCGTGGTAAAATAAAAGTAAAAAGTTACTATTCACCAAAAAATATTTTTATCTTATTGAACCAAATTTTATTCCTTGATATTTACCGTGTCTCTCAGTATTTAGAAATCTACTCACAGAAGTGGTAAAATTATGTTTTAGGTAAATTTTCAAATTCTCCTAGGAGGTGGGTAAAAGACGGTGAAAAGATGTATAAAATTTTTATATATCTAAATTTATTATAAAATGACTCAAATGAATTAAATTAAACTTATATTGGTATTATGTATCAATTTTGACCTATTATAAATTTAAATAAAATAAATAATTATTTAAATAAAAGTCGGGTTTTAAATATAAACTTAGTGTTTCCACTATTCATCAAAAATTGAAAGTTATCAAAAAAATACCAAAAATTCACCCTAGGCTATTTTTGATATTCCGAATCCAAAAACGAAGTCCATTTGAAAAGTTAAAATTTATAAAATTTCAAAAAGTGGGTATTAATATTCATACTGGCTAGTTGATATAGTATTTTAATAACATATCATTGTTTAGTGAAACTCAGGTTGTTTACAACACACGCTATCGTGGAAGGTCACGATTGCGTGTAATGAAATCCAAGTCAGGGTTGTGTGTAGTTCAAGATTCATTTGTTGTTTCATATAATAGAATCCAACCATATTTCATTTATACATTTAATATATATATATATATATACACACTCAATGTTTCATAAAATAACTTCTATCAAACGAACTTGAAATTGTGTGTAACACGATCCAAGATTAGTGTTGTGTATACTACAAGATAATCACGGTGTAGCGTACAACTGAATATATGAATGAAATTAAAAAGAATATATCTTATAAAATGTCAGGGTGTTACAATTAACCAAACATATACCCCAGGAGTGTCGTGACCAAGAGTGTAGAAAGGCCTATTTTCATGTACCAGGATACCCCAGGTCAAGCCTAAAACTCCATGTTAGAGTTTTCACTATTAGGTAAATATGTGCTAGAGCTGCCTCTACCTGGTCGTATCCATACAGGGATGTATTTTCTTGATAAACCACCTACTCGATACTCACCAAAATACCATGATTTTTTATTATATTTAAACATTTCTATAGAGTTCTTCCAAATTTTTTTAAAATCTAATTTCTATAAATGACTAATCTTTACATTGATACCTACTATGGAATCACGCATTTTTTAAACATAATTTTACATTACATTATACAAATAGAGGTCCTTTAAAGTCTAGTGTCTTGGAAATCAGGAACCAAATATAGGAAAACATTGAACACACTTTTAAATCCCATTGAAAAGCCTCTTGAAAAGATCATTTAATGTACAACTACAACATCTCATAACCTAGAGACATACATCAAAGGATAGGGTGAGAATAAAGCCTAGTAATGAATGCAAGGGAATCAATTTACTTTTGATATCAATAAGAACCTGATGAAAATTATAAAGACATGAGAAATGGAAGTACAGGAATTTCATAATGAAAAGATCATGAATCGTAATATATATATGTGGCTATAACATTTAATTTATACATACATGAACTTATCACAAAGGTTTATCCCCAAGGTTTCATAAAAATTACAAAGGTTATTCCCCAAGGTATCATGAAACATGTCATCTATAGAGATTACATTCATCACCCAATGAATTGAAGCGCTATTAGGGTGAACCCATAATATGTCTTTATTTTCTTGTGATCCAAATATATCATAATCATAAATTTCACAAATAACCCCAAAAGAATAAATGAAATGGGTTTCATTTCAAATTCATGACGTTTTAAAAGTTCTTGAAAACATGATCATTATGTCATTTATAACCCATGAAAAGGGAGTGAGGGTTATATGAATGTCAATTCCAGAATCTAATATACCAGTTTTATGTATATATGAATACCCTAGAGATGAAAATATATTTGGGTATTCACATCAATAATAAAAGATAATTTCTTGAGAATAAGAGAGATATTTTGAGATGAAAATTCTACTACATAAAGTCAATAAAACATAGTTTTAAAATACAATAAAAAGAGAGTGAAAAAGGGTATCCCATTAATGAATGAATAATTTTAGAGTACAGGGAACTTAAGAAAAATAAGTTCATGGTGTGGAAGGACATATCACATGAAAATGAAACTTGAAAGAAAGTATAAAATGTGATTTCTTTTACGAAAATTCGGCAGCCTAATGACGTCACTTAAATATTAATAAATTAAATTGATGTGAGATGAAAGAGGATCTCATCATTTGGAAATGAAATTTACAGTAATTAGAATATATATGAATATACCCTCACATAATAATATGAAAACTAGAAGACATAACATAAAAGAAATAATGACTAAAAGAGGAGGGTGAAAGGTTCCATTACCGTGAAATGTAACTTCAAAAGCGTGAATATTGGGACCTTGGGGGATTGAGGGAACCATGGGAGGACTTCATGGGAGGTAAAAAGACTAAATCTTAGTTTAGGAGGATTTTGGAATTAATGGAATGAGGTAATGTCATGGTATTTATAACAAAATTGATAGAATATTTTATTAATTTTCAAGGGACACCTCATTGGTGGTATTGAAAAAACCACGAGCATTCTCATGTTATTTTCCCATGGTATTGGCCACATTGGACACCTCATTAAATATCTTACTATTCACAAGTCTACCAGAATGATTAAATCATTATTACATCATTAATGATGTCATTAAATACCTAAAACTCAAGACTGTATTTTCACTATTCACCAAAAAAAACATTTTATAAAAATCTCATAAATTCACCCAATCCTAATATTTGTGATCGGAATTATAAAATGAACTCCATTTTTTTAAAATAATTTTCTAAATTTTTTAATTTATATTTTATATAAAATCATTATTTATTCAAAAAAACAACTCTAAAACTATAACTTATTTTTAATACCTTGAAAAATTAATCTGGGTCCCATAAAATTATCATATAAATATAAGACAATAAAGTTACTATTTATGATTAAATTTTATGAAAATAAATTTTCCTTATAAATTATTAAATTAATTATAAAATTGTAAATAAAATATTTATGACCTATAAAAATAACAAAACTTTTACTATGATCATTTCTTTTCACATTTAAGATGACTAAATTGTATTTATACATTCATGGGTGAAGAATATTTTTTTTGGCTAAGTAACTTTTCATTACTATTCATAAGGGTATGTTACTATTAATACTTTACTATTTACAAAAAATCATTTTCATATTATTAGAATCTAAATTTCATACTGATCATGACTATATAAGACCATTTTTAAAAATCATTTCACATGATAAATTATTTAAAGTTTACATGAATATTTTGAAATACCCTTTTTCCAAAATTAATCAATAATATTCATCCTATATTTATCTAGAGATTTGAAATACAGAAAATTTATAATAATAATAGAGAACAATTTTATTTATACCATGATATTAAAAAAAGTATATAAGGCCTCGTTACATAGCCCCTTATAACACCATCATGAGACATAAGTGTAAGGTGTGCTATGGTGATAGAATCTTGGGGCGACTCAGACATCATTGTCTGAGCGGTGATTTATATCAGCTTGAACTTCTCCCTTATGCAATTTTTTTCATGCCTCTCATGTTGAAGCTCAGCTTGGGCTTGATCTAGAGAAAATTCTAGAGACGCTACCTTCTTACCGAGCTCTGACAGATGGGATTCGTACGACCCGAGTCTACTAGATGAGGCAATTGACTCTTCTTTATATATTAATTAACCAAGATCCCTTGTATTTATAAATAATAATTATAACATTAAGATTTTCGTTTCCAACAGTCATATTGACCAATGGTCATATTATTGTCGAACCCAATGGTATCACTTTATTAATTAAAAGATATAGTTGCATGGAGTATAAAATATAATAACACACAAATTTATGAAACAAATATTTTTTAAATGATCGGTTCATCACAAAAAATATACTGGATGCGCCCATAACTTCCTTTATTAGAATAAATTGGATTTTTTAAATACCTATATTTATATTAATCATGTGATCATTGTTCAATGGATGTATTAGCAACGGTGACAATAATTAATGGTATTTTGAAATTCAATAACATAAAATCAAGGAAGTGCATATTTTATATAACAATTTTACATGATAACACATTTAATTGGATCAATAGGAATATTCATTAATAAAAGTTTGGTTCATTACAATCTTCCCACCTTAAGAAATTTCACCGTTGAAATTTATTTTTCCCACACTAAAATAGATGCTGGTAACTCTGGTTCATAACTTCCCCTTATTCCCACATTACCTCTTCAAACTTGTGGTTTCACCACAACACCTTAATTAGGGGCATTGTCTTATTTTCTAGAGATTTTACCTACGATCTAAGATCTTCACAGGATTCTCCTCATTGGAGTCATCATTCTCCAATGGTACCACCTATAGATTGAGTACATGTGATGGGTCAGGTATTTACTTCTTCAAAAGTGATTCATGGAATTCATAATGTACATGAGATAGGTTCGGTGAGAGTGAAAGATGATCGACCACTACTCCAATGCGATCAAGGATCTCAAAAGGGATGATATACCTTGGAATAAGCTATCCTTTCTTCTAAAATATCAAAACACTCTTCCATGAAGATATGTGTAGGAATTACATATATCTTACATCAAACTCTACGTCTCATTAATGATTATCAGTATAGTGATTTTTTCGACTATGGGTAGATTTAATGTTATGCTAGATGGTCTTAACCATCTCCCCCATTTTTGACTATTTCTATGCCTAGGAATTTTCTCTCCACAACTTCATCCCAACATGTCAGTGTTCTTTACCACTTCCCATACAAGGCTTCATAAGTATCTAATAGGATTCTTGAGTTGATACTGTTATTGTAAGGGCACTCAACTGGAAGAATATGTTTATCCCATACTCCATTGAAGTCCATTGAGTATACTATCCACATTTCCTCTACTGTTTGGATAGTCTTCATATATTTTCCATCAATATGAGGATGATAAGACGTATTGATGTTCATCTCTGTATTTAGAGCATGTTGAAGGCTCTTCTTGAACATAGAAGTTAATATTGGATCTGGATCGGATTCAATATATAGTGGTACTTCATAAAGGCTTACTACTTCTCTAATATATATCCATGACAGTTTATCCAATGAAAAATGTTCTCGAATTTCAATGAAATGTGTAGTATTTGTAAGATGATATAGAACAACTCAGATAATATTTTTTCCATTGGGTGTCTTCGGATGTTCGATGAAAAATTCGATGGTGATGTTATGTCATTTCCATTTTGGTATGGGTAATGGTGGCATTGTCCCTTTAGTGTTCTATCTCTAAGCCTTCATTTGATGACATACCTGGAACTTTGATGTATACTCAGTTATCTCTTTCTTCATGTTATCCCCCAAATAATGCTCTCTTAGATCTCGATACATATTTGGTTTTCCTCAGTTAATGGATAAATTTGAACTATGTGCATCATCAAAAAGTTCATTCTATAACACCAGATTTTATAGAACCCATAGTGTTCTCCAAAATCTCACAATTCCATCATTAATTATGAACTGTTGGGAATTCATTTTTTTATTATATTCCACTTTCTTATGAATTCCCACATAAACGTTTTGTGCATTTTTAAACCTTTCCAAAAGATATGGTTGGGAAATAATTTGTGAAATGATTGATGATGTTTCCTTTATTATGATTCCCATGTTCATATTCATCAACTCTTGGACGATTGGATCCTTTTAAATTCTAATCAATGATAGAATTGTTTGGTTATTTCTACTTACAGAATCCGCCACCTTGTTCACATTCCTAGAGAGGTAATGGTGTGAGAAATCACAATCATTGATCATCTCTTTACATGAACATTGGCACATATTCTTCTTTTTCTGTCTGAATATATAGATGATGCTTTTTTGATTCATGTATATTTCACACTTCTCCCCAAAGTGTTAATGTCACCAAATTTTTAAATTGAATATTACTACATCCAACTCCAAATCATGTTTTGGATAGTTTTTCTCAAGAACATTCAATTTCCTTGAAACAAAGGAAATGGCATTGTCATTTTGCATCAACACATAGACCAGGACCTTCATCTAAGAATCACCGAATACCAAAAAAAGTTCACCACTTGTGGGTAGTCTGGGCACGGGCGCAGTTATAAGACTCCTTTTCAACTCCATGAAGCTCTCTTTACATTAATCACTACAAGGAAAGTTCACTACATTCCATGTTAGCATTGTAAGAGGGATGTGCAATCGTGAATAATTTCTAACAAATCAGAGATAATATCTTACTAACACTAGGATATTATAGATATTAGTTACTAATGCTAGTCTCGAAAATCCTTATATTGCATCTATCTTGAAGGGATCCACATATATATCATTTCTTCTGATTATATTACCCATGAATGAGACCTCATTCAACCAGAACTCACACTTGTTGTAATTTTCATTTAGATTCTCCTTTCTCAAGGTCTCTAGCAGAGTTCTTAGATACTCCTCATAATCCACCTTGGTTTTGGAGTATATTATAATATCATTAACAGAGAATACCACAAATTTGTGGAGGTAATCTATAAATACTCTATTAATAAATACCATGAACATTGTTGGATAATTAGTGTGTCTGAAAGACATTACTACGAATTCATAGTGCCTATATCTTGTACAAAAGTAGTCTTGGGGATGTCCTCCTTCTTCACTCGTACATGATATTATCCCGACTATAGATCCACCTTGGAGAAATATTAGTCTCCACATAGTTGATCAAAAAAATTATCTATTCATGCTAGAGGATTCTTATTCTTTATCATGATTTTTTTTGAGCTCAAGATAATCAATACAATGTCACATTGACCGATAATTCTTCTTGACGAAGAGGACTAGTGCACCCCATGGTGAATAACATGGTCATATTAACCCTTTATCTAGATTCTCTTATTGTTGTTTCTGTAGTTCCTCAAACTCCACAACAACCATTCTATACAAATTCTTGGATATTGCCAATGCCCTAGTCATAATATCAATTAAGAATTCAACATCTCTTCTAGGAGGAAGACCAGTTAATTCCTCATGAAACACTTCAGCGACTTCCCTCACAATAAGAATTTATTCAAGGATGGTTGCTTTCATAGAATCAATAATTTGAGCAAGATACACATTCTCATAAGGTAGTAATATCTATGATTTCGATGATTGTGCAAATGAAGATACATCCTCCTCTTGTACTGGTACAGAATCAGGGTTGATTCTCCATATAGAGAGTGATTTCCCTCTCATGAATATTTATGTTTTCTCTATATAAGGAAATACAATATTTTCCAATAATTGAATAAAATTCCACCAGAGGGAGTATGATGAGGTTCCCTAAGTTGGTTAATACAAAAATTATGACAGAGGAGAAGTTATATCCATTAAATGAAGTCATTGCCCTATTTTCCATTCGCATTAACATATTTACTTCCCTGATATGTGGTGGTGTTGGTATTGTTCTACTAATCTTTTGGGATGTAAAATAATGCATAGAACCAGATTCAAAAAGTTCATTCGCTATTCTTGAATGAATAACAAGTGTACATATCACTACTTTTTTGGGGTTCACTTCGGTGGTAATGATTGAGAAAGATAGCCCTTACTACCTTTGAGGTTTTTGGTTGCCTCCAAAAACCCTTCACATAGGTCATTAGTTTGAAAAGTACCATAGTTATTTGCAATTAAATAAATGAACAACACGTTAATGGTCAAATGGAGCGTTATTATCCTCTGTCTCTACCTCGAGTTTTTCTTGTCGTCATTTATTGGCTCTGTTCCCTTCTCTTTCACTCCTAAATTAATTCCTCGCCCACTACATGAAATTTCTAGTGTACTTCGTTCCTCACCTTTGGCAAGTGAGCTACTTGATTTTATTTGCACCATTGGATTTATACAACGGTCCACTAAAATTAAAATCCACCTTTAAATTATTATCCCCATGATACCCCTAAGCTTCACTGATCTCCATTTCGACTTTTAGGGAACATATTATAATTTCCTCATAGCTCTCGAATTCATATGTCGCCAGGGATTTTGGTTGGATATGTTTTAACCTACCAAATAAGCAGTCAACCTTGCATTTTGGGGGTAACGACAATGTTAGAGGCATATCGTGCAAGTCCTCTGACGTTTTCCTCATATGCTCTGAGGGATTTGTTATATTTTTTCTTGAGGTAAAGGAAGTCCCTTTCCATCCTAAGTCACTGGGTTTGAGGAAAATATTTATCGAAATACATTTTTTGGAAATCCATTCATCCCAATGCCTTGATATCCTCGTTAGGATTTGTATTTTTTATCAATGTCTACCATTGATCAGATTCACCCTTCATACTATAATAATCTAGAAGAACCTTCTATTTTTTGGAATTTTTAAGGATGGATATGATCATTTCAATGGAGTTGATTAATTTATCGGAAATTGATGGATTAGATAATCTATTAAATGTAGGAGGCCTTTTTCTCATGAAGCTCTCAATTTTGAATTTTTATTTCATAGGGTGGGGGGGGGGGGTTGCACATTCCACTTGACCCATGATTCTATTAAAAAAATGAGATAATTGAGAGCATATTGTGACAAAGTTCACAATTCCTCCACCCACTATATTTGGCATCTCATTAGTATAGTCATCACATTAATAATTTCATCGTTTTTAGCCCGAGTAATCCTATTTCCATCCATTTCCTAGAATAAATGGAATGCTAGGGGCAGCACATAAAGGGTTATCAAAAGAAAAAAATAGAAGGAATATATATTAATTTTATTTCCTTTGCTTATGAATTTATTGGCTTCAATATATGTTATCCATGATCTACTTCCCAATATATATTCTTAGGGGCATTTTTCTATTCCATTAATAATGGTTTGTACTGTGCTTATAAATATACCAAATCATATACCCTGAGAGTGTCATAACCAATAGTTCATCAAGGTCGGTTATCATGTGCTAGTTCCCATTCGAGTCCATCTCAAAGCGATATTTTGGGTTTTAACCCTAAATACATCAGTGCCAGAACAATCTCTACCAGCTCGTATCTAAAAATGGATGTATTTTCATGATAATCCACATAATCAACACTCAAAAAAAATTTCGGATGTTTTTATTATACTTAGTCATATCCCTAAGGATTTCATTAGGTTTTCTAATTATAATCCAAAAAATAACTAAACATATACTCTGATAGCTAATATAATAATCATTCCCTTTATTTCACACATTAACATAATTTACTACCTGAAACCACCACTTGATTCAATATAGAAGATCAAGAGGTCTAGTGTATCTGTGGCATAGTAACATTACATAACAACTTTAAACATGAAATACACATCTTTATTGAAATCTTCTTTTACCTAACCACAAACATTTCATCATACATAGCATTCCATGGGATAACCTGAAGACATGCATAAAAAAGGGTGAGCAATAAAGAACACTAAAAAAGTAAATAAGTCATAACATGAAAAATATAGTACATGTTAATAAATAGGCATATAAATGGAGCATAAGGTAATCATGAACATATTGTCATGATATATCATGATTATTATAACATGGAAATGTGGCAATAACATTTAACATGATATTAGTACGATCCAAGGATCATTAAACATGGAGCATGAGTAAAAACTCATTGAACTTGAATTATCATGAGTAAAACATCATTGCACTTGGTTTATCATGATACTAATCACTACCTAATTCATTGATGTTCCATCAAGGTGCACCCTTCATAATAATTTTATTTCATATATATGTGTGCTACATGAATCATATAACATGGATTCAATAATAATCATCATTAAATTAAAAATATAGTATTGTGGAATTAATTTATTAAAATATATAATGAATTTTTAAATGTACATATATGTGAATAACATTGATATATAAATGGGATTAGTATTCACTAAAAAATGACATTGTCTTGAAATCCCACAATGTAATTTCAACAGCATAACGACGTGGCAAATGAATTCACAAAAAATGGTTGATGAGAGAGAAAGTGGTGTCTTATAATATGTACAAGAAAAGGACAGTATGGGAGTCATATATATTCATGTCCCAACATATATAATGGAATTTAGATTCATCATATGAAGTAATTTTTTAAATGTAAGTGGGGAGGGAGAAATACCTTACGGAATTTTGGAATGGTAATGAGTGTACATGGGAGGAATTAATGAGATTGAAAGGGGTTTATCATCATTAAAACATAATTAGGGAAGTATATGGGAGGTTTCAAATCTTATCCAAATATTTTTAATTTAAAATACAAGGGTATAAAAACATAATGAAACTTGGACCAAAATTACAGAAGAAGATATCCCTTATTTAGAAGTGTGATCCCATTGGCTAGGGAGGACCTTGAGAGAGGCTTCCTGGGAGTTTGGGAAACATTTGGAGGATTATGGAGAGAGGAGGTCAGAGGATGGCTGAGATACAAATGTTTTTAGTGAAGTGAACTGGGATCTTGGGAGTTTATATAGGAAAAGAGAAGGAATTCATTATTATTTTGGTTTTGGACACTGAATATTAAACAAATCAAAACCAAAAACCATCCCATTGTTTTTCCCATGGTTTTTTCCAAAGGGTAGTGGATAAAATTATTTTATAAGGCCAATTTCCTAAAATATTATAATATTATGATTTCTTATATAGAGGTGAGTCAGACTCTCAAGGAAATCATTTTAAAGGTTTAGATGTTTTATAAGTCATGGAGGGTCCACTAAGGAACCAAAAAACTAATCAAAGAAATATAGAATAAAATTATTTTAATGATTCAACATATATAGTCTAAAAAATTTATAGTATTTTATTACATCACTATTGGGTCATTATGATATAATGAAACATATTATATATTTTAACAATATTTAATGTTTACACAAAAATTTAATTGCTTCAGAAAATTATGAAAAATTCACCATTGGATAATTTCAACATCATGATTCCAAAATTAATATTCATTTAATCTAGATAATTTTTAAAATATGGAAATTTTTAATTTCAAAATAAAAACTAATTTTTATGGAAAATTTGTTGGTTTGGACAAAAATAACATTCAAACATTAATAAAAATTACAATTGTATTCATCAAAAAATATAATCATTTATTTTTAATAAAAACTAATTTAGTAATATTATTTTATGAAAATATTATTTAATTCAAAAATCCATTAATTCATGAAAATAGATTTATTAATTGAATATTAACTAAAAATAATATTTTTTGATTTAAAATATATATAAAAATAAACAATAATAAAATTAATGTTTATTAATTAATCTATAAAAAATAATTCACTTAATTAAAGTGCTAAGGTCTTGTTACATACCCACTTATAACACCCTCATAAGACCAAAGGATAATGTGTGCAATAGTAACCGACTCCTAGGGCGGCTCGTATATCATTGTTCAGATGGTAATCTATATTAACTTACACATCTCCCATAACTGGTTTCATTTATGTTTAACATGTTGATTCTTGTCTTGGGCTGGATCAAAAGACAAGGCTGGTGATTTAACATCCTTTCTGAGCTCCAACAAATTGGATTCGTATGGATCAATTCTTCTGGATGAGGTCATCACTTCCTTTGTCTAAGTAAATAGGATTTATTAAAGATGTCTATTTATACCAATAATGTGATCACTTTTCAATGATTATATTGGAAACAATAACAATTCATAATAGTAGTTGGAAGTCAAAAAACATTAAACCAAGGATTTTCATATTTTATATAACCATTTTACGTAATATGAAATTTTATTAGATCAAGAAGAATTTTCATTAATTAAATGTTGGGTCGTAACAACAAGGGTATAAATACATGTCCTGGACAATATATTTAATCCAATGAGAAATATTGACCGTTTATTTTTTTGGATTTAGGAAACCCTTTGAAGGGTACTAGTGTTCGAAACATTCTCAACATATGAGTATATAATGTCATTTACTTTCAAGATATAAAATTAATTGTCCCAGTAATATGAGATTGAGAAAAAGAATGATAATAAAAGGTTTGTAGAGCACTCTGAAAAAGTAAATATGAAAAAAAGGAATAATAAAAGGGAATAATTTAGAAAAGATAATAAATATAGAATGAAAGACCATGAAACAAGATTTATTAGAATGGGAGTTTACTACATGTTAAAAGACAAAGGCCATCATTCCCATGGATATAAGGGAAAGAAATAATCTTTTTATGTTCAATGGTTAAATTGTAAGGAAATTGGAAAATACACAGATGATATTCCTAGGTTTCAAGGTAATTTATAGTAGAAAATATCATAGAGAAAGTGAAATATTATGCAGTCACCACAACTTGGGGTGATGTAAATAAATATGTGGTGGTAGGTACTTTGATCATATAACAAAATTTAGATAATGAATTATTTGATTATGCATATTCAAATTATTTTATAATGACTAATTATTTATTGAAAATTATATATTTACCTTTTTCCTTAATAGGGAGTTATTCATCAACAATCCCAGTGGATGTCTCACTACAAATGGGTTTGTCAATAAGTTTTCATTATGAAAAATAAATTTGCCATATTTTTTATCTTTATTATTATACATATGATTTATTTTGATACAATCCTATGAATGTATTTTTTTTAAATATGATGAAAAAATTCATTTCAAAGTGAAGGAAAACATGATTATTAATAAAGATGTAAAATTCATTATCTTTTGAGTGGAGAATTCATCATCCAAGTCATGTGTTGATCCACTGAGTAACTATTCTCAATGAGATTTTCAAGGAAAAAGTAGAGTCAAAATTTTTGAATAGAAAATGTAATCATTAAGTTGAAGATTTACATGTTTTACAATAATGAATTGATTTATATCATCAATAATTATCCAAGCATCCACCATAGAATTATGATTCAATTTTCATTAATTTAATCCATGATTTAGTACCAATACCAAATAATCCATATAGAATGATCACTATAGAATTTTTGCAATTGAAAAAAATAGGAGGAATTGTATAATAACGGTTTAATACACCCAAGCGTTTCACCTTGAGGTTCCCATTGTCATTTAATTAAGAATAAAAATTATTTTATATGGTTTGTCCTTGATTATAGGTAAATAAATCCTATTTTGATATAGAAAAAGTATCATTTACCTCACATTAATGACTTATCTAGTATAATTCATGGAGCATAATATTTTTCAAAGATTAACCATCCTTAATGGTGTTATAAATTGCGAATAAAGGATGATGATAATACAATGGAAACATTTCTTATGATGTATTCACATTATGGATTTCTAGTAATGTCATTTGGACTGACTAATACACACTCTATTTTTAAGGATCTAATGAATATAGTATTCATGAAATATCATGATGATTTTTTTGTAATATTTATTTTTTATATCTTGGTTTATTATAAAATATTTGAGGACTTTGATAATAAATTATGGATAATTATTGATTATATTAAATGAAATTATTTATATGAAAAAAAAATCAATAGTAAATTCTTTCTTCAAAAAGATTTTTTTATGGTCATATTGTCTCTAAAAACTGAATTCAGTTGACCAAATAAAAAAGGAATTACAATATTGTAATAAACCAATAAATATAACCAAGGTAAATAGTCTCATTTGTTTTTTGGGTTACTATCTGTATTTTTTCAACAATTTTCTTGACTGGATAACCTACTAACAATAAATATTAATAAAGTAGTTATGTTCATAAATACAAAGGAATGTGAATAATTTTTTGAATAATTGAATAGAGTATTTTTGAATGCTCCAATTTTGAATCAATCATTGTGAAGTAATGGATTTTTCATATACTATGATTCATCAAAGAGGGATGTGGTTGTTTATTTATTGATAATGATAAATATATAGCATATGCATCATGAAACATAACGATTCATCAACAAAAATATTTTACCCATGATATAGAGTAGTTGACAAAAATATATTTTTTAAGATATTGAGAAATTATATATACGATGAAACATTATAATTAACCATTACTAATGTAAGTATAAATTAAATAACTTTTGAAGAATAAGAAAACATTATTCAAACAATCACCCAAATACCATAGTAGTTTAGTTCCTTTGGAAATTGTAAACACACACTTCTAATCTAGTGAATGATGTTCAATTATTCCCACAATCATCTTCATGTTTTTTTACTCCTACCTAAAAAATTTATATATAACCACGGGAAAAAAACATAAGAAAAGGGGATATCATATGCTCAGTAAGAGTAAAAAAGTGTGATATATAAACATAAGCATGAGCATAAAGGATATGAGAATTTGATCATGACAGTAGAAGATCATACCATGAAAATAAAAGGTAAACTTGAATCATAAGGAAATCAAATAACATATTCCATAATATCACAAAATTTACAAAAGGAATGAAATCATGGAAAACACACATCAACTTGTAACATTGTGAAAATGTATAAATAGAAACAGGTTCCCTGATCAAGGACATGAAATAATTACCTTGCATAAACATATTGTCATGGAAACATGCACCACTCATAAAATTATGGACATGAAAACTAGGTCCACATATAGATTTGTGAGCATGGAATCAGGTTCACGAATAATATATATAACTCATGATTTTTCGATTATTTCCCAATGAATAATAGGGATATAGAGGTCCAACCTATCTCATAATGAAATAATACATATGTGTATCACAAAAAATGAAATGATTCATCATAAACATAACCTAAGGAATAAAATGTGTTTTTAAACACCATTTCATCATAATATAATCCAAGAAAATAAATAGATTTAAAAAAATAAAAGAAAAACAATGAGACCATTGGAAAAATAGGTATAGTATAATTTAAATATATCCTTATTAAATAATTGCATCTTTTATTTAAAATATTTTTTATAAAAGATATGAAATAAATTATTGCGGAAAATACCATTTCTTATTCAAAACCCATTTCCTTTCTTAAAATTCCAAACGATTATAAAATAAAATAATTTCATTGAAAGTTACCCTGAAATAAAGTAAGAGATGTTTCAAGGAAATAATGATTAATGAAATCATAAATATATATTCATAATTAATAAGTTAAAATAAACCATTCATCTTGTACTTTTTTCAGAAAAGTAAAAAAGTATTTATTTGAAAAATGGAAAAAAATTTCTTCCAAAACATATAGTAAAAAGCAAAAAAATATATATGTAAAAATGACATTAAAAAACAATAGGATAATAGTAAAAAAATTATAATTTTTTTTTAGTAATCATAGTCATGGATGACAAATATATCCCACTAAATTCTTACTTACAAACAATCTCAGAAAATAATGAGATTATGAAATTATCTCGTACCACAGGTCCAATTTCTTTTGTATGTGTCTTACATTCATTTATATTGGTTTTAAACATATTATTAACTAGTAAAAAAACTAAAATAATATTTATGATATCATATATGATTCATTTTTGACTTCATATTACCTGGTAATTTAACAATTCAATGTTAATGATACATTTTGGGAAATAATCACTTTGATTGTCATACGTGTTTGGACGTGTTATTATTGATATTATTACATAGAATATATTTAATTACATAAAAATATAAAAATGGTTTTAGATATCAAATATGTTCAGTAAATATATATATATATATATATATATATAAATGAAATGGAATACACTGTTTATGGAGATGGTTAGTCGTACGTACGAAATAACGCTATTTTTGTTTTCTTATTGAAATGAATAGAAAAAATTAGAGGATATATATACATATATTATTAAAATTTAATTATTATTTAATATATCTTACTCATATTTATTTTATATACATTATAATCATTCAAGAATGGTTCATGCAATGAATGAATCTCATCACATCATGGAGACGGTAAGCAGTACGTACACATGACCGACAATATCACTCCATTAATTGATAAATTGTATGGAATAGAATGATATTTTAAATTTAAATAATCATTATCCAGTAATATTTATTATTTAAATTCTTTATACCCATCCTTATAACCTATTTATATAATGTATATATGAAAAATATTTTATACCATGACGTGGAGACGGTATGTTGTACAAATGAACACATGATGATATTGTTTTTCATTGGATGGGTAAAATGAGTAATATGGTAGTAAAATAATAATAAAAATAATTCATCATAAAATAGGTTTAATTTTGATAATTTTAATATGGATTCAACATTGTAAAAGGATATGGAAGAAGAAAAGAACATGGAAAGAGTTGGAAAAACAATCACCTCGTCTTCGGGTGTCTCCTTTTGAATTACACAAAAGGACTCCGTAGGTTGCCTTTATACCCAATACATAGCTTCTAAGATTAATTGATGGTTTTTTAAAGGATTCATGGGCAGAGGGTATCTTCTCCAAAAGGATTTAATGTTGTGAATAAAAGAGAAGGAGAGGTGTCCTTTTATAAGAGGTCGTGTTGTACTTTTGGAAAATCCAAAACTATTAATTTATTATAAGCTGATTTTAGATTCGAAATAGCTCCAACGTGAGTTATATCAAATTTGGGATGATTATGTGTCGTAATCCTCTCAAACAATGAACTTTAGTCATGTTGATGACACAAAATTAATATTATCTTTAGGCATTAAGCCTTAGTTAATCAATTTAATTCCTACCGTGATAACTTGTCTTGTTTACACTATAGGTTTAATATATTTACAATTAATTTCCAAAAAACACTAATTGGGTCATTTAATTTTTTTAACATTATTGTAGTTATTTTTCTGAATAATTTTTTTTTATTTTATATCATTTTAAAAAAAGATTATTTATTATAAAGTATCATTTCTTCCAATTTTGATACTATTGTTTATTTTTATTTTTAAAAAAATCATACCAACAAGATACCTTCTAAAAAATACTTATAATATTTCAATAACATATCTAAGGACCCTATAAAATCATTGTATTTCATTAATTATGAAAAATTAAATTTATTTTAATATTTTTTATAATATTTTTTTTTATATCTCAATTAACTAAACAATTACTGCATCATTCTTATACAAGACATTAATTAAATTATCTATTCTATAGAAATTAAAAATAAATTATCAAAAAGAAGAAAAAATAATTATATTTCTAATGAATATTTATTGTAGAAATTTTCTTATGTATAACCCAATATAAAGAATTGTTTATTTAAAAAAATTTGAATATGAAATTTTTAACTCCTGTTTAAGTAAAATATAATTAATATCATAATATTACAAAAGATTTTTCAAAAGGGTCATAGTTTAGAGCTATAGTTTATTTTTTTCAAAAGAACTTATCTAATTAAATTAGGACAAGTGTTAGGGTAATTTTGTATTACTATAATTGAACATTTACCTTTAATTTCACAATTTACATTCAACTATGGTAAATAAAATTCAAAAGATACTATTCAACAAATAAATATTATTACCCTATTAAACTAAATTTTTCATACTGATTATAACCATGTATTTCCTTTATAAAAAATTCAAACCTCATAAGGTGTAAAATTACATTTATTGTTAATCCTATAAATAATGCTAGAAGGCTAGTAAAGGAGATGTTCAAAAGTTCAATAACATTTTATATCTAATTATTTTATAAATATGATTATAATTATCTAAATTATATTAATATCAGTATTATTTATATATTTCTACTCTAAATTTAATTTAATGTGATAATATTTATTTAAATAAAATATTCTTTTTTTAACTAATGCACAATATTTTTCACTATTCATCAAAAAATTAAATTTTTCAGAAAAATAAAAAAATCACAATAAGATAATTTTTATACTATTAATTCATAAATGATGTATATTTTATCAAAATAAATTTATATGAGTTTCTAAAATTAATAATATTATTTTCCATTGATGTAAATAAAAATAAGTTCAGTTGAAGAAAATAGTTATTTTAAAAATATAATGACTTTTCCAAAAATTACATTTATCATTATCTAAACCATTAAAACTAATATTTTGAAATTAGTGATTATTATTCAAATTACATGTTTAATTACTAGGTTATAACTATATTATTTAAATAATTATAATAGTAATGTGTTGTTTTAAAGAATCCTAGTGTTGCGTGTAACAAATGCCATGTCAGTGTTTCGTGTAGTGAGAACTTCCATAGGTGTTGCGTATAAAATTATCTAGAAATTGTACTTTTATATAATTAATAAAATCTAAATTTAGTGTTTCAGGAAGTAAAAGTATAAATTGATTAAATTAATTTTAAAAAAATCATTTCACAAAATCTCAAGGTGTTACAAATATGTGATATATCTATAGATCATAAGATTATAAAAATAATATTTCTATATAATGATATCAATATGAATAAATATAAATGTATTTATCTAATCAAGGACTCTAATTTCCCAATAAAATACATCTTAGGGAAGGAAAATAATCTAGCAGATTCATTGATAATTAAAGATCACAGTGTCCTGTCAAAAAAAGTGGATCATGTGTGATCCTATGCTTATGGAGATAGTCAATATGTATATAGGAATTATTATAGAGTGTGAGAATTCAATAATTTTTTAAAATTATTTCCAATCAATATTATTTTTAAAATATAAAAATTTCTCTACTGAATGATAAGAATTTTCAAAATACAATTCGAGTCATGAATGATGTAAAATTAGAAAATACCATTTCTGGAGATAGTATTTTGAAATTGGAAAGGAGTTTATGTGTCCCATCTAATATTGATAAGAAATTTTAATTATTTAATGATTCTCAGAGAAAATTTTTCTCTCTACACTATTTTATTTTCATTATATATATATATTTGGGGGAACTTTTTTTACGGGATAATATAAAGCATGAAATTACTAGTTCTATGTTAAGATAAATGGTTTTTCAATAGGTGATGTAGGAGAGAAATAATCCTAGAGGTTTCATAGAAGCTCTACCTATTACAATATGGAAACTATACTAAATTGATGTAGAATTATTCATTGGATTAACTAAGACTCATAGAATGAATGATTCTATTATTGAATGCCTCACCTAATGTGAACATCTCCTTACAATAATGGATGATTTACCTCTTGATAACCATTCATGGATATATATTAATGAATTTTTTAGACTTCATGGAACTCCTTGTTCAATTTTGTCTGATTTTGATCCATAATTTAAATCAAAATTAAATAAATGTATATTCAAGGCTCTTGATAGAGAGCTTCATTTGACCATTTCTAACCACCCTCTATCTTGAAAATGCTGAAAAGAAAATATATAAATAAAATAATTTGAATTCATGCTATACTTAATTTAATGAAATATGGGATCATTATTTTCCTTAGGTAGAGTTCTCCTAAAAACATAACTTCCATTCAATTATATAAATGGAATAGTATGAAGAAATATATTGAAAGAGATACCATACTCTAACTTTTTTAGATGAAGATGGTGAAAAGAATGATATAGGATTCGACCATTTAGATGAGACAACCACAATAGTAAATACTATTCAATCTTGTATAAAATCATCTCATAGAAGAAAAAAAATCTATTAAGATAATTGGAAGAATGATTTGGAATTTCAAGAAAAAGATGAACTGTTGTTGAATGCATCACAATATAATGGTGTTATAAGGTTTGGTAAGAATGTTAACATAATACCCAAGTACATTGGACTATTATAAATCCAAGAAATAATTATAGTTGTTGATTATTGTTGGGAAATTCCATATATCCTCTCTAAAGTATATTATATATTCCATATATCATTACTAAGGATTTAAATCAATAAACAAACACGTGTTACCACCTATGAATAAGTATTATCATAATTCAATATATATTACTATGAATACCTTATCAAGATTGACGGCACCATAGAACAAGTGTTGAGGAATAATATTACTTATCTAGTAAATGTACTTTGGAGAAATTTGATGATAGAAGATGTGATGTGGTAACCTGAAGAAAATATGTCTGAAAAACAAAATATATTCATTATGTGATATTCGATAAATTTAAATGATGATTTTTTTTAAAAGGAGGAAATATTGTAACAGTATGAGATTTTATGGAATATTTATTTTTAGTATATTTAATCTTTCGGATTTCTTATGACACACAAAACTCAAAGCCTAAATTAATAATAATATAGTATAACATTATAACCAGATTTATAAATTCGAAATTATGAATATTAATAACAAACATTATAAGAATTATATGTTTGAAACATTTATTACATAATTTCATTGCTTCTCAATATTTTATAAATGAAAATCAAAATCACTTGAAAAGAAAATCATGGTTTTCTGAAAAATATTTAATTTTAACAATGTGTTTTTATCTTAACAAAATAAATTAGTCCTTATTTTGAATGATTTTAATATAATTTAAATAATATATATTAAAAAAATAAAAAACATTTTGTATTTATTTTATACTAAAGATATATGAATAAAATATTTTTTTTCCTTAATTTTTTCATTTTTTCTAAAAAAAATTCCATTTGGTTTTGACAACAAATATTTTCATTAAATTTATAAATTTTTTATAATTTATTAAAAAAATTGAATTTGTTTTAGATATCATTTAGTAAAAAATATATCACATTAAAAAATTATTAATTTTCCATAAAGAATAATTTTTTCGTTGAATAATGAAAGATAATGATTTTATTTAAAACTAAACCTTCATTTAATGATTTTAAAAAGTTACATATTATTATAAAATTTTTAATTTAAATTTATTCCTATATACTATTTTCAATCTATTATATATCACTAGTATCTATTTTTTGATGAATATGATATAAAACCTTTACATACTTAAGAAAACTTTTCTTTCAAATACCATATTTTCATTATGCTTACGGGTTAAACATTATATTAAAATCTAACACATTGGTTAATTAAATTTGATAAAATATATTCCATAATTTAGATATTATAAATTTATATCCGGTAATAAGGAAAATTTTATTTTCCTAATAATTCATAGAAAAAAATTCAAATTAATTATAGAGTTTATGGTTAAAAAATGTTTTCCTAGGTAGTTAAACCAAAAGAAAAGTGTTATTTTTTAGATTAATGTGGAATAAAATATAATTTATGCTTATATTTCGGCCTAATACCATCCCACCAATTAATATATGTCAATAATGAGGATATTTTTTTGGGAACAAATTTATCAGTTTGTATACTTTTAGGAACAATATTTAGGGATCCCCTTCCCCGCATATCAAATTTCACCCCTCTCCTATCTTCTAAACACTTCAATAGACTATTGTATTAGAAATTACATTCAAATATACATTATTTACATCACTTAACATGACCTTTAGTCCCTTTTAAATTTAGAAAACCATCCTTTTAAGGCATTTGGTATAAATCTAACGAGGATCTCAGAAGAAGATGTATAGTTCTTAACCATCTACCATCATATTATTTATTCCTCAACCCCATAAAATTTTATCAAAATATGATAAAATAATAACAAAAATATATTAAATTAAATTATATTTTATTATATATTTTTAATAACCTTATGTTCCTTCTTACATCAAATGAGAAACAGAACGGTCGATCATGCATACGATGAACTACCACCACACAAACAGATGTAATTATTTTTCTATAACCACCCCTAAATAATGTGAATAATTATTGAATTAACATATTTAAAATATATTTATAAAATATTTATACTTATTCAATTATAATATCACATCAAAATTCTTACTTTACAATACTTTGGAAAATGATAGCGTCTCTCATGGGTCTGTGTGAACTACAATCTATATAAACTGATGTGAAACATTTTACATTTTATTTTGACATATATGAAAATAAATATATATTTAAGGAATATATATGAAATTATAATGATTCTATAATGGTGAATTATTATTTACAATTATTTCATTCCATCCATCAAAAAAATGTAATCAACGTTCATGTGTACATGCAGCCAACCATCTCCATGAACGATGCCATTAATTTTTATATCTTTAAATACTATGGATGACTATAAATATGTATATATAATAAATACATATTATATTAATATAATGACTAAATTTATGGGTATTATGGAATCATGATCTAATTACAAGTATTGAAATAGCCAAACCAAAATATATAGGAAAAATGGTGCATTATTTACCCAAAAGAGTTATTTTAATGAAGGATTTTTTATAAACAGGTGATAAAAGTGTATTAGTAAAACATATAAGGTTTAATATATATGAATATAATTTTATAATATATTATTAATAATTATATATTTTTTAATATGGAGTTTAATACACAAATGAAGGATGTTGTACCTGAGGATCAGGGATTATTTAAAAATCTTGACATTATTCAGGATTGTTTACGTTAAAATATCTAATAGGGTAATTATTTGAATCATTATATACTAAAACCAATAAATATCATTTATATTTGGTTATTTATGTAAATTGAATGTTTTCCATAATTTTTAATAATTTAAATATCCATGATATAGAAAAAATAATTTTACAGAAACCCGACATTATTTTTATTCTCGGTCAGGAATATGTTTCCCATATATCCATATTTTACATCAAATGTATTAAGGATAATTATTAATAATATTAAATGATTTATTTATGAAATTTACACCCATATTTTTATAAAATTGTATAAATGGAATCATCTTTTTTTTTCTTAAAGAGTTACTTGTTTATATTTAGAAAATATGTGAATTTTTTAAATTTATACAGAATAAATATAATATTCCAACATCATGAAAACTCATTACATTATATATTTATTTATAAGGGTTAGAGGTTACATACATGGAAAAATTCTGCCTAAATAATTAAGAATTTGTAGATTTTCTATAATTCATCTTGAAAATAAAATTTTATTTTCCTCAAGATATATTCCTATTATATTTCAACTGTACATTCAACTATGTAAATATTATTTCTTTAGATATTTTGATTTAATAGGGATGTACAA